>CM052094.1:21020319-21064999 GCA_028453745.1 Agapostemon virescens
AGTCTTGCACAGCACGGAGACTTCCGATTCTCTTCTTTGCAATTGCTCCTCGAGATACCGTAGCCGTGATTCCATCCTTCCTGTAATTGCATTAATTAAATCACTGATATCAAGCTTCAGAACGCAAATCCCCCCCCCCCTCCCTCCCCCCGAGCTACTAACCGGAAGAAGCAATCTCGGGTATTTGAAAAAGGAAACTTTCCCCATTTCTTTCACTGGTAACTGAATGATATCGACGCGGTATACCCACCCATTTGGGACTTTCCAACTCGCTCGCGTAAACTGGGCTACGCTTTACGGGTTTTACCGCTCCTTTGCGAGCTATGGAACTTCCCTCTATTTAACTATAATCGTCGAATGAAGTTTCCTTCGAAGCGATCACGCGGAAGTTACCATTCAAATGCTTATCGTTGATACAAAAGGTTTTGCCAGTGTTTACGGAGAATATTTATCCGTTTGATTGTCTTCGAGAAAAGTTGAAGACAGTTATGGTGAATTCCCCTAGTACCGGTCGCTTAAGGTTTCTCGAAAGTAAATTAAATATTTCACGTCTTCTATGCTATTTTATGTAGAACTTGACAGCATTGCCAACCGGTAGAATCCAAGAAAACTGCTACGTCGTGACAACATTTCGATATACTACAGAACATACACATTTTCCCGTAGATTTACTTTTGACGCTCGGTATATTCTGAGCCAAGGTATTTGAACTTTTCCACTGTCATAAACCCGCGAAACCTCACCCACATCCAACATCTTGCAACCAGGCGCGAGGAAAACCCAGAACAGTTACCTGGGATCGCGCCGCTCGACGAAATCAATCTCAACCCGGATTAGTGCGCTAGTCTACACCACATTTTGTATAAATATCACACATTGTTTTGCACTAACTTACAGTGAATCACTTTAATATTCGGACACTATACAATTTTCACTTTGCCGCATTTTAATTTTCTTCAGGATGAAGAAAAAAAAATTAATTCTAAATTACATTACTGTATAGGGTCTAGGTAATAAAAGCGTAATTTTTATTTATATAATTACTAAGGTTTACTAAGTATTCTATTTTAAACGAAACAATGTCTAGTTTTAACGTGACAATAATATTCGGACACGTCGGAATGTAACAATTTGCGTGAGCTAGTGTGATATATAATGCGATTGTGAGGTATGTTTACAAACATTACAGTCTGTGTAAACTGTCTTAAGCCTCAGAAAATCAGTTGTGTTTAGATATTCACTAAGTTCACTGGTAATAATCGGATGTAAGAGAAACACTTCATACAACGTACGCCAACTTGTCATTTTTCACAATGTAAAAGGTGAATCATATAGGAAAACTGCAGCAATGCTTAAAATTAGTAAAAGTACAGTGTGAGATATTATTAAAATATTTAAGTATAAAGAGCGAATACAATCTATTCCGCAAAGATGCCAACCAATAATTTTCGACACGCGAGATAAAAGAAAAATTATAAGACAAATAAAGAAATATCCTACAATAAGTGCACCAAAATTAGTTGCCGAATTATTAGAAGAGACTCGAAAAAAAGTGCATTCCCAAACAATACGCAGAGCATTAAAAGAATGTGGTTATAATGGACGAGTTGCTCGGAAAAAATCGTATGTGAATAAAACTGATAGAAAGAAAAGATTAAACTTTGCGAGAGAATTTGTTTTAAAAGAAGAGACGTGGTGGAATGACGTTATTTTTAGTGATGAGAGTAAATTCAACATTTTTTGATTGGGTGGGCGAAGAATGGTGTGGCGAAAGAAAAAAATTAAAAATACGAAGCCGACTATAAAGCACGGAGGTGGAAATGTACTTATTTGGGGATGTATCTCAACATTTGGAACGGGTGAATTAATTTTTATTAATAACATAATGGACGAAAATGTATACCTGAACATTTAAAAAAATAATTTACGTAAAAGTGCAATAAAAATGGAGATTCAGAATACATTTAAGTATTATCAAGATAATGACTCCAAGCATAAGGCACGTATTGTACAGGAATATTTGCTGTATAATTGTCCAAAATTATTACAACCGCCACCTCAATCCCCAGATCTGAATCGTATAGAGAATTTATGGGATGAACTAGACCGACGAATTAGAACAACTGCAATAACATCTAAAGAACTGTTGAAAGAACGACTGAAAGAGGAATGGAACAATATTAGTACAGAATATTTGAAAAAAATAATTTGCAATATGCCTCAACGATTAAAAGAGGCCATTCGTCAAGAAGGATATCCTACACTATATTGGATCACTTTTTGTTTGTAAAAATTAGTACAAAAACCATCAGTTTTTAAAAGAGTCCGAATATTATTGTAACGTTAAAACCAAACATTGTTTTGTTTAAAATAGAATATTTAATAAATGTTAGTAATTATACAAGTAAAATTTATACTTGCATTAACTAGATCTTACGTAGGAATATAATCTAGAATTAATTTTTTCTTCTTCATCGTAAACAAAATTATAATGCGACAAAGTAAAAATTTTATAGTGTCCGAATATTGAAGTTATTCTCTGTAGATTCCAATTTCGACCGTCGCTGAGACAACTCCCCATTCAGCTCTTTTGTAATAGTAATTATTAAGTGTTAAAACTCGTTCCCGAGTTTATTATAGTCTAACTTTTATTTTCAAACAAGTTTCGTGTTTGGTAAAACATAGAAAGTATGTGGAAGGTATAAAAATATTTTTTACGTGGTGTGTAATTGCTTTCTCTTGTTTTATAAAGTTTTAATATCCAATAAATTGCCAAGTGTACCTTTGTTTCGAGATAACCGGAGCTAAGAGAAGCCTTTGGTGCTTCACGAAAATCAATGACTGTTGATTTTCCGATTGACATGACATTACGATCTTGGATACGGTTATAAACACCGACAGAGGCTCAATTCCATCTCGAATTTAGGTGCAGACGGTCGACCAAGCTAATCGACGTGGGTAATCGATTAGAAAGAGGCAAACACGAGTTCGATGGCCGACACTGAACCGGAAGAAAGCTTCTCCGATCGAATGATTATAGTTCCACAAGTGTAGAAATTAATACGATAACGTTTGCCTATGAATTACATTCTTGAAGCTTCACTGTACTTTACCATTAAGAAACTTGATTTCTTCTATTGGAACTACAATTACTTTAAATGTAACTCCAACAATGCATTATTTCAGAAGTTATTTGTTGAGGCGTCTGTTCGTCGTCCGTGGAGTCAGTCGCTCAAGTACGATACCTCAAAGAAGTACGTATTCACTCTAACTCAAATTAACCCCTAGCCCTACAACAACGAGTCAGACTCGTGATCAAAATTTCTAACTGAATTGCACGGCGGATTGCATATAACGCGGTCGCATATTTCATAACGAAAAAAAAAGCCGGAGAATGTTAATGGGGACGACATCGTGACGCAGTAAAATGGGAATGGAAGTCGTTAGTATGAAACAGAGGAGATCATTTCCTGTTGTGCTCCATCTCACTCTCAAAGAATATTCCGACAATGAGTATTCACGGAATACTTACAGCTGATCTTGTACTGTACTTCTTAATACGCTCTTTGCCAGTTCCATTTTCATTGGTTACTGTTGCGTCTTGAAACCTGCGTGTAGCGAGACCAGCATGGCCAGTTCAGGTAATTTTTACCCGGCAGCGGGCAAGAAATACAATAATAAATTAAATGCACCAGGACATACAAAAATTGACCAATAGGAACTATAGGAACCATTAGAATGCATTATAATATCCCAGAGTATACAAAAATATACTAGAATATGCCATAATACACTAGAATAAAGGAGAATATACCAACATATGACATAAGATACCAGAATATACAACAATATGCTACAATCCACCAGGAAATACAAAAATATATTAAATGCACCAGGATAAACAAGAATTGACTCGAATGTTTAAGATTGCACCATGTTATACCAGAGCAACAGACTACGACTTTCACCCCTCAGTGTGAGCCTTACCAGCAAGGGAGACCCTGCCAGGACCCGAAGATTCCGCCGGCATCGCCCCGCACCTCATAGAGAATACTCGCCGCAGTCTGTTGCAGCACCTCCTGCTCCGTTAGAGGTGCACATCAAAGTGCATTCCCAGGGACCACCACGAGGAGGTGGAGCAGGAGTATTTCAGGTGTGTGACCTACCATTGATTCTGCGCCAATGGGAGAGCCACACACCCTTGGTCCCCAAAGCAAAATATACCAACATATGACATAACATAACAGAATATACAAAATTATCCTAGATTGCAGTAGGATATCCAGAATGGTCTAGAATACACTAGAAACAATCACAATATATTTGAATATACAAAAACATACTAGAATAACCAAGAATATAGTAGAACAATGCCGAATATACCAACATATGGAACTAAGTTACCAGAATATACAACAGTAGGCTAGAATCTACCAGGAAATACAAAAATATATTAAGTGCATCAATATCTAGGTGCTCTCAATATCTAGGCTAGCATTTTAGGGGACTTCAGGAAGCTACCTTTTAGCAACTCCATTTTCCCATCTTTGTGATTTTCACCAGCCCCAAAATTTCAAAGTCGTGCCAATGCCGCAATTCGCTTCCAATGGACCCGGGAATTGAAATACACCCTTACTATGCGTCCAGTTACTTGTAGCCAGATTTAGAAAAGAGTCTGGGAAACTAATTTTTTCGACCGATGTCTTATCCCCCTCAGAAAGTGGCAGTTTGGGGGTTGTCGGATTTCCCCGATCGGTATATTTTCCGTAATTTCATTCCGATCGACCTGAAAATTGCCATAGACTTTGACCGCGCGTCTAGAAACGTGTATACAAAATTACAAAAGAATCGGAGACCCAAATATTTTTCCTCATTTTTTCACGATTTTCGACAGGGGGTGATACGTCCCATCAATTTTTCGCAATATTTGGCAATCTTTGAAGGCGTCCCCGATCAAACTATTAGAGCTATCGATATGATTCCAACGGGAAAATCTTCGCCAAACCTTCCTCTTTTTTTTATTTTTACTTTTTCGTCCCACACTTAGAATTTCTAACTGATCCCAACGGCTTTCGAACAGTAACTGATATCGTGAAGCGTGTTCTTCATCTTGCTCGACATTATGTTTGAAAACAAATGTCAAAGGTGTGTCGTTATTTGCAATAAATTCGAGAATAAGTTATGTGTCCCAATATTTTTGCAAGAATAAATTTCCACATAATTTAGTTCTCTGTTTTGTATTAAGAAAAGTATGTGCAACAAACAAATAAAATGTATGTTATTACAAACTACAATGAATGATCTGTTATATTATAAAACAATAGCTGCAAATTTACTATTGCAAGCGATCGAAACTAGCAACAATTTTTTGAATAGCATAATGTCCGAATATTAATAAGAGTCACTGCATTCCCGGAAGTATAGGCATTGTGCCTGCCAAATTTCAGGTCGATAATGATTGAATTGCGGTCGTGCCACGACTTTAAAATTTCGTCAAAATCGAAAAATGGCCAGAATGAGCTACATAAAATAATTTTTTCTGCAAGCCCCTAAAATTCTAGCCTCTTGTAATTTTGTAGATACCTTGAGGGATGTTTGGAACAGATTTAGGCGCTGGAGTCATGTCGATAACATTGATAATCTAGTCGGGGCAGATCGGCAGAGAATGGCTAATTTTCAAGCGGGTACTCCCAAAGGAATCAAGAAGTGATAAAAAAATGTTAGGTTACCTATTTTTTTATAACTCCAAGTACACGTACCCGGAAGCGTAGACTATGTGCCTGCCAAATTTCAAATCAATAGTGATCGAATTGCAGTCGTGACGTGACTTTGAAACTTTCTGGTGCCAAAATCAAGAAAATGACCAAAATGAGCGTGATATAATAATTTCTTCTGCAGATCTCTGAAATGCTAGCCTCTTGTGACTTTGTAGATACTTTAAGGGTGTTTGGAGTAGGTTCAAGAATTTTTTCAAGTCGGTAATATTAGTGGATTGACCACAGTAGATACATAGCCATTTTTCGTTATTTTCAGCTAGTCAATTGCCACAGGAAGGGAATTGGTTTTCGACGAATACGAAAGGCATTTGAGGCAACTCTGCACTCACGTTCCTGAATATATTCCTGATATATATTAGCAAGTCTGAAATTAAAAAATTGAACCTTTACGTCAGTTGCCTTCTACACCGACGGGATAGCGCTGCTGTTCTTTTGTTTGTTACGGTTGGTACAATATATGCTGGAATTCGTTTGAAAAAAAACAAAATTTCGGTGCGGTCACGTTATCTTGTAGAGTTGACAGTTGTTGGTGATGTCATCGGTGTTTTGCTAGATTTAAGTCCCCAGTGCAAGAAAATGTATTTTGGCCTAGTCCGGTGAGTATATTAAATTTTGTGATTACTTCGATCATTTTTACTGATCGATTTACGGATTTACTGATCGCTCATCAAATGAAACATTTAGTTTTAATAAGAATAGACAGACATATATTTGTTATTTCTATTTGATAGGCCGTTTTGCATGTGAATGTTGTTTTATTTTGACAAATAATTGGAGGTTAAGACATTACACATAACCTTTCGATTAGCGATGGAAGATGATGAGGAAAAGAAATGTGAGGACGAGGAGCCCAGAGAATTTTATTTCGAATCGGATCACCTAGCGTTAAAGGGGAACAAGGATTACACTAACCTTTTGAAAACGATCGTCATTCTAGAAGCTCAACGTGTCCAGGCTATAGAAGACCTAGACAAACTGCTGTCTATACGTTCAAAAGCCCTAAAAGATCCAATCTCATTCGTAGCACAAATTCAGAATGGCGAACTTCCAGAATTACCAGGGCCGCAAAGAGTCGCAGAAATCCCTTACATCGACTGGTCACAGTATAACATAGCTTTACCTGATATGCGTATGAGACCACAGACCAGGCATGGACATGTCTTGCCTCATGTACAAGTCTTGCCCCATGTACAAACGAAGAGCGAACAGGAAAATGGAAAGGTGGTACATTGTGTTTTTACATACTAAATATAAGCTAATCTTTTGGTAATCTAAGGAAATATTCTGCTTGAAATATTTAGATTCTGGTACGAGGACGCGCATTTGACGAAAGCAAACCTGAAACATTTAATCAGTTGTGGACAGTGGAAGAACAGAAAAGATTAGAAGAATTACTGATAGAATATCCACCAGAGGAAGTAGAAATGAGACGGTGGACCAAAATAGCTAATGCTTTAGGTATATTCTTTATGAAGATTTCATGTTTTCACTACATCATTTGAAATCCTATTTATTCGATAGGTAACAGAACACCCAAACAAGTTTCTAGTAGAGTCCAAAAGTACTTTATCAAACTGTTGAGAGCTGGGTTGCCTATTCCTGGTCGTGGTCCTAAAATGAAATTGGATGCTAAGAAAGGAATAAGTTATAGACATCAACGTAGCAACTATTCCCTTTTCAGAAAATCTACATTCTTTCCACACCAAGATACGTCTTTCGCAATGCCTGACGAAAGTAAAGAGCAAACGGTCACAGAAGAGTCTGTATGTACTAATGGAAGTGTATATGGTAATGGAAAAGTAAATTGTAATAATTACGCGACTATCACTATTTACAGGAAGATGATGCTGGGAATAGCATCGTTGAAGATAATCCTGAGCTGAGACATATGGAATTGTTAAGACAAGTGAAATTCGAAAAAGAGGAGAGTTCTTCTGCAATGTACAAACACGTTGGATATAAGGTACATAGATCATTCATTTATTATTAATACATAAATACTTATTATCTGACCAATTACTTGTTTACAGTGTACATTGTGCGGGGATGAGCCTTTAACAGGGACAAGGTGGCATTGCGCAGAATGCCAAGATGAAATGGATTTATGTAGTGATTGTGCAGTAGCACAGTTCGAAGCGGAGAAACCATTACACGACCCATTACATAGACTGATTGCTATAAAACCACCACAGTACAGTAGAAGTTATGATTTAGATTACTTTCCACAAAATTTCAGTAATTCCTCATACAATTACTTAGATCCGAATTTTTTACCTGGATAACAATTATTTTGTCAGTTTCCTAATTTTCTTATTTATTTTTACAGAGTTAGTGCTATAAATAATATAATAAACCGCCGATAATATATTCATAAGAATATTTTACTTTGATTACTCTACTTGTACTACACTCTACTTGTACACTCTGCACCATTGTTTCTCTTGAATTTTAACGCAATTTTTTGTTTGTACTTGTCAAGTGTGTTATTTTTTATACTTTCTCGAATGACTTTAAAGAACTCGAGATATTGATGAACATTGTGTCTGTAAATGAAAGTTTATATAATGGAGACTATATGAGCGAAAGTATTAGTTTATATAAAGAAATACTCACATCATTAATAATATTCCCAGAAGCAATTCTTTGGTATTTTGCAAATGGTGTATGTATGCTTTAGTATGATTTTTGCATGTAAGACATTCACACTGAGAGCATATTGGAGAAAAGTCATTCTTATACCTATCATAAAATCGTAATTAGTACAAAATTGTAAAATTATAAGTGCAATGTATATACTTATTTACTGACATTACCTTTTTTCTTTGAACGATATTACATGTGATATATTATTACAGCTATCATGATCACATAAAAACGTTAAAGCTTCTGCATTCTGTGCAGCTACATAAGGATACGATGTATCAAATATATCTACACCTAACTGAACAAGGTTTAATACTGTTAGTGGATTCCAGCACCCCATTGTAACTTTCATTTTTTCATTTGGCAATAGGCTCTGAAATAATAACTGTCATCATTTGATCATTTATATAAAAAAATCTCTCACTTACATTGGTTTGTTTTACTATCTCCTCAATTGTCTCTAGTGAAATATTTTGTACATCTGGTCCATTATTATGTAATCCGTCTATTACATATCCTATTACAGGTTTGTCTTTTAAGTAATCAATTGATTCTAATCTAGCATCTATATCATAGCCACCTTCAACAGCAGCTAATAATCCTGCTGACTTTAAACTTTCAGACTCACTATGTCTAGATAAACATTGTTTGAACACAGTATTACTACGACTTACAGCTTTTTTAGCTCTTTTTCTGGTACTATTAACATTAGTATCTCCATCACATAAAGCAACATAACAATCTGGTTTATATAGTTCAACCAAATCCATATATGAATCTGCTGACATTATATGTCTTCCGTCTTTAGACCACACAGTGATGGTATCAAGTTTTTGAAAACCTGAACGTGTTAAGTAAGCTGGATCAGTAATCGAGAGAAAATTGATGTGCTTCTAAAAGAAAATCATTAATTATCATTTACCTATAACACAAAATTAAAATGGTAGAAGGATAAAAAGATTTTATGAATATTAGCATATCGTTGTCAACTTATTAACATTATTAAGGGGAGAAACGAATTTTGCTTACAGATCCGCAATTTAGTCATGACATAAAAAAATGTAGAAAATTTGTTGTAAGATAACAAACCTCCATACTGACAAAATTTGCAAAGTTAATATGAATTTCTTTCAATGCTTTACACATCAGCATAGTTGAGGGTAATGAAACAGATAGAAATTGTGGTTCCCTGGTGACCATCTCAAAAACTTCATTGGTTAAATGCGGCACAATACCTCCCTAAATAAAAATAAATTAATGGGAAAGTTTTAATTATACTATGTTCAATTTAATATGATTCGGTATTACCTTCGTATAAATAAGAGGAAGTGGAGTTTCAAAACAAAGCGTGGGCATTCTATGGAATTCTGTCAACGTGCCAACACGAGCAGTGCATGACTTTATTGAATTAGTTGAGAATTTCATGTCAATTATTATTAGCTAATAATGCACGTAATTTGTACTACAAAATAGTTAATTAAGTATTCGTCTTAACGCTACTAAAACTACTTCATTCCTCTATCCATGGTAACCTCGCTAAAAGCCACAGACTATTTGGAATCTTAGATCACAGACATATCGGTAAGCCAGAATATGATAAATGCACGGCTAGATCATATGCTTCCGCATATTATTACTAGATGGCGCACATTCTCACGTTTCTCTAATAGTAAAAATGTATTTTTTTTTCGAATGAAAACTGCGATTTATTACATATTTATAACTTTATTAACTTTTAAACATTATACACAGTAATAAAAAATTTTGTTCATCATTTTAAGCTATCTAAAATTTAGTAGATATTTCTATTCTATATTTGGTGAGTTTTCAACATGTTTTGTCATTATAAATACATAAATGCTTATATTCTCTGCAAATGAATCTTAGCCCGTAGCTCTTCGTAAAATATACTAAAAAACGCTGTCCTGAATATTAATTTTTTTACATTTTACAGTAAAAATGTAGGCAGCATTGTTATACGATTCGAGTAATCGAACAATTCTGTTTTCGCGTAGGAAGTCTGTTTGGAAATATTCTATAAATATTCGTATAAAGAAAACATAGAATCATTCAAACAAATATTATGCAAATTTTCCAATCCCTTCTTTACCGTTTTTATAATAAGTTCATCTATCATTTGCAATCGTGAGACAACGCGTCCTCGTTTGATCAGTATTTCGATACAAGCAGCGCGATCCTTGGTAACAAAATAGAATCTTTAAACGGTGTGTAAAAATTTAAAAACACAATCCTGCGTTACTCGTTAGGCGAACCTGTTCGAATATAACGTGCTGTCACTCAAATATTCATCCGACAATCGGGGTCCTATTGTACTAGTATTTATTTACATTACTCCCGACGTAACTGTCTCTTTCCTATACAAGATTGTTTCGTCTACATCTCGACGTCGGCTAACAGAGGACAACCATACCGGGGATATACATGAATTTAATGAACTCCTTTCTTTCGTTTCCCTGATACAAGTTAAACACAGGGATCAAGTAAATAAAAAAACGCCCACTCTTTCCCGTAACGAGGGCAGTCCCAGTTTGTTATATAATCAGGTCGCTAAAGGCCAAGTTAATTTCTGCCGGAATTAAAGAAATTAGGAGTTGCGCAAGTACCAGAATTCTCGTTACGCGATTGTAATTCGTAATGGCTTTTAACGCGGGAGGATCGATTAAAATGATCACAGAGCATTTCCATCGCCTTTTACCAATCGTTTCTTCACCGTTAAATTAGTACGAACGATTTAACAAAAATGTCTGCGAATCGACCGGAAGTGCAACCACTAAGCGAAAAAAGATTGTTTTAACCCGTCGCCATTTTCTTATTATGACCATGTGATTGGGATAAACATATAAGGAGTTTCGCAAAAAAAGCTTTTATTTACATTTCTTGTTCCTCGTTCGTTAGCGCTATTAGTTAGTCTAAAATTGCAATTAAAATCCCACGAAAAAAAAAAATCGATCGCATTCACACTGATCACGTTTGCTGTGGAATGTTTTTTTATCTTTTCACATAATAAATACAGCTTTTTTTCGATTTCTTCACATAAATTAAAAACGAGTCTTGCATTTACAACTGAGAACGATGTTACAAGTGTGTGTGTGTATGTATTGTCGAGAAAACGAACACGGTGACTCTGATGAGCGCCGCTATTCAATTTCACACGTTTTTCGGTGCAGCAGTACGAAAATAGCGAATTTTGCAGATTCAAGGGATTCAGATTTTTTTTTCTGCGAGACTTTCAACAATAAAAATCGACCGTCTCACAACCTAATACCAATTTCGCTCGTTTCTGTGACATTACCCGCAGCGATCAGTGACTTCGTGTTCGATTCGGTTTGATTCCGTTTTCGTGTTTCTTGATATAACAACATGTACAATACGTTTTTCTTTCTTCTCCTCATTTCCGATACATGTAAAAGCTATGCCGAAACTACTAATGCTCAGGAATGCAGTCGTTCTTCTTAAGAATAAAACCAATTCTTATCGACATCACTCGCAATCATACACGTCCTCGCAAAGTCACTGTGTTCGTTCCGTCAATTCTATGCACGATGCCGTGTACATGCACGCCTCGCACACTGGTAAACGTGTGTTTTTGTACGTGTGAATCCCATGGGGTGGGTGCGTATTGGATAGAACCTGCACGAATTCTATCGCAACGATATTTAATAATATCTACTCACGACGAGCCCGTATACCTTATTTACAATGTCCATATAAACATATACACTGCGCTTTACCGCTTAAACCTATTATCGATATACGAAGTTGAAGAAGGTAGAAAGTACTATTTTGTACCTTAGATTCTGAGGGATAAACAAAAAAAGTAAATCAGACGTGTACAGAAGAATTCTCACTGGACCGTCGACGTAAACGTTCGCGTAGCAGCCTCCGCGTATCCGTGGACTTACACGAGAAAATCAAATATACATTTCGCAATAAATTTGATCGTTCTTGGTCGATGAACTCGCCGATCTCAAAATCATTCGCACAGGTAATCATGATAATTTTGAACCGAGCCAAACGCGTGTACTTTATACGTAACCGGATTTCGATTTAGGGGGTTCGTCGACGTCAACGGTCCTCACAACGAACGATCGGAGTTAAAAATAAATTGTAGACGGACGAACGAAAAAGTGGGATCTAGGAGAAGAGGAGAGGGAGGCTTCGGGGGTTAAAACAAACTAATGCTGGCCTGTGTGCGAAGATCAATCCTTCGTAGTCTCCGACGCGGAGAGGAAACATCGTTACGTGGTTGGTCGCTCGACATATTGAACTCGTTTAACAGAAATCGCTGATATCCGTCCCTACGAGCGAACGCAGTAGTAGCTCCTAACTGGCTACACCGACGTAACTTAATATATATATGTATATATTTAACAGGGAATCCTTAATCGAGCCTTAACCGCTAAATAAATCTTACAATTGGACTGAGTGATAAATTATTATCGACTGTACAACGCCGTAGTCTTTTTCTTCTTCTCCTCCATTTTTTTTTTTTGTTTATTTGTTGTTGCTAGTTCACTCTTCCCGTTTTGTCGTTTCTCGCCGTTTCCGGAATTTCGCAGCGTCCGAATCTCGCCCGAATCGCAGAACAGACGACGCCGACCCTCCATAGTATGCGTCTACTTCGTTTTCTTTTTTGGACCACGTGAATGTATGTTTCCACCTCGTTATTTTTTTCTTTTCATTACTTTTTTCTTCTTCTATTCTCTCTGTTCATTACAAAATATACTTCCTCTTGTTGATCGCGATCAGCGGTCTAGTGGGATCTCGAGGAAGATGACATGCGTATCGGTGTGCAAGCGGTTCTGCACGGCTTTCAGAATTCGGAACAACTCAACGAACAGGACAGCAGTACACCGGGACACTTTCCACGAAGTGTCCGTGTCATCAAATCATTCCAAGCCTGATCGGGCTGCAGCCTTTTTGCCAGGAGAATAAGTAGGAAGCTACTGGCAAGAAATCAGACAAGATAGAACTCTATTCGCCCAGTACGAGATCGTCTTTAAATATTTCAAGTCATTTCGATTTCTATATAGAGGAGAAATGAGCGACGCAACCGGAAGTACACAAACTTAACGTCTAAATAATCATTTCATATTAGAATGGAGACTGTTCTCCAGCTTCATAGACATATTTTAAGAAAATAAGATGAAAGATCGCTTCCATCGATGATAATAGTTTTCATGGTTCCAGAATAAATAAACACGGTAGTAAATTCCATCGAATCTTGTGTTTTAGTATTTTTTGAAAATTCTTGCATAAAAATCTTCAGATTACAGTAGCCCTCGCGATCAGTTTTGTCATTAATTTTTATCTCCACGAATATTAGTTGCATCGATTTTGATTAATTTGAAACACTAGAGTGCGAATTTGATGCCTTCATAACAACAATCCACACAATCTAAGAATATTGTTCTATTGCTGATGACTGATTAAACTTATCCAGAAAAGAAGTGCATTCTGTTTAATCCTGTAACCGATGCGGAACAATTTTATTTTACATATGTACAAATTCGCAATCTATCGATCGCAGAAACAATAGTCCAAGTAGACGGAATTTAATTCCGTGAAATGTTTCGGGATACATTACACGGTAAATCATTCGACAATAACCAAAATTGTTGTTCTACAATTTTCATTCACTTTAAGGTATAGAATCACCTGCTCCTCGGCCACATCGCTCATCGCGTGACGCTTCGCCGTGCACGGAGTACACAATTTCGAAATTTCCGGTATTCGTAGAAGTTCTACATGCTTCCATCGAGCGCGCGAATTCGTTTCGAATTTACATACGATTTCGATTAATTATAGAACGGTCGTTCGGACGTGTAGAATCCTATCGAGACTGAGATTAGCACCGTGCATTTTCACAAATCACATTGTCGCACCGATACGTTCCACAGCCGAGTTTCTTACTACTCGAAGGAAGGCAAAACAAAAGGAAAGCTTGTCTCCTATAGGTCTCGCGAGAAATACAACGTTCGTTAATCACATGAACCTTAATAAGTACCAACTGCCTAATATAAGGTCGAGAATTCGAGATACCCTGAACTACCCACGTAACAGGTAGAGGAACTCTGACGCGAGTTCGCCGTATACTTTTCTTCTCTCTCGTTTTCTTCAGCATCGTCTTCGTCGTCATCGTCTTCTTCTTTTTCTTCATCATCTTTTTCTTCTTCTTCTTCTTCTTCTTCGCTTAATTGAGAACGTCAAATAAATATCGGTGCCATACGGCCAAGGATTCGTCGGCTCGGACGTGGATGCGAAGCAGGAGAATGCGAATGGCAAGTAGGTATCTATACACAGGACATATCTTACATAGAATAAGATAAAATTAGTTCTTCAAGGTTTTTAGACCGTAGTCGCGACAGCCTGGAACATCCTATTTATTTCGTTGACGAGAGTGGCACAAGCATCTGCAACAAACTGAAACAATACGCATTCAGTGACTTTGCTTTCTCGCAAAACATTCCACAAGTTGCGCTACCATTTTCAAAAAGTTCGTCTTTCACTTGTGAATTAAATGTGTCTGAGATTTTGTAGTTTATTACATAGAAGTAAATGCGAATAGAAGAATTGTATGAAAACGTTGCGTGCGACGAAACAACGATGATTTGAATTATTAATTGTTTAAATAATAGCGTAACTTGTGGTTCAGGAGGTATAGGTAGTATTTTATTTGATCGTACTAATCGTTTTTGGATTCTACATTCTTTTTTTTTTTTTTAAATTGAAAGTTATACGGCTGTTCGAGGTAAAATGAAAATAATCGTCTCTCCGTTACCGTAAAAATGGCGTAACTTTTCAAAGACCAATTAACACTTCCACTTTTTACTCCTCGACTCATAATCACCGCTCCCTACTCTTTCAGAACTGCTACTCTAAATCGGAAGAAACTGCATTATCTCCCATCATCATTAAGCTACAAAATCCTCGAAACTATAGTCCCCGGTCTTCTCGTAGAAGCGGCAGCCGTGCTCACTAATTCATTGTTTCTATTAAATTATATTCGCCGCTTCGGGGAACTTTAGACCCTCGGTTTTAAGTCAATTCTTTTCTTTTTTTTTTATCAACTTCCATGGTAAGATAAAACGGTTGCGGGAACTTCTACAGGGATCGTAAAGAAATGGAACGCGTAACTTTTTTAACGTCGCCGTTCCATCAATTAAAAGATCGTTTGAATGGCAATATCCGTTCTCAAGAAAAAGTCGCAAGAATTATGAAACTATGTAGGTAAGAAATGTTCCGCAACGGTTAGGCGAATGATTTTCTTGAAAAACCGACACCAAGAGTGTCTTAAAAATTTATGAACAAAATCTAGAATTATGTATAATTATAGAAAATATGTCGATGGGAACGATATATTTATACAGACAATTCCGGTTCGCAAAACATTATTCTAAGGTTTTTTAATGTTTCAAGGTCATTGATGTTTTATTTCCAAAAAGTATGGAAGGTCGCGTGAATATCGTAGTATTATGGGTTACTAGATTATTATTTTTATTTTATTATTACTATTATTTACTTGGATTATTTTCCGAGTTATTTACTAACAATAGAGCAATACTAATAACGTTATGCATTCTCAATGAAAAGAATATCGATAATCGTGAAATCTTGTGAAATATGACTATGAGAAACAGTTTTTGCTTACCATAATATTTTCCTTATTAAATTAAATACTTTTTTTTTAGTATTTCTTTCCTATCGTAAAATCCAAAAAAGATAAACATGGTAACATATATTTTCGAATTTATTATAAGACCATAGTACGTGTTCTATATTTACTATTTCAAAAAATCTTGTATTAGGAAAACCATTTTAATTTTTGCAAAGCAGTTTATAAAACTAGGAACCTTTCTGAAAAGTTTATTCGTTATTAAATAAAATAATTGTAATACAGACAATTTCACAGAAATTGTTTAGCGTACGAACAGCTTCAACCCCCAGCACTCGAATGGGGTGGTTCTACGAAGTTACTCAAAATTATCACACTGTTATTTAACGCTAGAACTACCGGACTTACCAATTTCAAAAATTATGAAAGTATCTTCAAAAAGCTTCGAGTGAACTTCTTCATTGAAACAAACATTGTAACAAAAATGGGACAAAGTTTGAATATAAACTTTTACGTCACTATATTTGCATGTAACAAAAATTGAAGAGTTACAAGTAGGAGAACTACTAATCAACTTCGTATGCATCAGAGAAAATCCACCATTAACAATGGAACTATTCTAGGTCAAACAGCGTCTCGGTTTTGGAGTTAAAATTACTTCGAGTGCGAAGATCTAATTTAAATGAACGCAGGAATAGTCTCTCCAGGTCGACGAAAGCTGCCTTTCCCGTTTTTAGTTAATTCCGCGTATTTGCAGAGTGTCGCTCGACCCTGTCCCTCGAGAGGTAACGTAGGATATTATAGTTAGTTAGGTGTACGAACTCACCGAGTCAACGATGGAACAATATCGCTATCTGGCGACGGGACCAGCCAGACTTTACGTGTTGTTGTACAGCTGATGGTGATTCGGATGCTGACTCGGATGTGGATGTTGCAGCGAGTGTTGATGCTGGTGCTGATGGGGGTGCGGATGGGTGTGTTGATGCTGCAGGGTCGGATGTCTCGCGTTGAATCTCACGCTGCCGGCCAGCGAGCTTCCTCTGCCATGGGTGCCAACCACGCTGGGCGTGTCGGACAGCTCGTCGTCTTCTGCTCCGAGGCTTCGGAACCTAACGAACCCGTCTTCGGCGACCAGCATCGTCGATCCCGTGGTCGGCGTTTGCTCGTGCATCCCCTGCACAGGTGTATGCCGGCCCCGGTTCTCGGAGCTCCTCAACGTCTGTATTCCATTGCCGTGTCGGTTTAACGAGCCGCGACCTTCGTGCGGGAAATGGCCCATGGTGCCCGACTTGCGAATGGAATGTCTCTCGAAGGTACCTGTGACAATGACAACGCTTAGCATACCGTTCCACCTTTGTGCCTCGCGAAACAACTGGACGATCTTCCTTGTTTCGCTTTGCTTCGTCCTCCTAGACGGCTCACTTTCTTGCCTTTCTGGGGTATTTTCATTTGCCATGACATCATTTCTAGATCCCGCAAGCCCTACAGTCTAAAATCCTTTTAACCTAGGCTAACGAAAGAATATCGACCTCAAAAGACTATTTATGTCGCGTCCTAAAACCCTCCGGCCGACGGGACAAGGTCGCGATCGAGGTCAGGTAAATTCACTTAAAACACCCGATGTACCGCGACGTCGAAAGTCGAAAAACCCAAAAACTGCACAGCTGAGCGGTACATTTTCGAACCTATTGTTCCGCGTTAGGCGACAGATAATTACATTTACAACCGCTTCTTACCCTGCGAGCTCACTCCTATTCCACCTCGATCTTCTTCATTCCCACTACGAGTTTTGGATATTTACACTTTTTTCTATGGCACTTCCTATAACCAATCGCAAGTATTTCTGCAGAGACTACACCCTACATTTCCTAAAACCGAGCTTTCTTAACACTTTGACTGTGAAACTAGCAGCCACAAAATTTCTATAAAATCGAAATGAGATGTTGACAGAAATAAAAATTGAAAAAATAAAATGTGTGCCGTAAAGTGCTCTCCCACCTTCTTGCACTTTCTGTATAATTATCAACTTCGATACAAATGAATATATTAACGTAAAAATTGATTCAGAAACCGTACAAATAATTCCGTCATCCATATATGGATGACATGGCAGTCAAAGTGTTAAAACGTTACAGGACTCCATCAAACTAGAACATCCTCGACACTCGAACATCTCTAAGCATAGCCGAATCTATCGCTGAGAACTTCCTAGACAACCAAGTCAACAACATAACATAATAACCGATTATCGAATAAACGAGTTTGTTCTCTGAAGTTTGACTTTAGAACTGTTCTTCGTAAATCCCGTCGAATCCAAGTCCTAATCAAGGTGTATCAATTCGACATCACAATTTATTGGAAGGTTTTGAAGCAGCAAAGTGTACCGGCCATGACTTTAGACAAGGCAACCGAGACGACTACGGATTTTATGGATTTTATGCAGTTATGATCAATTATAAATTTATTAGTACTAGCAAATTATTTGCAACCTATTAAAATGACTAAGAAATAAATTTTTATGTGACTCCATTTTCTTCATTCACGCAGACAATTTTTATTTTGTTCTAACCCTTTGCACTCGAATGGCTCTTCTAAGGCGCCACTAAAAATTGCCATAATATTATTTTAGCAATTTTTACATCGCTCTCAGTTAAGAAATCGTTAAAAATTACAGTGTTAGAAGTATAAGCAATACTAATTAATTTCATATGCAGGAAAGGAAATAAACTATATATTAGGTTGTCCCATAAGTTTCTTCCACGCCACGCTATGAGTGACTCTAAGTGGCTGTTTTTATATAAACATGCAGGCTTATCTCTTAGCCGTTTATGGCATCGGTTTCAGTCGTTCCAGAGCTCTTTCAAAGTACGTTTCGTTGTTGACAAAGTCTCTTTTAAAATTGTTTCTGCACCGTTCAATATGGAGAGCCAAAAGAAGCATTTGCGGCATGTTATGCTTCATTGCTTTAAAAAAGGCAATAGTGCAAAGGACACTGCAGACGAGATTTACACCATTTACGGAAGTGGTACCACGACTATTAGGACCGTCCGCAATTGGTTTAAAAAATTTAGAGCTAGCAATTTCGAGTTGAAAGATGAAGACCGCAGCGGCCGGCCAGCAACGACGGATACGGACATTATCAAGACTGTGCTCACTGAAAATCCGCGATATAGTGTGCGTGAGATAGTGGATGCTACTAATATTCCCAAGACAACGGTACATAAGCATTTAATCAAGATGGGAGATACGAATCGATATGAAGTTTGGATTCCACACCTATTGACGGAGACCGGCCTTATGAACTGCGTCTCTGCGTGCGATTTGCTTCTCCAGCGACATGAAAGGGATCCTTTCTTAAAGAGGCTTGTCACTGGAGACGAGACTTGGATTTCATACCAAAATGTGCATCGAAAACGCACTTGGTCTAAGGAAAATAGACCTTCAACTGTTGCGAAGCCTGGACTTCATCCGAAGAAGGTTCTTTTGTGCATTTGGTGGGACTGGAAAGGTATAGTGTACTACGAGCTCCTTCCTCAAGGTGATACGATCAATGCTGACAAATATTGCAATCAACTGGATCAATTGAAAGCCGCCATAGCAGAAAAACGGCCAGAATTGGCGAACCGACGAGGCGTCGTTTTCCATCACGACAACGCAAGACCGCATGTTGCGTTGGCCGTAAGGCAAAAATTATTACACTTTGATTGGGACGTTCTACCTCATCTTCCGTGCTCCCCAGACCTTGCTCCATCCGATTATTAGTTGTTCCTCTCCTTAAAAATTCTCTCCGTGCTAAACCTTTCAAATTCCATAAGCGAAATAAAAACGCACCTAGATGAATATTTTGCAAATAAGCTTCAACAATTTTGGAAAGAGGGCATAATGAGGCTTCCTGAGAGATGGAAGAAGGTTATAGAACAGAACGGTTCATATATAACATAATAAATCCACCGTAAACAACAAATATCGTGTATTCATTTCGCATTAAAAAAAGGGAAGAAACTTATGGGACACCCTAATACAATGGAGCTATTATAGGTAAAAATATAGTTTCAATTTTGGAATGGAACTGCTTCAAGAGCAAAGGGTTAAAGATGACACAGGTCAAGAGACGAGCGCTACCGATTCGTAATTTGATTAGTTGAAAAAATCAGATATCCATTGCTTTTCTTGCCTTCTTTATAAAATAAGAAGATAACGATTGATAACTAGAGATTTATGTGTTTGCACCTGTTGCTTCTAAGTCACCGAAAATTTTGTCATTTTTAAGATCGTAATGGTAAATAACGGCTAAAGAAGATAATGGTAATCAAGTGTTATTGAAGAAGCCGAGGGTAACTATTAAGTTGTTCGGAAAGTAATTTCGTTTTGAACGAAAGTAGTTCGACAAGCTTTGAGATTAAACCATGACAGTTCAGTTAAATATCTCAGAAACGCAAAGGCATTTTGGTACTTTTATTGTCAAAGATAAATCGAAATCGAGATAAATTAGGACATACCATTAATAAAAATTGTTGGGATTATGGAGCCTAAATACAAAATATTATGTTTTTCGGAAAGTAATTTCGTTTTAAACGTATATGTCGAGCTTTGAGATTAAACCTAGGCGTCTCAAACGATCATGAACGGTCGAATTCGATAAATTTAATCTCTTAGAGATCTCACGAGTTGTCATTCGCCGGTTTGCATCAATTAATGTCTTTATTGTGTCTTCACCAGCTTCGCCTGGCCTTCTAGTTCGCGGTACAACTTCAACATCAAAATTACCGGATCGAAATTATGCAAACCAGTTTTGGCACTGGCGTTCTGTCGATACATCTTCTCCATACACATCAGATAATTTTTTTCTTGCTTGAACAGCATTCTTACCTTTTCGCCAGCAAAAAAGTAAAATATGCCGATATGCTGCTTTTCACTTTCCATATTTGATAGGGCATCAACCAAAAACTACTGTAGAATCAAACGAAATTTTTCGCAAGCAAGCCTTGCTGTATCAGCTGTCAAAATATTAGGTTGGAGAAAAAGTAATCCATTATTTTTTCGGTAGATGGATGTAGTGATTGATATCTCGTAAAGTATCAATCAAACAATTTAAGATTTGTGCTCATTGTAAAGGTGACATTTCCCATTAAAAAAATTCTTTTCCGTTTTTTGTTTGGTCCAGTCAGTTGTGAGTTACAGGGTGTTAAAAATGGAAGTCAACAAAGAGAAAATTCGGCACATTTTACAGCTTTTCTTTGATAAAGGCGAAAATGCAAGCCAGGCGGCTGAAATTGCGAATGGTGTTTATGGTGCCGATACTGTAACAGCTAATTGTGTGCAATTTTGGTTTTGTCGATTTCGTTCAGGTATTTTTTATGTTAAAGATGCACCTCGCACAGGTAGGCCCGTCGTCGAAAATATCGATAAAATCACAGAAATAATCGAAGTTGACCGACATGTTAGCAGTCGTAGCATCGCCCAGGAGTTAAAGATCGACCATAAAACAGTTTTAAACCATTTGCACAAAGCTGGATTCAAAAAGAAGCTCGATGTTGGGTGCCATTCCAATTAACACAAAGAAATATGATGGATCGAATTTCCATCTGCGAAGCCTCGGCCAAACGGAATGAAATCGACCCATTTCTTAAACGCATGGTGACTGGGGATGAGAAATGGATCACATACGACAACATTGTGAGAAAACGATCGTGGTCAAAGCGCGGTGAAGCAGCTCAAACGGTGGCCAAATCAGGACTAGCGGCCAGGAAGGTTCTACTGTGCATTTGGTGAGACTGGGAAGGATTCATTTATTACGAGTTGCTTCCATATGGTCAAACACTAAATTCGGACCTCTCCTGTCAACAACTGGACCGTTTGAAGCTAGCAATTGAACAAAAACGGCCAGAATTGGCCAACAGGAGAGGTGTTGCGTTCCATCGGGACAACACCAGGCCACACACGTCTATAGTGACTTGCCAAAAACTCCGAGAGCTTGGTTGGGAAATTTTGATACATCCACCATACAGTTCGGACCTAGCACCAAGCGATTACCATGTCTTTCTTGCATTGCAAAACTTCCTTAGTGATAAGAAATTGGCACAAAGAGAAGATTGTGAAAATCGATTACTAGAGTTTTTCGGTAATAGGGACCAAGACGTCTATGAGAGAGGCATTATGAAGCTACCTTTAAAATGGCAACAAATTATAGAACAAAACGGTGCATATTTGACCCAAATCGGATAATCCGAAACGTGTTAAATGAAATCTGAAGTTCGCGTAAAAGTAATGGATTTCTTTTTCCCCAACCTAATATATAATGATTATGCGGCTCAATCGAGTTCTCTGTTGGAAAAAAGGGAAATTACTTTCCGAGCAACCTACAACGCAGCTTCGAGTATACGGAGTACGATTCATTATCTCGGTTTGAACATATGTGGTCTTGGCATATTCGACGTGTCGTTTTTCGTTTTATTCATTGACGGACCAATTGTAGATTGAATAATGTATTTGGTATCCGATTAAGTGTCGTTTTCGATGTCGGCAACGATCTAATTACATTAAAACGGTTTGGAGCGACAACAGGTCGGACTGCGGCTTCAAAGATGACGAGAAACGCTTCATTCGCGGTTTTCAATATTGTTAGCCAGGTAGGAAGCATTTCAAGCACCTCTCAAAACACGAGAAAGTTGAACGACACATTGTTCCATGCGACCTAATTTGATGCTTTACGTTCTGTGATCAAACAATTCAAGTATTTTAATATCTCTGTTCAAACATTTTCTCCGTGTAATTCAGCCTCGATTCCTGCAAAAACACATAATAGCATTTGCTCCCCCCCCCCCCCCTCTCTCTCTCTTTCATGTTCATAGAAATAATCGATTCGATATGGAATTGATAAGGTGTCTATATTCGACTAGACTTTACAACGTCAGAACTTTCTCCTACGAGACAATTAAGTTGCATCATCGGTCCGATGTTTTCAACCGTTTTTCAAACTTCATTGTTTAGACATTTTTCTAGTCTACCGCCCTGTCACTGGTGACAGAAGCAGAGTGATTCGGTGTAACAAAGTTAATCGATTAGAGTGTACATATACCGTTAACTGTACATTTCGTTTGAAGCGCTGTGAGAGACAATGTTTAATATGTTTACCGACATAATTGTTAGTAAACGCATTAACGGTAATAGATCCGAAGATTCTTTATTAGATTCTGAGTCCTATGAAGATCATCCAACAGTATTTATCCGACGACGCGTAAATATGATTGACAGTGAGGATAAATTTAGTACTGAATCATCATCGGATAAGAAAACTTCAGGATCACAAAAAATTGATTACTCTCAGACGAGTAATAGTTGTCAATCGCCCTTGGAAAGGAGATTGCCCTGAAGACTCCAACGGACCCTACTCTCCTGTGACCCATTTTGGAAAACTATTTGACAGTGAAATTATAAGTAAATGTAGTTGAATATATCAATACATATGCACTGCAGTATGATTCAACAAAGGAGTTCCAAAAATAAAATGTTCCAAATGCAACGTACATCTATGTTTAACGCCAAGTGCAAAATGTTTAATGGAGTTTCACGGTTAAGCTTTTATGTACAGAAACAAGCAACCCGACAAATAGAAGTCCAGAGGTGTTAAATCTGGAGAACGTGCGGGTCATTTATGATTTCCTGCACGACCAATCTAACGACCTCCGAATGTCACGTTGAGGAATTGAGTAATTATCGGTGTAGAATGAACAGGGCATATGGCTTAACCCAGACCACGAATGATCTTTCCAACAGGTCACTGTATTTGTCTTTTGAAATGCTCTATCAGAATGTAAGTAAAAGAACATACCATTTCATTTAGGAAAACAAAGATAACCTTCTTCTTGACGCCTCCGCCAATAAAAAAACTAGTACCATCGGATACCAAATAATTCTGGCTTGATGCAATTATCCTATCACCAATAGCAGCCAAGTTATTCAGATGGCCGGTTTTAAGTGTCTCACTCTGTACATTGTTACGGCGAATGCCCATAATGTAAAATTACGTAATTACGATTAACAACCCCTAAGAAAATAATACAAGCTAGGGGTTTCCACGTTCCAACAGACAATCGAGAGTAGTCTAAGTCTGCTTATCGAATAGATTGCACAACGAATTCGACAAAGCTAATCAGTTTGTATTTTATATGAAATAATGAATAATTTGTAAAGAAATAAAAGAAATTCATTTGAACCCCTTGTCATATTATGAGGAGTCAGACTCGAAGATTTTCGACAAATTCTAACAAATATAAATGCGATGCCTCTCTTTTTAGACGAAACGCAATTTTATTCTTTTTTAATCAATATTTCAATATCGAAGGAAACGTAACCATGTAAGAAATATAAATTTGCTTCCTTTTTTTGCAACATGTTTAGCAACGAAGACGTTCTAATAACTGTAGTTACAAAGAAAATGGCAAGGAGTTAAATCGCTCTGCGAGATTTTCAGATTTTCCCAGAGAAGCATTCTTGCTTTTTTTAAGGAAAATGTTGGTCCTCGAAGAGTTACAAATCCTTCAATTCCAGCGATTGTCTTTAACACTTTATCTGGCAAGCCAACAACTTCAAAAATTCCACAAGATCAAAGTAATTTATACAATGAAGCAACGATTGAAAATCTAGAACGTATGACACAACGTTGTCCTTGAACCTTTTCGTATTTTCCAGATATTAACTAAATTAAGTATAACGAATATATTAGGTCAATTGGAAAGTTCTGTCCATCTAGCGTCGAGTAGCCGTAGCTCGAACTGTGAGTAACTATAACCTTTAAAGTAAGGCTAACTTTTTAGTTTGAACATCTGTTAATAAAACTCAGTACACAACAATTTACGCTTGCATCAATAACTTCGTTTTTTTCTACATTGAAGATGTCGGAATTTGAGCCGAATAAGTGTCATTTGCGCGAAGTGTTAGTCTTTTGTTTCAATTGGAAGAAAACGGCAGCTGAAGCTCATCGAATAATTGTAGACGTTTATGGCGATAATGCTGTTTCCGATAAAACATGTAGAGAGTGGTTTCGACATTTTAAAAATGGTGATTTTTCTTTGGAGGACAAAGAGCGTTCTGGACGGCCACGAGTATTCGAAGACGAAGAATTGCAGACATTGGTGGATGAAGATCCATGTCAAACGCAAAAACAAATTGCAGAAGCGTTAAATTGTGCTCAATCTGTCATTTCCGACCGTTTAAAAGCCTTAGGGAAGGTCTACAAGGAAGGAAAGTGGGTCCCATATGAACTCAAGCCAAGAGACATTGAAAGGCGGAAAACCATCTGCGAAATTTTGCTTGCTAGGCAACAAAGAAAGGGGTTTCTCCATCGTCTCATCACTGGGGATGAAAAATGGATTTATTTTGACAATCCTAAACCTTGAAAAACCATTTGTGATCCTAGCCAACCCTCAACATCGACGCCAAAGCGGAATATCCACGGAAAAAAGGCTTTACTCTGCAGTTGGTGGGATCAGGAAGGTGTGGTATACTATGAACTGCTAAAAACTGGTCAAACAGTCACAGGAGATCACTACCGACAACAAATTATCAGTTTGAGTCGAGCATTGCACGAAAAAACGACCACAATATGAAACGAGACAGCGTAAGGTGATTTTGCTGCATGACAATGCTCGGCCTGACGTCTCAAAAATTGTCAAGGAAACGATAGAAGCACTTCGCTGGGAAATGCTACCACATGCGGCTTATTCACCAGACTGTGCTCCATCTGACTACCACTTGCTTCGGTCGATGGCACACGCACTTGCCGAAAAACGATTTAATTCGTACGAAGATCTCGAAAAATGGATCTCCGCTTGGATAACCTCCAAAGATGAATCATTCTTTCGACGCGGAATTCGCTTGCTGCCCGAAAGATGGGAAAAAGTCATCACTAACGATGGACAATATTTTGATTAACGTACTTTTCCATTTTCTTTCATGAATAAAGCTTTACTTTTTGTAAAAAAACGGATGGAACTTTCCGATTTACCTAATATTACCGTGCAAATTTATTTTTAAACATGAACAAACAATTCTGTCACCCATATGTGGGTAACGTGGCAGTCAAAGTGTTAATCAGCGTTGAAGTATCAGAAACGTAAGGTTGGCATCGGATCGAAAAGCTACATTTCCCATTTCCGACGGTTTTTCGCAAGAGCCACCCCTTCCATCAAGTTGGGTTGTATGCACAGTCTACCAAAGAATTTCATATCGCGATACCACAAGGACTATAGCGAGCCGTCTAGGAGGAGAGGTTGATTTAGGTCGGTTGGGTCGATACCTGATATGTTCAAATGCTCGGGTAGCGTGTTCAGCGGGAAGCTATCGTCGTAAACCTGTTTCCCGGTTCTCATCGTGTAATTCTGGATCGCCTGGTTGGTGCTGCAGATAGCCGGATAGAGCACGTCGTCCATGTTCTCCGTGGACGTGGAGCTGCCGCACGGGAACAGTGCGAACCCGGAGTGGACGGTGTGCTGTTGCAGCTGCTTCTCCCTGAGAGGATACTGCGAGAGACTGGCGACCCAAGCTAAGAGTCCGCAGACAGCCAGCTCGAGTAGTCTGACGGAGAACTGCCAGCCCCACCAGAGCCAGGGATAGGACTGGGGTCGTTCTTGAACGTTCCCGAAGATGCCGTACAATTGCACGAAGCCCATCAGTATGAAGAAGAGTGCGGTGGCGATGCTGGTGGTGATGGCGGTGCTCAAGGCCACGGTGGTGGGATCGGCGCCGACGATGTGATTGGCGCCGGCAGCTTTGTTGCTGGCTAGGTGAATCTGCGAGCGCACCACTCGATAAACGTACATGTAGCCTAGACCCAGAGTCACGCAGACGATGATGTAGATGCACTGGCATATCAGCGGCAGGATCTTCGCTTCGTCCTGGTAGCCTAGCACGTGAGTGGACACGTGCAGCGAGACGCAAAGAACGATGTGCACCGTGGAGGAGAGCACCAGTGCAGCTGGCGAGAGGAACTTGTTGTTCAATGACGGCGCCTCCGAGCAACGGGCCAGATAGAGCACCAGGGTGGCAAACGCGGTGGACAGCAAAGGCGCGGGCAGGTACATCAGCACCCGAGACAGGGGCTCCGGCAACGAATGGCCTAGGTTGTACGCGTCGTAGAAAAGATGGAAGCACCTCAGGGTGCAAACGGTGGTGAGCAGCAGGTGGACCGTGAGGAAATAGGATTGGGTGAGCAAGTTCGTCGCCTCGTTGAAGCGGACGATCTTGTAGATCGAGTAAAGGGCCATCAAGGTGAACATGATCGCCGCGACGTAGACGTGCAGCGACCAGGCTATCCGCCACGTGGATTCCAAAGGATGCGGGTCGACCTGGGGCACGTTGCGGTCGTTGTCCTCGTTAGGCCTCTTCGGAGCTAGAGCAGGCGGCTGCGGCTGAGGGTACGGTAGCCTCTCGGAGTCGATGATCTCGATGTTCTCCGTCTTGTAGCCGTTCTCGTTCCTAACCCCGTGATAGCCGTCGTCGTCGTGCCGCCTCGTGTTCGGCAAGTTGAAGATCGTCGGCTGGGTCACGGATCTCGAAGAGTCCAGCGTGCTGGACGGTCTGGCGGTTGTACTGGCGACGGTAGTCATCTTCTCGGTGGTGGGCACCACGGGCGCGTTCTGTGCCGGGCTCTTCGTTGCCAGCGGCTTCAGTAGGATCTCCGGGATGTCTTGTTTCCGGCCGTTGCTACCCGACAGTATCCTGGATATACTGGGATAGTGAAGCGTAGGTACGAACTCGTTGGTGTTGTTCCTCCTGTCCAATTCGCTGGACTCTGCCAGGCTCTGTTCCTTGCTGGGCGTGTTCAGCGGTTTATTTCTGGAGTGGGAGTGTCGTTCTGGGATCTGGGTGGGACCTTGAAGGTCCGGGGGCCTGATGGGTATCCTCTCGTGAGCCGGCGTACCGCTTGGCGGTGGCACCGGCCTTTTCGAACCCGAATGAACGTCGTGGTTCGTTCCTCTTAAAGTAGGTTTGTCTGCGAACGGGTGCAGATACTCTGGCGGTAAGGGTGGGGTGAAAAGGGCGCGGGACGGGGGTGCGTAAGAGGGTAGCTCACGGAACACCGGGGACACCGTTGCTCTAGGAACAGGATACCTTATAGGCGGCATCGACGGGCTGGCCGTTGTGGTGGTCGTGGTCGTGGTGGTCAAGGACGAGGGCACCGTCGACAGGGTGGTGCTGGCCGACACCTGGGCATCGTAGGCGGGCACGCTGCGCTTGGTGGTCGCCGAACTGTGCGCTACCTTGCTAAATATCGCTGCTAGCTTCTTCTCCAGCGCGGTGTTGTCCAGATTAAAGATGGGACTGTTAGGCCCGCCGTCACCGCTCGCGGTACAAACGGTCGAGCGGTACGCCGTCATCAGCAGCACCATGGTCAGGATGACGATCGAACGCATCGTCGGGGTCATGATGACGCTCGGCAGTAGAAGCTGGACCACGACGGAGAATCGTTCGACTCAGCCGGGCATCGGTTCATTCCATAACCGATGGCAGGGAAAGCGAGCGCTTCGGCTAGTTCGCGAACTATCGCGGCGGAGAGTACTCTAATTGACGTAAGGACACTTTGTGGGGACCTGTCGAATACCTTTCGCGAACGAATCCCGGGGATTAAGCTTCGTCTTGTTCTTTTTGCTCTTCTTGTTCTACCCCGCTCGGTATCAACCTCTCGAGTCTCTTCACCGCGGATATTGGAGGAGCCAGATATTACATTCCTAAATGTAACAGTTTAGTCTACGTTGTTCCTCTTGGATCCCCGTTGCGGGCCGGTCCCGCTTATCATCGGCATCTGTTGCATTTCCCTTCGGCAGCAGAACCGCGTTATCACTGGCCTGATATCTTTGGTCGGTTCCCTTCGGGTCTTCGACCCGCTCGAATTCCCGTCGAACGATCCGGATTCCGGCGTGCGTCTATCCCGACTTTAGCCGCGGCCGATGTCTATCTACATTTTCCGTGGAATCTCCGGGTAGCAGCGAACAAGTCCGCCGATGTAGACATCCGATCTACCCGATTCTCTTCGCTTGCCTCGGTGGTGTTCCAGGACGCGGCGCTGCAGAGCAATTGGATTCGGTGTTCCCTTCTGTTTCTCTCGGACGAAAGAACTATTTCCGGCTCGGCTGGCGTACGTCCATTATATCATCGGGATTCAATAAACCGAGGATTACTTCGCCGGCGTAACGGCGTTACCGGCTCCCTTATCCCTGGCAGACTCGATTTAAAACCTATCTACTTTCACGGACGACGAAACATTGGCGTGGTGCTTGTTGCTGGCCGAGCTTAATCCGATATCATCATTGCTCGAAGCCATCCCAGATTCGCGGGAGCCTCGGGCGAAACCTGAATTCCTGAGGGTACATTTAATGTCTGGAATCAGTCTGAAGTAGTTCCTTCTGGATGGGATGCCTCCGTGGTTACACCGCGTCCATTCATTTCACCCGGAGAACGTGTGCGCGGCTCCCACTTCACAGCCTCTCTCACTCCTCTTTTCTATCCTCTTCCTTCTCTCCTCTCTCCTTCGTCTTCCAACTCCTTCTGTTTCTTCTTCTTCTTCTTCTGCTTCTTATTCTTCTTCCTGTTCCTTCTATCCTTCTTCTCCCACTTCTACTCCTCTTCTCGCAGGCCTTCTCGTCCAACGCCCCGTAACACGGTTACCGGAACACCTGTGAAAAATGTTTCTTGTTAATTCCTTGGTTGTCCCGCCAGGTGATTGGTC
This sequence comes from Agapostemon virescens, assembly GCA_028453745.1. Lineage (NCBI taxonomy): Eukaryota > Metazoa > Arthropoda > Insecta > Hymenoptera > Halictidae > Agapostemon > Agapostemon virescens. The sequence continues at coordinate 21,050,102 of CM052094.1, forward strand.
GAAGAACAACGACACGAACGATCGAGGAAATTGTGCGCAAGAGGGGTAACAAGCACGGGACACGTTGGATTGATAAATCGAGACTCGAAGACTGATCCCCCGGTTGACAGTCCGACTCTTACGCCGATTGAGCCGTCAGAGATTGCCGGGATTGTTGTCTGGACTGCCGCGAATAATGAATGCGCGCGAAACGCTGTTTTTTCATGACAAGGGAAATTTATCGTGACGGCTGGTTGCTTCAACTTTGCCACGCACGAGCCTTTCAACGTGCTAAAGTAACGTGAAAAGAAACGATGCTCGATTTCTACACATTTTCACAATTAGCTTCAATTTAACACGAAAGTCGATGTTTTTGGACTAAATGCAATCGTTTAACCCTGTGAGGACAAGTGTCGTATTGGCGACATCAGGGCCGCCACATATTCAATCCTTAACACGAGGACTACTATTTGATTATTGTTAATGTACGTTCACTGGAGAACATATAGGCACACAATAGTTCTAAATTATCATTTTCTTTCAGCAATTCTAATCACTGTGCTATACTAAATATTAAGTAAAATAACGATGTTACTTATGAATATCCCTAATATGTTTTGAAAGATTATTTTATAAATTGTTGTTACATTGGTCAATTTGATAAGTAACTGCACACTAGTATGTTAGTTGAGATATTATTTGGTATACTGGTTTGATTTTACAATGAATGCAAGTGTACATGTGCAAGACGTCGAGTGTAAAGGGTTAATGCATAATAATCCTTGATTCGAAGCTAATTTTCTCAGTTGATTTCACAACTCGTCAAACAAGTTAAAGTTCTCAGACGATACAACACAGTTTCCATTTAGAGAATCATTGTGTTACAGAAATGATGTTGGGATCTTTTTCATCCGTTCTCGTTATGTAAATGTAACAAGCTAGCGAAGTGTCCCCTTCTCTATAGCATTTGAGAGTCACACAATATTGCGATCATCTCAACGGATGGCCGAAGCAGATAATATTGCTGATGCATGAAATTAATCTCGTCTTATTTTTATTATCATTTGCAACACGAATAATAATCTTTGTTAAACCGATCGACAACGCGATCGAAGCTTCTCAGATTTCCTTCCAGATCAAGTTCAAAGTACGCACGAGAACCAGTTTCCCGTTTGCGGAATAAATTCCATTTTCTCTGCGTTGGTAGAATATAAAAATGTTATTATATTCTAAAGATTTATATTCCTATACAGCGAGTCGCTGCCATCGGAAATAAATATGTGTGAGATAACTGGAGAGAAATAACCCGGGGAATTCTAGACGGAGAGAGCGAGTTGGTCTAAGCTGGTTGAACTATTGATTTCCTTAAAAATGTGCATTGAATTCGTTGGAAAATAGAGGATCGCTGCGTATCGAAAATATTGTGTATCGGTACTGCAAATCCGGCTATGGCAACGCAGAAAGACTTTAATAGACGTTAAATGCGGCAGCGGTATTTTTAACAGTAATAAAATGCAACACCTGGCGAGATTAATTACGCCAGCAAAATGTTTAAACACCCGTCATGAACATATGTTTTATGCAGGTTATGTATGACGCGGAATGACTCCATCCTTCACAATTTCGAAGAGTTAACAAGCGGAAATATGGAGATCTCTATATTATAATCTACTTTTTAAGTTATTTTTGCTAATTATAGTATCACCATATTTTATCAGATTCAGTATTGTCTCATCTTATTCTCCAATGACCGACATTTTGTAGAAGAAAATTTTAGAAGAATTAAACTCACTCTGTTAGAAATAGACGTACTTTGGTATTGCGATCGATTTACGTTTGTTACTTGTTATTTGGATCGTTTATTTTAAAAGTAGTGCAAGTCCATTTTCTTCTGTTTCGAGAAAATTAAATATCAGCCCATCTGACAATTAAAAAATATAGGTTAATTATGTGAAGTCTGGGACTGTTTGTACTAATTTATCAATATGTAATTTGATTATATAAATTTCTTTTAAGCGAATTTAACTAAAATAATATATATTTTCAGGCTGCAAATGGACTTACACCACTTTCATAATTAGTCAATTGTAAATATCATTTAATCTCAATTTTGTAATAACAAATATCACTTAAAATATATTTCATATTAATCTAATTTTGTTTATAAGCAATAACAAGAAATAAAATAGAATTAGTATTTTTTATTTTGAACGTTAATTATATTTATATATTGTTAAACTTAACACAAGATATTGGTATTATTAATTATTTATGTTCTTCATGTGGCAGTGTTTTGAAATATTCATGATCATAGGAAATATATAAGGTAATAGCTGCTGCATATCCTTATATTTTTCGTATGTAATAGGCCTGGCATCGTGATACAAAGGCGCCAGGGCGATTTTTTCAAATTTTGGCGGTCTTCCCCGACACGTAGGTGATAAATTTAGAGTCTTAAATTCTGTGTCCTCTACTGATGTTTTATATAAAATAGTGTACAGTGCACTTTTGCAAAATCTCATCCAACATATTTGCAACCAATTTACTTTTTCTCCATTAGTGTTCTTATCTGTTTTTTAATTGCGTTTTGTAGATTTTTTGTTGAAACGAAATTCTCTCGTTTCTTTTCGTGTAAAATAAATTTATTATGTTGTCTACATTGGTTTATAACGTCATAATAATCCTGTGGTGTGTACAGGAAATTCTTTTTTCGTAATGCCATTTTTTCTGTCTATGGAAATTGGACTTACACCACTTTCATAATCAATGGTTACGCAATTTCTTTTACCGGCAAATTTTAAATTGTACAAAGCATAAGCATTTTTTAAGATATTAAATACCAACTAGTTATAAGCAAAAAATTTACACTAAATTAAGCATAAATTACGTCATATCTCATTTTTTTTAAAAAAAGGACTTACACCACTTTCAAAATAAACGGTCCATTTAATGAAATGTCAGATTTACATATCGTTGGTTCATATCTTTGACAACAACGATCACTACAATGCTTCAGCATTCTCCATTTTGAAAAAGAAAATGATCGATGTATGCCTATTTCCTACTGTTTAACACGTTGAATGCTCATGGTGGTCACCGGTGACCGACACAATTTCCTTGTTTGAGAATGATTATCGTTACATTAATGGCATTCAACATCAATTTATTACTGTAGATATAAACTATAATAGATTATAGTATGATGTGAGAACTTCATGATTCAGTAACTAACAATTCTTCTTAACATCTTTGATCACTCCTATCAATTAAATAAATGAAACTTGTTTGAAACATGCAAAATTCCCTTGGTATTCAACGTGTTAACAAGATACGTCAGATTGAACGTCAACTTTGACGAGAAAAGTATGTGTTCGAAAGCGTACATCTGAAACAGTGTTCTGCAATGTCTGCCATTTTGTAAACGATGAACGAGAAAGAATCGAGCGAACTTTTTCGAAATAATCGAATGATTCTATAATTACGAAGGTATGCATTTTATTCGCAGAACGTTTGTTTATTAATAGAACACATTGTTCGTATTTTCCGCGTAGGGTGCACGCAATCGATGACGAAAACGTCGAATTTGTTAAATGATTAAGCCGGGGTCCACAGTCGCGGTAATTAAATTTCCCGCTGTTCATTGAATCTGAAATAAGGACAGGAAAAATTAGGTTGAAACGTAAAAACGTGTTCATTTTCGAGTCATCGAGCGACAATAAAGGATTTCATCGACGAATAGAGGATTATCAGCGGTAGTGAATAAACGGGTCATAGAGCGCAGAAATTAAAGATCGGAAAACAGCTTTTAGAATGGGGGCGCGGGAAATGTAGGTCCCATTGAAACGGCGCTTCCGGCGAGTATAAAGGGCGTAAGATAAGACACGTAAAGCCAATACGAAATAAGAACCTGGGGAAGTCCCACTTAAGAGGTTAGCGTCGCGCCAACCGTGAAAGCTAATGTACGACACCTCCAGGACCTTATTGAAAATAGTCCACTTTAGATATTTCCTCGAATATTATAAAATCCATAAAATTTCAATACTCTAAATCGCGCGCTCGAATTTCCTCGAGCTTTCCAGAGGGTCTCGCGTTATCGCCGCGCAGTTGCGCCGCTATTATATGACTTCGCTTAAAACCAAGATCGGACCCGACAAGAAATTTGCAAATTATTGAACAGTCCGAAAAAAACCATTGTCTAGAGACGGTGTTCGACTAAGCCGGGATAAACCCAGTCCTTGTAACATCGCCATATTTATTTATATTTTTACGTATATTTTAAATATTCCTTCTCCTTCTATCTCGCCTTTGTTCTTCCGATGCGTAGCAAACAATATTACTATAATCGCAACGTCCTCATATATTTTCACCGCAAAGGGCCCTTTCCCTAATTAAATCTACCGTGAAAATATTCGAATGCTTGGAAATTTTAATATATTCATAAACAATCTTTTGCCTTAAAACGATGTTTTTTTCGAAAATTATCATATCTACCAGCAACGTAACCATTTTACATGGATTCAAAAGCGATACAAATTGTTTTAACCCCTTGACGTACAGATAAAATGGAATTTGACACGTCCGAAGAATACTATTTAACTGATTTAACTGAATAGTTATTACAATATTAGAATACAGCTAGAATGCAACTTAGAATACAGAATACAGAATAGCTTGGTACTCTTCCGCGTAAGTGGGAAACATGAAAGAAGTTGATCTTGTTTATCGACGTCAAAGACAGTTGTTGACGTCTCGGAGACGTCAAAGTCTACAATGGCACATGAAATGGACGACGACCAGCAGACATCATTATATGTCAAAAGGTTAATCATAAATAACAATTATAGAAATATTACGCTTTAATCCGAGTCCTTCGAATTAAATTGTAAGCGAAGGATTAATACTGAAATAGGCTATTTCACGTTGTATCGTAATTAATGATCACGACACACGTTCGAGGACGCGAATTTATTGAGTAATTGCCTTCGAATGCATTTTTAAAACCTCGACAGGAATAAATTGAAAAGTTTCGAGCCATTTCGACGGGCCATGTAGTTCCAGTGCGAAACACTTCAGAGATCGCAGATCAATTGATATTTCGACAGCTCGGCGGTTCTGCTATTATGGTGGAGCATTGTTTGACTGTCTGGCGGATGCAGGCCTCTCGGAAACTGGTTGCGTGGTGTCACGACATCCGACGGGGGTGGTGGATATTGAAAAAATTTAATTTAACGTGAACAATCGATCGTAAATTGAGACACACCGGGCTGGCCGCGCGATGGTTGTATTAAATTTCGGGGATTCGAGTTACACGGAAACCGTTCGAACGATTCCGCGCAGAACAAGCAGAGTTAGCATACAACAGGAAATTGTCAGGCCGCGTAAAAGAGAATAATGCGTGCACGAGTCAGGTACTCGGACGATGATTGTCAGTAATTATTGATCTTCAATTATATCAAGTCGCGTTTCACCAGACGGATTTAATACGAATGTAATTTTCATTTTACAGAATTATCATCGGGCGCGATATTGCCCTGCGGTAGCCGAGAAAATCTTGGGGAGAGGTGAACAAAACAGTGTATAATGCGGGATTTAAACTGGTAATCGATGATTAGCGTCGCGCACGGATTATACACGATCACGTGTAAGCACGGAAAATCAGTATCGCAATAAACAATGCGACTAGGGGGCTCTGCCGCGACAACGGATCCCAACGAGCTCTTGTTCCCACCGTTTCGCAAGTGCTCATTTATTTTCTGTAACGACGAATTATTCTCTCATAACAACAAATAATACACGACTACAAAACAAACACATTCTTTTTTTTATTTGCACGATAATAATAAAACGCTTTATATGGACCGTTTATTTTGAAAGTGGTGTGTCCTTTTTTTTAAAAAAAAAAGAGATATAACGTAATTTATGCTTAATTTAGTGTAAACTTTTTGTTTATAACTAGTTAGTATTTAATATCTTAAAAAATGCCTATGCTTTGTTCAATTTAAAATTGACCGGTAAAAGAAATTGCGTAACCATTCATTATGAAAGTGGTGTAAGTCCAATTTCCATAGACAGAAAAAATGGAATTACGAAAAAGGAATTTCCTGTACACACCACAGGATTATTATGACGTTATAAACCAATGTAGGCAACATAATAAATTTATTTTACACGAAAAGAAACGAGAGAATTTCGTAAAAAAAATCTACAAAACGCAATTAAAAAACAGATAAGAAGAAATACTAATGGCGAAAAAGTAAATTGGTTGCAAATATGTTGGATGAGATTTTGCAAAAGTGCACTGTATACTATTTTATATAAAACATCAATGGAGGACACAGAATGTAAGACTCTAAATTTATCACCCACATGTCGGAGAAGACCGCCAAAATTTGAAAAAATCGCCCTGGCGCCTTGTATCACGATGCCAGGCCTATTACATACGAAAAATATAAGGATATGCAGCAGCTATTACCTTATATACTTCCTATGCATCATGAATATTTCAAAACACTGCCACATAATACCAATATCTTGTGTTAAGTTTAACAATATATAAATATAATTAACGTTAAAAATAAAAAATACTAATTCTATTTTATTTCTTGTTATTATTTATAAACAAAATTGGATTAATATGAAATATATTTTAAGTGATATTTGTTATTACAAAATTGAGATTAAATGATATTTACAATTGACTAATTATGAAAGTGGTGCAAGTCCATTTGCAGCCTGGAAATATATATTATTTTAGTTAAATTCGCCTAAAAGAAATTTATATAATCAAATTACATATTGGTAAATTAGTACAAACATTCCTAGGCTTCACATAATTAATCTATATTTTTTAATTGTCAGATCTGCTAACACTTAATTTTCTCCAAACAGAAGAAAATGGACTTGTACCACTTTCAAAATAAACGGTCCATTTGATAATTGAGAAAGAATGATTAAACTTGTTCGAGTAAAAGAGAATGGAATCAGAAAAAGACTTGGTTACCTTCGTCAATGATTTCTTAGTTTGTGACACTGTAATATTACTCTGAAGATTTTTTAACTGTCAAATTATTCTGAAAAATGATTGCACAGAAATATTTAGTAAATATACATCCATTTTTTATTTACCGTTTAATATACTAATGAAACGTTTTAAATTATGATGTACTTGCAGATTAACAAAAGATTTTAATGTAATGAACGTGGAAAGTGGTGATTTAATTTTAAAAATTGAAAAAGTATTGTAAAATTTGTTCAAAGTCCGTGCCAATTTATTTTTATTTTTAATAAATATATACCGAAACTTAAATGCGTTGCGTTTCAATTTTCTGAAAAAAATCGGCACGATCTTTCCGGACAACCCAATACTTGTAGATTAACAAAAGATTTTAAAGCAATGAACGCGGAAAGTGGTAATTTATTTTAAAAAATTGAGAATGTGTTGTAAAATTTGTTTTACTAAAAACGTATGGAGTAAAAAGAAAACTTTGTTGTCTTTATCAGTGGTTTGTTAGGTCGTAAGACATTGTTACATATTACATAGATTGATATAGATTCACCCTCAGAGTATCCTTAAAAATGACTGCATAGAAGGTTCTCAATTAATGTTATCACCTACTTTAATTTTACACTTAATAGATGTTGTAAACTATGATGCAATTATAGGGAGATAAAAGATGTTACAATATCCAAAACAGCAAATTTACGAACTTGGAACACTCGAGTATCTTACGAGTGTTGGGAGAAATTAATTTTCAGCCGAAAAATAAACGTGGAGCAAAATATAAGATGACAAGAATAAACGGGTGTTTACGAGCTTTTCCCGATATACAATATTTAACGCAAACACGATGGCGTCGTAAAAACATTTACGTTGCAATATGTTAGTATAAAGAATGTGGGTCATTTCGAAACGGCCCGACTGACGGCCTATTTATTCATTTACACGTTTGTTTATACAATTACGTATGTAGTTCATTAACAGCACCGATAAATACTTTATGCATAATTATTTCTTGAGAGCTGAACGTAATAGGAACGCTATTATCGTTCCACCGACGGCCATAAAAATTCCACGAAATCGGAACAAATACTAAAACATTCATATTTATTACAGCCATTATTACGCTGCAAGGTTTTTTAATTATTCAACTATGCAAAAATAACAAAAAAAAGGACAAATGGTAAATTTCTACCTGACCTTTTTTAGAAACCTGCTTTTAAAGACTGGAAATTGCATGCGCGTGATTGGCCTAAGTCATAAATAAGTCGTTCTATGCTAAGATGGCGCAAGTCTATATACACCGTTGATCTCTTTTCTTGTGTGTAAAAAGAAATACTGGTTGATTTATAGGTTACCTTCTCAATTTGTTTAGCCTATTTAAAAGTCGGTATAACATGATTTAATGCGATACTTCGTGTTTGAAGAATAACTGTCTCATTGCGGTGGATGATCAAATTTTAAGAGCCACGCGCACAAGTTTACATTAAAACAATCAACATTCATACGAGAGTTTAACTAAATTGAATTGTTACTATTTCTATTAAGTGTTTCGCGAAGAATTAAATTGCAAATACTCATTCAATAATGCTGTACTTATAATTCTAATTTGATAACCTCAGATTGCGTAGTCCCACCATGCAGTAATCAACATTTTCGGCTTACATTACTTGTATATTAACCCTTTGCACTCCAAGCCATTTTAACCCTTTGCACTCCAAGCAATTTTAATTCCAAAATCACGCACACATTTTGACCTAGAATAATTCCATTACACATGGTTCCTTTCTTTTCATGCATATAAAGATAATTACAACGATTCGTACGTGCAACACTTGAATTTTTACCGATTTATAAAATGCATACATAGTGATGTAAAAATTGTTTTGAATAATAGTAATAGTAATGATATATTTAGTTTAGTTTCTCTGGCATTTACAATCTAACCGCTAATTTGGCTGTGCACAGCGAAGCCGAATGAAAATAGATACCGGTGGAGCTCTCGTGTTCCGTGGAAACGATTCTCAAACGATGTCAACAAATAAATTGCCCTCAGAACCGTTCGCACTTTTCGCCTCCATATTCTGCGAAGTTTATGGAGATTCTTGTCAGCCATTCCTCGAGGACGAAGCTCAAGGGGAGGAAAAGTTTTCCAGATCAGTTTAAATACCAGATTCGTATCGTCACCTGTTGATTATGTTTTGACAGGGTCGCAGAGCGACAAGAAACCGTCCCTAAAATATTTGTTCTTCCTAAACCGAGTATCTCGAAATAATCGCTGCAACACAGCCGTAGGAGAAACGGATATTTTCGCTGATCAATCGAGAAACAATAATGATAAAATAATTGAGCAGTGCGATATTTGAGCCGTTTATTTTGAAAGTGGCCTAAGTCCATTTATAGTTAAATTGACATATTTAAGGGTTTGTGTTTCAATGCAATTAAAAATATTCGTACAGAATACTAATGAGTCATACTGCTTAAGTGTATCTAAACGTGTTAAATTTATAGTTCCTATTAAAACAATGGCAATTATTAAGTGAATAATATGCGTTTTCTTACCAAGAATGGAGTTAGGCCACTTTCAAAATTAACAACCAGAATCGTTATAAAATTTGAAGGAACCCAAGTCCATTCAACATAATTTAAGATGCTTTAAATTGAAAAAAACAATACACATTTTATTTTACATATCTTCACAACACTTCAAAAACATAATTTATGCGATTTAAAACATTTTTTACAAATATAAATTACAAAACAATTTACTACTCATCTACATTTTGTGTGTGTGAAAGGTATTCAAAAAGAACTTTTTACATACGGTAACTTTTCCGTTTTTAGAATTTAACAAATACCTAAAACTCCAATTTCTTGGCGAATCTTTTCCGTTATTTTGACGTCTTCGTTTCACAGTTTTGCGCTCGACAGCTTCGTAAAGCAATATATTTTGTTTATTAAAATCTCCCAAATACCAAAACTTCTAAAAAATATTCTTTCTTCCTTCTTCTTCGTAATTTTTTATGCAAGCTTTTCGACAACGGCAATCTTTGTTTTGGAAAACTTTTGAAGGTACAATATTTCCGGTTTGAGTACAATATCTTTTTCCTGAATTCCGTTTAATCTTTCGCACTTTTTGGATGTATGTTTCATCAATCTTTTCTCCATTGTTATCTGTATCTTCATCCCGTGCAGACGAATATTGTTCTATAATTCTCTTTCTTTTTCGATTTTCTTTGAAATCATTAGTTACTAATTTCTCTTCACTATCTGAACTAAATGGTCTTGTCGTTTTGTTCTTTCCCCATGGGTGAAATAATTTCTAAAATTTAATATTGAATTTTAAGTTTTATATTTAATTGTAAGTACATAATACGTATATTGCGTAAATTTTGTTTAACTGCGTTAATTAAACGTACTGATTATTCAACTAATGCAATTGTCCAAAAACTGAGGTTAACTTGTTAAATACTAATTAATTAAAATTACCTTCATCACTGCCTTCGGACATTATCAATGATAAATATCTTAATTTAAGTATAAATGGACTTAGGCCACTTTCAAAATAAACGGCTCAATTATTGAACTAACTCTGAAAACTTATGTGTCCAGAATTATCGTATTTACTCGGAACATAAGTAACCTTAAATGCTTTATTGATAGATAACTTGAAGTTATACATGTAACCACGGGCAACCGAAAATAATTGACAAATGGACTTAGGCCACTTTCAAAATAAACGGCTCATTTATTCGTCGTTCTTACGATTCAATTTCAAATCACGTAAGAAAACGAAAATAAATGAGCAGAGGTCGTTGCGGTTAATTATAGAAACGCGGTCGGATAAATGTACAATTTAATGAACGACTGCACTGTATAATTAATAGATTTTGACGTCTACCCTCTGGCTGCAAAGCTCGACTCAAAAGTACGTGTCCGCGTTGCCTCGCGAAAATTTGTCACCAACTGTCGCTCGCTTTGCGCTTTCAAATTGGATCTCTCGTCGAAATTTGAAGGTATGTTTTCGTTTCTGTAAACGTATTAATGTACATGGTACACGATAATGAGAATAACCGCTAAGAGATTCAAAATTTGAAGCCCGATTCGCGTGAAAACGATTATTTTAAAACGCCGAAAATATTTTTTTTCGCGCGACAGGCGCGATCATGGTATTTGGAGATTGGATCGATGTCTTCGGACCCGTCGGAGCTCGCGTCGTTGAGACTCGCCGAACAACAGTTGATTTCGTGAATGCAATTTTTTTAATATCGCAGTGCACGCTGCGCATGGTTTTATAACAAAAAATTCACGATACAACGGAAATAACGGAGAAAAACAAGCAGGTGCAATTGCGTTTTCGAAAGCTTTGTTCACCTCTGTCACCGTGCGACAGATTTTCGTTTTTGCGACGCAAAACGGAATTAGCACGCCGTTGAATGGTGCCATTTGATAGAGAAGAACGTGTCGGTCCACCAACGAAGCAGATGATCCATTTATATATATTTATATATTTTTTTTTTTTTGCGGGATAAATAAGGAAACAGCGAAGACTAATGAATTAACCGGTGGAAGCTTATATATACACATATACAAGCTCTTTATAGCAACGTAATTGGCTCGTAATTAGCTCATCGATTCTCGGCTCAAAATCGTTACGGCTCGAACGTGAATCAGGAATACTGTTATTAAAACCATTAAGGTCCACCGTTGGGTCCATTGATAATAAAAACCCTCGCGACCGGTGGGCCAATTAGCTCAAAATTAAAATCTCACAGGCCCACGGGGGATTCTTTTTAATCGAATTCGTATCGGTTACACCGGCCAACAAATTGTTACTTTTTTCGACGATAAGACCTGCGTTATCACTGCCCCCGACCGCCTCCCAGGGAAGAAGATCCTCTCTATCCCGTGCTGCAGCTAGGAGCCTTAATTTTTCGAAATAAATTGTGAACGTGCCACCAAAACTGGGTACAATACAATTTTAAATAGTAAATTGCACGTAGACCATTTTATTTGATATCGTAACTTCGTTTTCGAAAATTAAATATGTCATTTGCAAAAACAAATACAATATAATGGTAAAAATAAATAGTAAAAGAATAGTGAAAACAAATATAAAATATAGATCTAAAAAGATCTATACATCTTTAAAAGAACAAAACATGAAGAAAACTGACGAAAATTTACAGAAAAATACAATTCACAGATATTTTGATTAGGTGTCAGGAAATTATTTTTAACTGTAAAATAAACTGCAATATCAATGCACGAGTTGACAATCTATCTTTCTTGCCTTTATTATGCTTTTAAAACGTGTTAAAAAAGCGAACTATGCAAAAAAAGAAACGCGATTTTGTTCTCTGACCATTTTGTTTCCAAATTGTATGAAAAAAGATCGTAGAAAAGATGAGGTTGAGTGTATAGTTTTATTTTTATAATCCTGTGCTTCAGAAAACGCGTTCCTACGGTTACAGTAAAGTCGCGATAAACACCACTCTTCGGATCTGCCACAACATAAAATCGTTCTAACTGCTCGAAAAACTACAAGATAACTGCTACAATATTATCCCCACTACTACGGTGTATACTCATCGAGAAGTTTGGAATTGAGACTCGCATACATGATAAGTACGACGTTACGAACCCGAGATGGTAGCATATAACGCGATTTTTCAGTAATACGGAACATTGGATCAAAGTTCGTGTAACAGAGGCTCGGTTAACCCCTTGCCCTACAATATCGTGTCAGACACGTGATGTAGATTCTTAACAGAATCTACAGAATAAATATCTTATTAATTCCATTTGGAGAACATACAAACATTCAACATTTATGAATTTTCTTTTCCATTTCGCGAATTTTCAACTAGAAATTCTAATCACTGCATCTGTAAAACAGACCGTAAGGCAAGGATCGAAGCATTCGTACATACGAATTTCGACTTGCGTTCATGCACGATAGAAGCGGTAGCATTTATCGCGACTTTAAAGCGACACAGAAGTCACAGTTGTAGTTCGAGTAATCCGTCACGCGACTATCGGTTTACGAATAACGGAAAGTATTTGGAACGGCAGTGTTGAGTAAACAGGGCTGTAATTTCATCCTATCGATTCAATAGTTATTCAAAAACTTCGGTGGGGGTTCGATTTGAAACAGGAAACTCGAGAATATTCAGATATTGGAATTCGATGTAATTTTGTCTCGTGCACCGAGCAAGCGTGGCGCGAACCGGACTATACCGAGTGATGGCGCAGTACGGAACGTAGAATAACGTTTCAATCAGCGCTACACGTGACTCTAGGTTACACGGAATCCATGTATTACACCTCGTCTTACATTATAGAAGAACCGGCAGACGTCAGTCTCGTTGTAACGCGAAATTCGTTAAACTTTTACCCATTACTTCTCCCGCCCCGAACCGGCTATCCGTTCGAGTGGCCGGCGAGTGAATTTCGAATTCACCGTGTACACCGGTGAATTCGCGGAAGCGCAAAAAATTTAATTAAAATTTACCGGAGGTGGAAATAAAGTTAAACGATTTCACTCAAGCCGGACTCTCCTTCTCGCCTCCGCTCTCACCCCCGCCGCCCCTCCTCGCCCCACCACAACCCCTTAATTTAACGCGAGAATAAAATTGAACTTTCCGCGCGATTCGAATGCCGTTTCGACGAAGCATTGTAGTATCGACTGACTATTACTTCTCGCGAATGCGAGGAATTAATAGCTTAACGACCAGTAGCCCCGATGCCTCCGCGAGCCGGATATAACAAACGCCAGGAACAAACATAATAACGATCGTCCGATGATTCCCCGGAAACATTAATTATGATTCGTCGTTAGCCGTTGCTGTCATCCCGGGGAAGAATTTGTATCGTGCCGAAAGTCGTCTTTAGAAATGTGCGATTACGTTCAACAGCAAAGATCCAAGGTAATATCGCGTTAAATGGACCGTAAACTTTTTGTTTAAAAAACTGTTTCGATTTTAGAATTCATACCTCGCCATATAACAACGAGTCAGCCTCGTGATGAATATATTGAACAAAGTCTAACATATATAAATTTCATACCTTTCTTTTTTAACGAAGTCAAGTTTTATTCTCTTGCAATCAATATTTAAGCATTTAACAGTAGAACTACCGAACAATAAATCCTACAACATATATTGCTTTATGATAATAACAAAACTGCATCTATTCAAACTTCTTTCAATTTTTACTGTAACATGTGGTTCATTAAACAAGTACATCGGAAAATTACTAATGCAAACATTTTTATAACTTCAGTAATTACGAAAGAAATAAGTAGTGACCAGTCATTTTGACTGGTTTGGTAGTTCTACTGGTAACGAGCACTACAGAAACAATGGAAATATTTTAGGTCAAAAGCTTTTTCGCTTTTGGAATTCACCCCTTGCCATGTAACAACGAATCAGACTCGTGATGAATATATTAAATAAAGTCTAACAAATATAAATTTCATACCTTTCTTTTTCAACGAAATCAAGTTTTATTCTCTTGCAATCAATATTTGGACCGTTTATTTTGAAGGTGGTGTGTCCTTTTTTTTAAAAAAAATGAGATATGACGTAATTTATGCTTAATTTAGTGTAAACTTTTTGTTTATAACTAGTTGGTATTTAATATCTTAAAAAATGCCTATGCTTTGTTCCATTTAAAATTGGCCAGTAAAAGAAATTGCGTAACCATTGTTTATGAAAGTGGTGTAAGTCCAATTTCCATAGACAGAAAAAATGGAATTACGAAAAAGGAATTTCCTGTACACACCACAGGATTATTATGACGTTATAAACCAATGTAGGCAACATAATAAATTTATTTTACACGAAAAGAAACGAGAGAATTTCGTTTCAACAAAAAATCTACAAAACGCAATTAAAAAACAGATAAGAAGAAACACTAAT
>CM052094.1:21074421-21176563 GCA_028453745.1 Agapostemon virescens
ATGCTGACAAATATTGCAATCAACTGGATCAATTGAAAGCCGCCATAGCAGAAAAACGGCCAGAATTGGCGAACCGACGAAGTGTCGTTTTCCATCACGACAACGCAAGACCGCATGTTGCGTTGGCCGTAAGGCAAAAATTATTACAGTTTGATTGGGACGTTCTACCTCATCTTCCGTACTCCCCAGACCTTGCTCCATCCGATTATTACTTGTTCCTCTCCTTAAAAAATTCTCTCCGTGCTAAACCTTTCAAATCCATAATCGAAATAAAAACGCACCTAGATGAATATTTTGCAAATAAGCTTCAACAATTTTGGAAAGAGGGCATAATGAGGCTTCCTGAGAGATGGAAGAAGGTTATAGAACAGAACGGTTCATATATAATATAATAAATACACCGTAAACAACAAATATCGTGTATTCGTTTCGCATCAAGAAAAGGGAAGAAACTTATGGGACACCCTAATACAAAATTACATACATATTTATATTAATAAAACTGCGTGAACCACCTTTAGGCATCCTCAGTCTCAGGCGACCACAATGGAATAAGAGCCTATAGGTGCTCTCAGTGTTACAAACGCAAAATTTCTAAGAGCCTACAGTAGAGCCTAGGGGTTAATAAAACGCGTTATACGCGAAGAAAAACGAATTCCTAAGTATCCTTTTTATTTTAAATGATTTTATGAGAAAGTTCCCGGTAAAGAGCAAAGAATCATGGGAACGTAGAACAGGATGATAAGAGAAAACAGTCGGTGGAAGGTAAGAGCAAGGAGAAGACAGGAATGTGCGTAACCGTGGGGGAAACGGGATGACGAGGCCGAGCGAATGCCGTTATACCGTGTCACGATGCGACTGTGCACATAACCGAGGTTCGCGAGAAGCGTGATCGCCTCTCGTCGGAGGAACAGCGAGCGAACGGATGCCAGAAAAATGGAGAAACAGGGCCGGGGATTGACAAAGAGAGAGTCGTCGCTGATCCGAATCTGCCTGCTCATCGTGGTTCTTGCACGGGACGGGACAGATCCGAGGGTAATTCTATTGTCACATTGCCCGCGTGCCCTCCATCAAAGCGACGATAGTTCGCTTTGATCGTCCCGCACGAAACAAAGCGTGAACAACAACGAAAAAGGAGAAACAAAAAATAATACATGCACTTTCAAAAAAAGCATTACGCTCGGAGTTCCACGCGATATTCGCCTGCACGGCCTGCGCAGCTTTTCGACGGACGTGTTAATCGCCGTGACAAGACGAGCGGATTTTTCGAGGGAAGCGAACGGGATGCCTCGATCTCTCGCGACCCGTTCGCGCGTGCTTGCGAAATAACTGGAGCACGGGAGAAAGTGTGGAGGATGCGTTTTTGAAAAAAACGTCCGTGCTCATCAGCTGTGAACTGCGTTCGATCTTTTGCCCTGAAAATAGAACTGTCAAAGGTAGACACGCAACGCACGTTGCCCGTATACATACGTGCGCGGCTCGGCATACTTCGGAGTTGAAAAGTCAGCGGGTTTGCTGTCCAAATGCGTAAACTCGCAGACAACAGAGGAACAATGAGCGTTTTGTGACCGATAAAAAATGTGCCCTTCTACGGGCTCCATAATGCTTCCACTGCTCTCGAAATAGCTTCTAGGTTAATTGCACGTATGCACAGTATGCGGTGTATTTAATTACGTTGATCTTACTACTATATTTTCTTTTTTTATTTAAAATCCACGTAATAGAAACGCGCGTCACGTAATTGTATAATATTAAGATAACGTGAGCCGATACGACGAAACGAAAAATTATAGAATTACTTTTATCAAACGGAACGCGAACATTTCGAAAAAGAGTCGAAGGATCGTGGAAAAATATTGAACGACTGGAAACTAAACGAACACTTTCCGAGATCGTACATTTTCCTTATACCGTACGTTTCGGTGAAGCCAAGGATATTACATTTTTATATTACTTCAGCGTTAATTAAAGATTTTCTGCGTTCATCGCGTAAATAATGTTTATAGCAAGTGCTTAGATTATACGATCTTTGTAATCCCCGTAATTCTGAAGATAGCTCGAGAATTCTTCCGCATAATTTCTCGAAAAAATATGCTCGGAGTGGTAACGCTATTTCCTTGACTACTTTTAAACGTGACTGGTATTATAGCTCTGTCTGACCTTGTACTCACGGTGGATGCATGCCATGAATGAGGGCTGGTAACAGCGAGACGCTAGACTGTTATCTTCTATCGCAAATTTGGATTTAAAGCTGTTCTTCTTGTGCAGAAAAATCGCGAAACCGCGTTTGATTGATTTTTATTTATAGCGTAAAAGGGAAACAACAAAACTTACACCAAAGTACAAGGTTTCCTTGGCTCGAGACTTAATGAACACCGAGGAAAGTTTCAGATCATCTTAACATTTCTTAACTTTCTTACTTCATACCTCGCGAATGCCCTGTAAGAAGCTGTTAGGTATATAAATTAATATATAGTCTTTTCGAAGAAGCCTTACTGTTTTTACAAGTAACGGGCACCATATAAATTCAACGGATTATATTGATTTTATTGTACAATCGCTTTTGCGAATTGATAAATGTTTCACGGTGCTAATATGCATACAGAATTCATGAAACGTAAAAATTTTAGCTTTACTCTAGTCTCTTACAGGAGAAACATAAAACAAACAAGTTTCATTTTTTTTTTAGTACAACGCACCTCGCTAAAATTACAATCCAAAATATTCCCCTTGTAAGTCTATTTTTACACTTTCTTATATTTTCCAAAATCCGATGTAATCAATTAATATAAAACTGAATGTTTAAATCATTTATGAAATAAATACATTGCTCTTGTGAAATAACAATATTTTCTTACGTGTTACAAACCAAAATATTCCCCGTGTAATTCAACTTTTACACTTTCTCGTATCTTCCAATTGTTTAATTGTATATTAAATAAATACATTGCTCTTCTGATAGAATATGTTTTTACATATTACATGACAAGTTTCATTTTTTTTTAGCACAAGGCATCTCGCTAATAGTCTGAAAACATGAATAAGCTATACCTGCACCTGTACATTGATATCGTAAAAATACAAATGATATAGTGTACTCTTCAATTTCAATGCAAAATCTGTATTTTTCCGATTTTTATAGGGTTTTAATGTTTTACAACATTCCTTATATTTTTTACAACATTTTTTCGTACGGCTAAATAAGGAAAATAAGTCAAAAATGAAACTTTTCTACTTTATCCAATAACTACCCTCCTTTCCTCGATATCCTATCGAATGTTCCATTAGCCTTTTAATTCGGCCTAAGGACACGTTTCACCATCTTATCCGGTTATACCCTGTTCACATCTAACAATCTTAGAATGGCGAGACTTGACTCCACTTTGACGAACGATTTTAAACGTTCCATTTGCATTTTAATTTTCCAGCAGCCAGTTCAAATTATCATTTAATTTTATTCGAAGTAATCAAAATAATCAATGTTGATCTCGAAGAAGTAGATTGAAATATGCGTGAAGGAAAGATCATGACAGAAAAAGATCGCAGGAATTTGTATGGATCTAGTCGCATTAACCATGAAATCTTGAAAGATCCGAAGATCCTCGGATAACAAGATTCGTATCCATTTCGATGGCCAACAATTTCAAACGTTCCATCTAAATTCTGATTCTCTAATAGCCAATTAAAATTGCTATCTACCAAATCCAGCGAGACGATCACGGTCGATTTCAAAGAAGTAGATTCACAGATATGTAAAAGAGAAACGACGCGCAAGGATTGAACCGGATCCGCTCGTGGATGCCACGAAATGGTCAAAGATCTTCCAAAGGAGATCTTCAATAATCTCTGGCCGACTTGTACGGAGGGATCGCGGTCCTCTTTCGATCGGAGAATTTCTCCTCTCGCCGAGGTTGCTCGAGGTCTTACGTGCGACTGTGAGGTAACACGATGCCATCTCGCGTGCGATATCTCGCCGATTTTTTCCTCGTCGTTCGACGGATTGATTCGTCGTTAAAACCGGTTCGAGGTACGAGGATTTTTCTGCTGGTCGGCGGCTGCGACTGACGCAATTCTTTCGACACAGATACACAGAGTCGGAGCTTCGGTATACATAGAACGTTGTCGGTCGAGCACGCACACGAGGCGAGGCAAGGCGAGGCAAGGCGAGGCAAGGCGACGCAGAGCGCTGAGGCTGGGCCAACCGCTTCAGGGCATCGAACAAAGATGCATCGTGGTCCACCGTAGCGAGCGAAACTAGGCCACGTAACCGTCCCCCGCCGACCACGGAACCGGCCTCTCTGTTCGTTTGTTCCTGTCCACTAGACTCGCGTAACCACGACTTCGGAGGTAACGAAGTTGCGGGCGTTGGCTGATTCACGCCTCCGAATTCACGTCTCGCACCGATTTCCACGTTACGCCCCGGATTAGGGACGATTGTGCCGACCCAGCCCCTGTTCTGGGTCGCGATCACGCAAGCACGTACCAACCTTGCAAGAACGTGCGACCACCGCCGGAGCCATACATTTTCTTATCTTCCAACCCGCCGCGCAGAGATACAGGGCTTCTTTTGATCATGCTCCGGTTTTCCAAAGAACAGATCCAAGACACACGGATAGTCGCAATAGCTATCCATATGTCGCCGTTTCTCGACATTGTTTGTTCCACCTTTCTCACCCTTTCACGATTTTAGAAAAATTTTACTCGCTCACCTTTGCGCGGGATTCTCTAGAATACACTGAATAGGTTGCCTAGAATTTTGGTTAACACGTTTCGACTTGCTGCCATTCTGGTATGTGAACGATTAACCCCTTGCCATGTTATAACGAGTCTGACTCGTGATGAAGATTTTAAACAAATTCTAGCAAATGTAAATATTATGCCTTTCTTTTTCGAGGAAATTGAATTTTATTCTCTTCTAATCAATATTTAAGCATTGAAGTACACGTAGCAACATAACAAATATAAATTGTCCGTTCTCTTCTGTAACATTTTTAACGATGAATATGTTCCAGTAACTTTTGTCGCAAAGAACATGGTAGGGCAAGGGGTTAACTACAGAACCATTCAAAATGACGGGTCCCTACTTATTTCTTACGCAATTACTGAAGTTATAAAAATGTTTACATTAGTAATTCTCCGATGTACTTCTTTATTGCTGTCCTTTCCGTTTAGCCGGCAGTGAGCGAGAACTTAACACGTTGAGCGCCGGCGACATATGAACCATTTAATTAATTATTAACTCATTTGCTTGTTTCTGAACAACGAGTAGCTAAAGAAAATATTTAAAACCTTATACATTTTCATAAAATAGTATATTTCGATTCATGTACAATTTAACCCTTAGCACTCCAATGGCTCCTCTGAGGCGACATTAAAAATTGGCAGAATATTATTCAAAACAATTTTTACATTACAATGTTTGTATTTACGTATAATGGAATTATTCTAGGACAAACAAATGCCTCGAGTTAGGAATTAAAATTGCTTGGAGTGCAAAGGGTTAATAGAAATAAAAGCGTTCAAGTTTTCGGATTCAATTCAAGTGACAGACTTACAAAAACCCGCATTATCGCAGGGACGGTGCCCAATGTGTTAACGTCGAGTGCTTAGGCAATATTTGATACTTTGTTTGAACTTCGAAAATTTTCAAGTGATATGGTCGATGTAAATACAAAAAGAAGATTTTGCCCCAAACAAAAATCGTAGTTGAATACAATAAAGCAAAGACCTCGATTGACTTCGGACCAGATGAGTGCATGTAGCAGTCCCTTAAGAAGGACTATAAAATGGTATAAAAGCTTTCGAGATTCTTTTAACACTTTAACTGCCAAACAGACAACGTCGAAAATTCCACAAAAGCAAAATTCAAAATGTATGACGAATGGTCATTTTGAACCTTCTTGTATTCTCCTGACATCAACTAAATTCAGTACAACAAATATATTAATGTAAAAATATATTTTTAAACATGGACAAATAATTCTGTCACCCACATGTGGGTGACATTGCAGTCAAAGTGTTAAATACTGTTGTTATAAATGTTCATGCTTGAAGAAGTAACGGGAGAACAAATATCAGTTACGTCATTTCGAAGACAATTGGTGGATGTACTTACACAACAGTCAGATGAGGAAATTCCTATGCATATTGAAAAAAGAATAGTTCACCATTTACGAAAAAAGAGGGAGACGTTCACAAAATTCGAAGATATTGTTCGGGATGTTACAACAAAAATTTAACGCTATTCGGACACAAGATAGTAAAAAATTTGACTAAAAAAGTAGTCACGTTTTGTAATACAAGCAAAAGCAAACCATATTTTTGTTTAGAATGTTTCAATAAATTTCTTTGAAATTACCACATTTGCTTTTTAACTTTGATACTGTCTATTCCAGGGACCGACGCTGTTCAAACGAAAAGTTCACTGTCGGTCCCCAGGGTACCACATGTTACAATAAAAATTGAATGAAGTTTGAATAGATGCAGCCTTTTTATTATCACAAAGCAATTTATATCATTGGACTTATTGTTTGGTAGTTCTAGTGTTAAGAACGCTCTACCATCGTGAGTAGGAAGATATGCAATTTACGGCTGCATCGATCGAATTCCGTAAAAGGTTGCGTTACAGAGCGATAGAAGTTTTTGTTGTCTTCAATAATAACCGAGTTATAACTCGGCTCGACACAGCCTGTACATAGTGATCAAGAAAGTTCGAGCTGTTTTAATCAAATGATACACAAAGTAGATCAAGCAACAGCTTGTTTAGAAAGGCAGTCGTCACCTTCGGCTCCTATTATCTTTTCTCAACTAGCTAATAACTTCTCGGCTCCTTTGTTTGTAAAAGTTTTGCTGCTGGTAGCAAGAAAGTGTCTTAACTCCCTTTCAACGTCTTAATCTTTTTAGAATAGTTGTTAGCCGAGTTCTTTGTTAAATAAGATTTCATTAGACTTGAATTCGCGTTGTGTGTAGATACGTACGGTTTCGTAATAACGAGATATAGAAGTGGCATGAACTTAATTGCATCTGGCGATTGCAATATTGTGTTGGAAATGAGGAATTTCTTGTGGAAACGATGAAAACTGAAAGAATTCGTAACAAACTCGAATTATCATTAATTTGAACTGGTGTCTAATTTGTTCGAAAAAAAGTAGAAATACTAAGCGTCTACGAGAAGTACCGTTGAAATTGAGCCGAAAAAACGTTAATGAACAACGCTGTACATGGTGTCGAGTACAGTCAGCTGGATATTCGTCGACAAGATCCGTTATCCAGGTGTCAAGTGGCAATTACGTTGGTTATTAAACTTTATTAATTTCTCCGTTACGAGTTTGACGAGCATTTAAGAAGCAATACGAGTTCAATGGGCATCGATAAGAGAAGTTTGACTCTGTATTGGCAAAATGTCACTAAATTCTTCGATTCGGACCGAAGTCTGTGTGCCCGTTTCGTTCTTATCGCGGCCGGATGAGATCGATTTGTCGGAGGACAACCATCTTGAAAGGATGAAAATAAAGGGAGTAGGGGGAGGGAGAGGAGGGAGAGCTGGTGAGGTAAGAGAAAGGTAGGAAGAGCCTGCACGCGGCAAGAAATGTATTATTTTCTTGCCGCTCGTTCGGGAGTAATTGGATTATAAAATTTTTTCTCACGAGACGCTTCCGCGCCGTGTGAAACCGCTACAGTAGATTATTAACGTAGACTGCCGGGCGTTTTTCGCTAGACAGGGAATATTCAATTAGCGAGCAGCAACACGGTGATCGTTCGCAATTTCGATCAAACCCTGCGTAGAATCAAACGTTCAGCGGTTTCATCACACCTGAAACTGCTGGACGCTCGAATCCGCGCCACGATGCAACAATGACCTCATGAATAATTTAACGCGCGCCATTGTCTCATCGGTATGTACTAATAACATCACGTCAGTTGTAGCGTATCTGACACTGATTCACTTCATGCATATACTTCTTTATTTTCTATTCGGTCATCCGTGGACGGCCGCCTTTTTTCCTTTCGCGAAACCGCTGAACCCGGATGCGCCGTGATTTTTATCGATTCCGCGATACCCGTGAAACAATATGCACCCGTTCCTATGCGTTAACGACACCTGGATCATTCCAGATCGACGGGGACTATAGTCACGGTTGCCTCGTCACGTTGCATTCGGAGAAATTCTAACGAATTTGTACCGTTTACTGGATGGACGAAACGGGCAAAAAGAAACAGAAGAAAAAAAGAAGGAAGATAGAACTGATCTTAGATCGGTACGATTAAGTGATTTAACGCACTTCCGTTTCGTTCCAAGAAATTAGCACCGGATCGAGCTTGTGTAATCTACTATTATAGATCTTGCGCTTCGAGAAAGAACGTTCCTCGTCTCCCGGATCGCGTGACTCGCGAAATAATTTATCGACCGTTAAGAGGGTATCGTTAACTGATGAAATATATTGTCAATAGATAAAAAAAGAACGATCGAATGGTAATAATATATATGTATATATATATTGCCTGCATTGCTTTGGCATCGTTTGTGTCCCGTTCCGCTTCTCTCCCACGCCGCAGAGGTCCCCTTGTTTCTCGATTCAAACTTGAACCCAATGACCTTCGGCATCCAAAGCCGAAGAACCGATTCTCGATGACCGGGATTCGATCTCTGGCACAACACTTTTGTCGTCACCGTTTAAACCATTTAAACAATGTTCGCGGATAATCGCGTCGGGACGTATCTGCGCGTTCTAGAGCGTCTCTTGAACTGAATTTCTGACTAAGGCCCTGACTCTTTATGCCCACCTGGCTCCGGCAGGTGTTGCAGGTGGCACCACCTCTCGACTATTCGCAGGTCTTTCTCTTTTTCAGCGGTCTCTTCCATGCGACCCCATCTGGGACTTATTCGCCGGGAAGCGTCAGCGATGTGAAAATTTAAATCTTCTTATTTCGCATACGTTCTTATTTTGCATACGTTGACACCGAACTTGTCGAACGCTATGGACAATTTCGATTATAAGTATAATGATAAACTCAAAGTAAATTCTCTGCTGGTACAGGATAAACTATTCAAATTTTAAATTGCATTAAATAGTCATATTGCACCATTAATCTTATTATCAATTATCGAACAGCCACTTTTGTTTATAACGTCTGATGGAGGTTGAAACATTGAAGGAATTTGAAAACTTCGGTAATGTAACCTTAAAGTGCTAAGCGATTTTTTAAAAATGTAAAAGTACGTTAGTTTAGTGAGTTTTTTTGTAAAATTGTTTGAATGAATTCATATTAAAAATATTTGAAAAAATTTGAGATTTTAATTTTACTTGCAGAACCAATTCAAACTTCTAATGAATAATTCGCAATTTTTTCGGAATATTGTGTTTCTTCTAATTTTACGTTTTAAATGTACTAGGGATGTCAAAGTACTGTTTTCTTTATCCAATAACAATCATATACGAGTAACAAACGAAACATTTATTAGGAATTTATTTACAAATTATGTACACACACATTTAGTAATTGGCTACAAATCGTTTCTCAGCTTCACTGGACCTAACGAGAATTAGAAATGCTGGAGTTCCTCCACGTACAATGAATCTGAAAATTATTATTTCAACACAGAGATAGACATTCATTTGTTATTTTTTTTTATAATTCAACATTTACCTTTCGTTCTGTAATATTTTTCTCAGAGGATGATTAATATTTACTTTATGCAAAGAACATTTATCTTTTCCCTCAAAATACACATTTATGTTCTGCAGGTTGTAACGCTTCTCTCTATCCCACTCTGGTGGTTCGCTGAACAATTGTTCCAACTGTTCTATTAACCTAAAGAAAACCATTAATTTACAAATATGTTCCTTTAAATTTCGTATTTTTAAAGACTATATCAAGTAATAAAAACACACAATGTATCTTCATGGAAATTTTGTATAAAATCTGTTTGTTGTGTTTCTGGATACAAAATCATTACTGGCCAAACAAGTTTATTATCCGTGCCCAAATGAACTCTGCTTTGAGCAATCTGTGGAACTTGGGGCTCTAAATCTTTCAAATCTGGTTTCTTATTCCGATCGTTCAATTCTAGGTGAACACCTTTACTCTTGATTATATTAATTAACTCTTCTTCTTCTTTATCCATTTTCTTCTCCAATCTATCTTGTTTTCTTTTATCTCTTTTTAAACGTTCCTATACATACGGAGTACAACTTTACTTGAAACTTTTATCGTTACACATTTTTATATTATCGTACATTACTTATATGAATATATTCGTACCCCTGCAGCAACCGCGTCTGTTTTCAAACTCAAGAATGTCTTGTCGGTTGGACAATCATTAAGAAGTTGATCGCATAGTTCTATACATTGATTGTAATCTTTAACGTGAAAGCAACACGTAGCAGCCCTATGCAATGCCTTTGGATAATTTGGTTTTAACTTTAAAGCATGTTTTGAGTCGTTCAGGCTTGACCTATAATTTTTATATTATTACAATAAAGTTAAAGGAGTATTAAGTTTGATAATATAATGTATACAATTATATGCATGTACCGATAATTTTTTAGCATAAACTGTGATGCAGCTCTATTATTATAAAGTTGAGCCATTAAATCATTATCCTTACATTTAGTCCTTATACCCTCTGTGTAATTTAATATAGCTAATCGGTACTTCTTATATTTATAATTGAAGTTGCCATCCTCTTTATAATTGTTTGCCAATTCTATGAAAGAAATATGATTCTAAAGATATAAACGTTTAAACAGATCACAATATGATAAGAAGTAAAGGATAGTTAATTCGAACCCTCTGGTGTGTTTTCAGTTTCACTGTACTTTAGTTGTTGTAATCCGTCCATTAGAGGTGACAGCTCTTCGCCAGGTTTTGGTGGTTCTTTCATGAAAAATGGATGTTTCTCCATTTCTTCTTCCCACCGATCTTCCGGCCATCCTTCCGTATAACTTTTCTTTTCCAAATTGTTTATATATTCGTCTAATTCGGCATCCAATTTCGATGCGAGTTCTAACCTTTCCTTGTCGGTCCAAGTTTTTCGTTCCTTTTCCTTCTTTTCTTCCATCGCCGAACAATTTTTTAAACTTATAGACGATTCAAAGCAAATTCAATTCAACCACCGATGCAACACCACTTTAGTAGGTTTATAAAATCTAAAGAAACACTATCCCACCTATATAACTCGAGTTACAAATCATAACCTTAAAAGTTTCACGTGAAACGACACGCGTTGTCAGTTCTTACTTTTCTTTACCGGCGGAGTACATTTCTACCAGCGTCCTAGCGATGGCGTTATTTGTATTGTCATAAAGAATATCAAATAATCATTGCATTTTTTAAAATAAATAATTAGCAATTCATTCATAACAATAATATTCTTCGACTACAATGTCAAGAAGCGTGTAATCTCAAAGTATGGTAACAAAGTTCATACAAAATAATGGATATAACATTTATGAAATATTCTAACAACAAATCGTATACTTTTTATAAAACCACCACTAACATTATATAAATACAACACGGTACGTGTTCAGGTATTACTTTCGAAAATAAAACTGAATTTTACGAATACTAAATTAATCGAAAACGATAGAATTTTTGAGAATTTCGATTTAGGATATCGAGGCAATTATTAATTATTTATATCCCCTATTTTTGCATCTTTATTAAAACTGTTAAATAATATTGGAATTGTAGAAATTTACTGCCGGCAAGGTAACTTTTAATTTCTAACGAATTTGTACGAGTTAGGAAAAAATAGGGTACCGGGGATGATCCCACAATAAAATCTGTATTGAAACTTAGGGATGAGAAAAGCCAGAGGAGGATACGTCGATCGGGTAGGGGTGGCTAAGGTTCGGACGTTTACGCAAACATTCGGGTTTTGGCCCCTTTGTGCGTCGGCTAGGCAAGATGGCGCTCGGTGAAAGCTGGTCCACGATTGGTCGATGAGACCGCACCGCGAATCTCCCGAGAACAGTCGCTTCCACGGCCTCGTAGCGGGCGAGTTGCTGGTTCCCTTGGAAAAAAGGAAAACACGCTCTCTTGTCGCGGCGACGAGTGTAATGGCCACCGTGGGCCTAGGATAGCGGTGTAGGCGGTTTCGGGTCGTTTGATCGAGACGATTGAGAATCACGGGACGATTTATCGGCCGGCTACGACTCAGTGAAAATTTGATTCGCGCGTGTTGAACTGCCGCTCCGCTGTCGAGTAATCGTGGCTTCTATCCCTCGCGGTGAGGAAGAGTGCGTGTACATCAACTAGTGCATCAGTGTACTTGAATGTGTGCCATAACAGCCATTGTCGAGCGTGTATCGTAGTGTGCCGGTCATCGGATCGTCGTCGTCTACTCTGGATATATCGGTTGTTCGTCTTACCTTTTTGGATTCTACCCTCCTGATTAACGAACTTTCCCATCGGTGAGTACGCTACAACGTTTCCGTATAGTGTTCAGTGAAGACCACCGTGCGTACAGCTGTGCTTAACGTCTACGTACTTCTCTGTGCGTGCGCGTGCCTGTGTGTGCCTGTGCGTGTGCGTGTATGTGCATTGTGGTCGCTCTTTCCCCTAACCGATTATCCATCGATGTGCTACGTCTATCGCTAGACGCACCCCGGAACGACCTCTCTTCCGCTCGTAGAAAAACAAAAACCGAGCGTTGTCATCTCGTGCGCCGAACCACGCGCTACTTCTCTTTTTCAAATTCTTACGACCTGCACGATAGGTGTCGGTTACGGGCTCTCTCTCTTTCTCGGAATCTCGCTCTTTCGCTCGGCGACCTTTCCGCACATGTACAATCGTCCCATGAGGGAAAAGTCCATTTATTGTCATATGCAGGTAGTAATGAGAGTATGCGCGTTGCGAAGCACGATCAATTTCGGAAGATCTACCACCACGCTGCAAAAGATGTCGCACCACCCTTTCCGTGCTAGTTTATTGTTGCTAAATGTTCTCGAGTGCCGCTCGCCGCTCCGCATTCGCGCAATCCACTATCCCAGTTTTTTTTTTTCCTCGCCGCCGGTGCGTTTGGAACATCGCGCCGCCAGCGTTACCGAGCGAATGATAAATTACAGTTTCTATGGAGACCGAAGCGCGTTCCTCGACCCGACTACGTTCGTCTTCTTATGCGCGTTGTTGCCGTCGTTTCTTTATTACCTCGCGAGTTTTCGATGAACGCGGTAAGTCCATCGAACGCTCGTCGGCTCGCGATCCGTCGAATCGGGTACGCTTTTAACCCTTTGCACTCCGAACAATCTTAATTACAGAATTGAGACATTTCTTTTACGTACGATATAATTACATTGTACATGGTTCAGTTACTTTCTTGCATATTAAATTTATTACTACTGTGATTTGTACGTACAACAGTTGAATTTTTAACTATTTATTGAATGCAATTGTGGTCGTGTAATAGTTGTTTCGAATAATAGTATGGCAATTGTTAGTGTCGCATCGGAGGAGCGATTGGAATGTTAAGGGTTAAAAAGGTTGCGTCGATTGTCCTTGAATGGGCGTATTCTTTGGAATCCAGGCTACTCGATGATTTTTCCAAGAATAAACAGCCTTTGAATATTTGTCTTACGTTCGGACGAATAACCACGGTTCTATTACGTGAAAAAATACATCGCGATAGGGTAACAGGTGTCACTTCGATTACCCAACTTTTATTTGAAATATTCTTGTTTCGCAGCGATGCTTAAAAGTTTCACGCTAAACCTACCACGGCGGAAGCAATCTTTCAGATTTTTTATTTTACAGTTATCGAAGTTTTTGCATCTGAGATTGAAAATTCGTTGCTTGCGCGTGGCTGTAGAACAGGAATCGTTTGATGCGTTCGATCATGGCCAACTGAATCAACTTCTCGCGAATGATAGGACACGCGAACCTGACAAACATTTAAACTTTAGAATAAATAAAAGACTGTTCTGTTACGAATTGTGAGACTCTTCAACGATTTAAATGTTCGTTGCATATTCGTGGTAATCGCCGATCTGTAAAACCTCTAATTAGTTAATTATATTTCTATTCGCCAAACCGATGTTTGAACTTTTACTTGGTTGTTAACACGTTGAAAGCTAAATGAACTTTCTGTGGTTCAGTCATTCGAACAGCAGCGTTGAATTTGTAGGTATTGGATAATGAAGTTCCTTAGCTAATAATACAATTCAGCTAAGACAGTGACAAATCGACGTTCAATGCTATTAATTTAGCCACGATCATTCTTAACACTAAACCTACCATAGAGTCAAATGTCCCTTTTCAGATTTTTTATGTCACAATTATCGAAGTTATAAAATTACCTTTGTAGGAATTCGATAGATCTCCTTGTCCAATTGTACTGTGAAATAAAAATCGCAAATAATCCAAATACATTAAATCTTGGCATTTTTATAAAACTCTATATATCAATTAATTTTAAAAACATTTTTATAACTGCAATAATTGCGAAAAAGAAACTAGGGACCAGTCAAAACAACTGGCAGTTCTAGTGTTAATTATACTTTGTAATAAAAATAATTCAAATAAATTAAATATTGGCATTTTTATAAGTCACTATTTAGTTTTAACAGTAAATCTATCACAGCGGGTCAAATGTACCTTTTCAGATTTTTATTTAACAATTATTGAAGTTATAAAACTGCCTTCATAGGAATTCGATAGATCCCTTTACCCAATTATACTGTGCAATGAAAGTCGCAAACAATTCAAATAAATTAAATCTTGGCATATTTATAAGGCAATATACACCAGTCAATTTTAATGCTCGTTACATTTAGTGTTAACGATCACATGATCGTTTCCAGGTTCTTTAATTTGTAATTATTAAAATTGTAAAGATTTCCCAATTGGAAATAATTATTCGAATAATTGTTTATGCACGATTATATTATAATCAAGATTACAGAAAATGTAAACAACATTGACCTTCTGACATATTACGAGTCAAACTCGCAATGATGATTTTCAACAAAGTCTAACAAATATAAATTTCACACCTTTCTACTCTTCCTATTCTTTTGTAAGAAATATTTAAGCATCGAAATAAATGTAGGTGTATCAAGAATATAAATTTTCTTTTCTCTTCTGTAAAATTTTTGATGATGAAAATGTTAGAACAACCGTAGAGCCAACAAAAAATGGTGTGCCAAGGGGTTAAATGTATTATTTTTGTTAGACAACGGATATTAGCAACTTTTATGGGAAGAAATACACTGAGAGGTTTCCTCGGTTAGCAGAAAGTTTTTGCGCTGCAAACAGAAGGAGATTTATTATCAGTTTCGAGCGTTACGAATGCGTACCATTTAAGGGTTTATCGTGTTGTAAACATCTGTTGTTTAAAAGCCCGGTATTGGCTGCGGGCCACTGGCTAAATGTTTATTACTAGAGTACTGTACCGAATGGGGAAAATATAACGGGATAATCATTGCGCTCGCCGCGATCTGATTCCGCGTGAATATTTTCCTGTAATGTGCAACACTCATAACGGACCGAAAGTAGAGCGGTTTGCACGTGTTGCTGACAAAACGTGAATCTTCGCGTCCCGCCATTAACATTTCAACGTGCAGCTTTATGGCGTCCATTACCGTATTTGTCAACACGCTATCGTCCAATTTCAGTTACAAATAATTTACCGTTTCCGCCAATTTCGTTTTTACTTTTCTCGAAGAGCTGGATTGCGAATTTCGCGAATTTGTGAGAGAAAAGTAAGCTGCAAGTTGAAACTACCAAAGAATCGAAATTAATATTGTTGAAAATAGAAATGGCCGCGGTTTATTTCGTATAAAGATTTACAGGCAATAATTACAGTCTGGATTTTATGCATTTTAAACCGGTAGGAAATTTATGTTCGTCGTATTAGAATTATTAACCAAAGCTGTAAGTCTTTATTTGCTGTACCATGCGATTGCTGCGCGAATCTGTTATTTTTGTTTTATAAAGCATCGGAGTCTAATAATTACGATGTCGTTAGAGATAGAGGAATAAGTATACTAATTTGATGTATAAGTAATGTCTACAGAGAAATACGATACGATGTGATTGCACGTACCCGCGAGTAGTGATATAGTAATTATAGTATCTATTATTAGTTACAGGATACTGCATAGTCGGTAAATTGGTGTACCTTTTTCTTCTTCCGGCGAAGTCGTAAAGTTTGCAATTCGATTACGTAGCAATTAACAGGGCGCATGCAACAATCGTTAACTGAAATTCCGGTTGCGTGCCGCGAGCTCGAGGCCCGTTTTGTCAGAAACTAAGGATAATTCCCACTTTGTGCAGCACCTCTGTCAATTCACACTACTCAACTTACTGTGGGAGAATTTTTTGTCTGCCCGTAATCCCAGCAGCCTCGAATTGAAAAGGTTCAGCGTTAGTCGAATTACACGAGTGTTCCCAGCAAATGGTCTAGGTTAAAATCCCATTTAGAGCGGAAACTGCTGAATATACATACAGTAGTGGGATCCTGTAAATGCTTGAGTGTCGTTCAAGGTCACCTGTAAAAATACATTCCTCAAGATTCATCTCCGTTAACGTAATTAAGCCTGTATACAAATATGTCGCGCAGTATTTCCGTTTATTCCGTCGCGTTTGCGAAAACATTGATCTCGGTTTATTAATCGCTTATACAACGATTTTATTTTCTAGTATATATTTTGGATATCGTATTGTTTTTGTTTTTAATTTCTAGAATTTTATTCTTGGCATTATAGTTTACCTGTGCATCTGGTTGGTTGTTGATCGTCGAAAAAATTCGCAAAGACTCCGTACATGTAGTTTAAGAACGGCTGAATAGAATATATTTGTTGGAAATCGGTTCTGTTGATACTATAGCAACAATATAATTGCGAGCGTCTTGTTGTTCGTTAACATTAAACCTACCACAGCGGGTCAAATGAATCTTTTGAGATTCTTTATTTTGCAATTATTAAAATTATAAAGTTGCCTTAGCAGAAATCGAATGAATGGATCTCTTTATTCTAAATAAATGAAGTTTCGCCATTTTTATAAAATTGAATATATTAACCATTTTTAATACTCGGTAGGTTTAATGTTAAGCGTTAAAGAGGATTTTGAGTATCTATTCAGTTGTTAGAAATCTGTTGTGTTGGTACCGTCGTAACAATATCCATTTTTGTTGTTCGTTTGTCAATAGAAAGCGTCTTAAACACTCAATCAATGTTCAAATGTAATTCAAGAACGGTAATTAATAAAATATAGTTTCGGAAATCGCTACTGTTGATACTACAGTAACAATATGCATTGTTGTTCGTTGGTCAATGGAAAGCGTCTTAGAGTCTCGATCGATCTACAAATGTAGTTCAAGAATGGTGACGAATAGAATATAGTTGTCTGAAATTGCTATTGTTGATACTATAATAACAACATAATTGCGAGAATCTGTTTGTTCGTTAAGTGCGGAAAAGCTTAGAGGCTCGATGAACGTAGTTTAGAAACAGTTAAACGGAATACAGTTGCTGGATTTAGGTTCTGTTGACATTATAGTAATAATGCAACTGTGCATTCCTTGTTGTTCTTTGTTAGTGGTTGGAAAGCTGCTTAGAGGGTCGATAAACGTTCGCACGTAGTTTAAGAACGGTCGAACAGAATATAGTTGTTGGAAATTGGTTCTGTCGATGTTATAGTAACAATATAATTGCGAGC
This sequence comes from Agapostemon virescens, assembly GCA_028453745.1. Taxonomy (NCBI): domain Eukaryota; kingdom Metazoa; phylum Arthropoda; class Insecta; order Hymenoptera; family Halictidae; genus Agapostemon; species Agapostemon virescens. Next base: position 21,092,083 of record CM052094.1, read on the forward strand.
ATCTTGTTATTAGTTATGCATTAAGAAGCTTCTTAACACTAAACCTGCCACAGCGAGTCAAACTACCCTTTCCAGATTTTTTATTTAACAATTATTAATGTTAAGAAATTGCCTGCATAGGAATCGATCTTATGGATCTCTTTGTTCAACTGCACTTTATAAATAATCCAAATAAATTAAATCTTGGAATTTTTATGAGACAATGTACACCGGTCAATTTTAATGCACGATAGGTTTATTGTTAACCCTTTGAGGACAAATGTCGTCATATCAATCTCTAAAGTTGCAGAAAATGCAATTTAATTATTGTAGTAAGTAAGATCAGCACACATTTTCATTTTCATTCAGAGCTTAAAACTGTAATTCAACGTTCAGCTTTCTGGAGAAAATGTTTTCAATACTTTCCAAGTCTTCGTCCGTAAAAGGTTAAAGACTCGATGAACGTTCGCGCGTATTTTAGGAACAGCTGAATGGAATTCTGTTGTTAGGAATTGCTTCTGTGATGTTACAGTAACAATATAACTGCATTCCTTGTTCGTAATTAGTGGTTGGAAAGCTTCTTACGAACTCGGTAAACGTTCGTATGCAGTGTAAGAACAGTCAAACAGAATGTAGTTGTTGAAAATTGGTTCCGTCGATTTTATAATTTGGCGACGGTTGAAAAATGGGAGTCGAGAAAGGGAATGAGAGCGTTTCGTCCAGAAGCTGTTAGAGACTTTGTCGGCAAGGCTGTCAGAACCGCATCGAAGGTCGAACGAATTTTGTGTGCTACAAACAAGTTTCATTCATTTCATTCATAGAAGTGATCATTTCGGCAGTAACAAATTGATGTTAAATGCAATCAATTTTACGATAATCATTCTTAACACTAGAACTACCAAACCAGACATTTTGACTGGTCCCTAGTTTTTTCTTTCGCAATTCTTGAAGTTAAAAATGTTTCCATTGGAAATTTTTGGATGTACTTCTTTAACACTGAACAGACTGCCACGTCACTCGTATATGGGTGACAGGATTGTTTGTCCATGTTTAACACGTTGAATGCCACGGGGGTCACTGGTGACCGGCACCGTTACATCGTTTAAGAACGGTTATCAATAAATTAACAGCATTGAACATTAACGCAGTACTGCCAAAATTAACCAGATTATAGTACCAGGTGAAAACTTTAGTTTTTAGTAACTAACAATTTTGTTCAACAACGCTGATCATTTCTATAAATGAAACAAATGAAACTTGTTCGAATCATGCAAAATTCAGTTAATACATTTGTTACACTCAATCTAGTTGATATCTGGAGAATACAAAAAGGTTCACGGATAACGTTGTCATACGTTCTAGATTTACAATCGTTGCTTCATTATACAAATTATTTTGATTTTGTGAAATTTTTGAGGTTATTGATTCGGCAGTTAAAGTGTTAATAACGTACACGTTACAATAAGAATTATATGAAGTTTTAATCGATACAGTCTCGTTATTATTACAAAGCCATGTATATAGTTGGATTTATTGTTTGGTAGTTCTAGTGCCAAATAACGCAACGGTGTCAGTCATCGGTGAACCACCATTCAACATGTGCGAAGGGCAGCATACATACAGTATACATACTCCGACGAATCGAGTAGTAGCGAGAGAGAGAGAGAGCGTCTGTTTGTCCATCTGTTGGCGAATGTAGGAGGTAGAGCCTCCACAATAATACCAATCCAACTGTGCAAAGCTTGTTCGCCAGTCGTTGGAAAGCACCTTGGAGACTGGATAAAAGGTTCGCACGTACTTCAAGAACAGCCGAATAGAATTCAGACGGTAGAAATCGGTTTTACCGGTATTATAGCAATGATATAACTGCGCAATCCTCGTTGTTCGTTAGTCGTCGGAAAACTTGTTGGAGACTCGATAAACGTTCGGCACGTAATTTACGAACATCTGACCGAGATTCATTGGTTAAAAATCGAATTTATTATCGCAATATCGTGTTTAATATCTTGTCTTGCTCGTTACCTTGGAGATAATGTAGAAGATAAACGTTCCGTCGATTCTTCGTGGGACGGGCGTTTAACGGGATTGCCGGGGCATTATTTTCCGATTGCGGTAGGACGAGTCTAAAATAAATATTGGCCGAAAAGCTGCTAATGAAAAGACCAGCGGTTATCGATCGGTGTAGACGAAGCACTTTGTTCGGGGTGACGAAACGAGGTGGAGATGACGGTCCGACTATATTTGACGATCCTCTCGTAAAATTCTTCTGACGTTGATTGCATGTACTCTCGCCTGGCGTGAATCGTTCCAGGCCAGCTAGGGCTCTTTTCAAAAAACCTTCCACCGCGTGCTTTTCGGCACTCTTTATTAATCCGGCTTGATTCATGTACTACATGGCCCCGATTAAAAGGCAGACGAGCTTAGCGGATACGTGGAAACAAGTTGCGCGATGATTATTCGACCGTTAAGTTGTGGATTGCGTTACCTCGTGAAGTTTTTAATCTAAAATACTGATTAGCCGAGCACGCCGTTACACCGTCCCGACCGAATCCTCTTCATTCGGTATACCATAAATATCATTAAGAGGTTACATGAATTTTTCATCCGCCACCGATATTATTCATTGAGTGCGCCCACCTTTCCTCCCGGCGGATTCCCTGGAAGATTTTTCTCTTGCCGGCGAAACTTTCCTTGCCGTTGACAAATAAATATATGTCGCATGCGCGCGCGTCTTGCGCACACTCTTCGCCGATGTCGAAAAATTTCGACTGATTGTGTTTTATCGAAGGAAAGGGGGAAAGGGAAAATCGGTATGCGAACGACGACGCAACATCGTACACCAATGGGAACGCGAATATTAACGATCTTTTTTCTTCGCGGAGGCAAAGCCAATAATAACAGTAATGAAGTCGGTGGCCACCCGTTCGTTACAGCGTCGTAAATGTCACGCGGGGCGATAAAAATTTCTAACGAGACACATCGTGCCTTTACCGGCTGTCCATTGACTCGCCGGAGTCATTGGCATCGTTTCAATCGTTTGTTTATAGTTCGCGCGGTAAAACAAAACCCTTCGACCGTGTAGAAAGCAGAGACAATGAATAGACAATGCCGTTCTTTCAGAGAACGCATGAAACATTAATATGCGCTACTGGAAATATGAATATTAACGAACAATGGAAGGTCACCGGGTGATTCTCTGTATTTCGATGTACGGCCGCAGAGATATTTACTACTAGACTTTAGAACATTCGTCACATTCGACGACGGTAGACTATTTTTACAATTTTATAATCGATCATGTTTCAGACAATCCGATACTCTATTTGTCAATGTTTTAAAATATATTTTTAGTGGCATTTCTTGCAGAGATATTCGATTTTCTGTTGATTTTTATGCAGCAGTTGTTTGTTTCTTTGAACGATTAGTATCTAAAATAGACTCCGACACCGCAGTCGGAGCGTTAAATCGTTTAAAAAATAGTCGGACGAGCTTGAACTTTAACCAAAGCGAAAGCGAAGCCATTGAAAAGTCGATGGTACAGAGTGATTCTTGCAGAAGTTTCGCAAAAGTTTCATTTACGACAAACTGATGTTAGAAATATACGAATGCTATAAACTTCGCGATAATTAAAATTACTGCACGAAGTTCTTACAATTTATTCGAGAAATTCGCTTTTTAGCATCGTACCGTTATTTTGAAGTTACCTTGTGTAATACATAAATACACCAATAATTCTTATTACCAAGTTTTCCTGTATTTTCGCAACAATCGTCCCGACGTACTGTATTCGCATCTTAGTAAATCGATTTATTAAGAACTTCGAAACACGCTGCTTTTGTTTAGTTGCGCGCAGAAATGATTCAACTGTTCTATAGATCGTAATGCACCGCTAAACTCTGTAGAAACTTTGTGTCCGTCCACCGGTCAACTGTTATTAAAAACACAATTTTTTTTTCTGTCTACGATAAGCGGTTCGGTCGAGAAATTGCATAGCTTCTTCGAGTTCTCGAAAGGTGTAATTGTAATGAATGCGTCGCAACTCACGCTTTGTGGGATCAGCGATGCAACGATGCAACGGTGCACCTGTCACGTACACGTGACGGTGGCCTGTGAAGAATTCACGAGCACGGAATGCGTTAAGGGGTTATTCTAGCCGAGAGCGCCATTTTGTGGATTATTGTTTGATGATTCATCGACGACGAAAGGTGCAGAGATTGTTTTCAACGGCGTTTTATCCAAGATTTGCAAGCGATTAGCGAGCAAAGCGGGATCGGTTTCTATGTTTGATGAACTCGCTAGACGATTCGTCCACGATCAAACCACAAATCTAATATTCACTTGCGTGTTTAATTCCGGTTTAATTTAAGCTCGGTATTTATTCTGATCGTTTTATTCTGAGAACCAGCGAATTAAATTCGCTTGCCCAAGAAGTAGAAATACTCTTGTTTGCATTTTTCGCATTCGTCGTGGATGATTTATTAGCGATGTGCATGTAAAATTGAAAAGCGTTCATTCTTTGATCCTTGGACGGCGGACCATTTTTTACGACTTTATAATCGACGATGTTTAAGACTAGTCGTTTCTTTGTGTACAAATTTTTTTAAATATATTTATAATGGTTCTTTTTCGCAAGCTTATAATCGATGATGTTTCAAGTCTTTCGCTTCTTTATTTGTTAATTTTTTTAAACTTATTGTTTACGGCATTTCTTACAGACTTATAATCGATTATGTTTAGGATGTTGTGATGTTTATTCGGTTCTTTATATAGCAATTTTTCGAAATGTATTTTTAATGTTATTTGTTGTAGACTTATTATCGATGGCGTTTAGGTACCTATGATGTTAGTTATGATGTCTATTCGCATCTTTATATAGCAGTTTTTCGAAATGAATTTCCAAAGGTGCTTCTTGTAGGCTTATAATTGATGGCGTTTAGGTAGCCATGTTGATTCGCCTCTTTATATAGCAGTTTTTCAAAATGTATTTTTAATGTTACTTCTTGTAGACTTATTATCAATGACGTTTAAATAGCCACGATGTTAGCTATTATGTTTATACGCCTCTTTGTATAGCTAGTTTTCCGAAACACACTTTTGGTGGTATTTCGTGCAAACGCGTTAATCTTTTTGTCGTTTCCAAAAGAGTGGCTGCTCGTTTAATTAAATCGCCAGGGACTGAGTTAACTACGATTTTGATTACCGGGTCAAAATAATCCCGCTCTCCGCTATTGAAGAGTCAACCCTTGGCACTCCAATGGCTCCTCTGAAGCAACACTGGAAATTGTCAGATTATTGTTCAAAACAATTTGTACATTACAAATTTTCGTAATTAAGAAGTTAGTAAAAATTGAAGGTGTTGCCGTACGATCAACGGCAACAAATTTGATATGCACGAAAGGAAATGAACCACGTGCAATAGAATAATCCTAGGACAAAAAGATATCTGGAGTTAGGAATTAACCCTTTGCACTCAAAGCTGTTTTACCTTCGAAAATCAAAGCATGTCTTCCGGTCTCGAAAATTTCATTTTACGTAATTTATTTCCTCTTATGTATATTCAGGTTTTTACCATTATTCATTTTTATAACAGTGTGACTGTTATGCAGGCATAGTAATGCATAAATTATTTGAAATAATGGCGTTGCAATTTTTAGTGGTGCCCCAGAATCATCATTCGAGTGCAAAGGGTTAGACGTTTGGATGTCGCGACAAATCTGTTTGGAGGTATACCTGCGAATAACAGAAATTGGTTTTGCACGTTGAAACGATGGTAGTTTCTGCTGGTATCACCGGGGGCTGATGGGGGTGGCGGAGCAGCCCTCCGTTTAACTCGTTGAAACCCGACGATGTTTAATGAGACGTCAAGAATTTGATGCGAGTTTTCGAAGCGGGTTGCATAGGCACCGGCGGTCTGTATAAAGACGGCCTTTATATTTGACCGGTCGGAAATTCAGTGAGCATGTGGCAACGCCGGATCCTTCTGTTTCTTTCTCCCTCGAGGGCTCGCTCGATTCGTCGGCCGCATCTTTTTCCAACGGCCGCGCGGCTCCGGCCATCGGGGCCCCATCGTGTTCCCGTAGCAGAAAGTTTCTTCTACCTTTGCCACGCCACCACCTTACACCCCGTCCACCGTACTCTTTTATTTTATTATTCGACCCGACCTCGGCGAGTTAGGCTCCCTCGGCTTCGCCGTATACACTCCCTTTTCTCTGTCTCTATTCCCCTTTCGTCCCTTCTCTCCCTTACCCTTACGCCGGCATCTCCCGACTCCCTATCTTGCTCTTTCTTTCTCTTCCCCTTTCTACCTCCCTGTCCACCCCCTTCTTCTCCATAGCCGAACCATACAGCCGAACAGACTGAAATATTCGTGCGGTAAGAATGCGGAGGCCCGAGGAACCATCGTTTCTGTGTTAACAATCGTATTTAATCCTTGCACCGCCGCTGCGCTCTTATCAGGCTCGTCGAATCGCCGACGGCCTGTCACAAAAGTCCCCGTACACCTGCACAATTTCAAATACCTGACGCGCAACCAGCAAATCCCCTTAAACCTTTAATTTATCGCGCTCCTACTGGCTGTATCATCAATTTTGTGATTTTGTATTTCGAACGTGCACAAATATCTCCGCCTACCTGCGGTTACTTAACGCTTTACCAACCGGAAGTCTATTAATAGGACTTTCAATAATTAAATAATTCCAATAATTAAAAAACTACTTTTACATTGCAGTTTGTAACGAAATTGTTAGATAACGTTACCAAAGATGCCTCGTGGATTTTCAATAAAAATTCCAGTCAGCGTCGAAAGATCGATTAACCCTTTGCACTCGAATGGCGCCTCTAAGGCGACACTAAAACTTGGCATACCATTATTTAAATAACTTTTACGTCGCTAGGTTTGCAGTTGAGAAATTAATAAAAATGTTAATGTTTTAAGCACGAGTCATAGTAATTAATTTTGTATGAACGAAAGGAAATGAACTATCTGTAGTGGAGCTTTTATAGATACAAATATTGTTTCGATTTTGGAGTGGAATTACTTCGAGTGCAAAGGGTTGAAAGCTTTTTAATCGTGAACTGTGGACCTTAAAAAATTCTGAAACAATCGCCGGTCGGTAAAGCGTTAACACTAGAGCTATCGAGTAATAAATGAGACTGATGTACATTGTCTTGTAATAACGACAAGACTGCATCTATTCCGACCTTGTTCCATTTTTATTGCAATGTCTGTTTCAATGAAGAAATTCATTCGAAGCTTTTGAACGAAGATACTTTATAATTTCTCGAATTGTGAATTCGACAATTTACATTGCTATATAATATTTAATCAGGTTGATATATAATGTTAATGGACGGTAATTAAGTAACATTATAAAATAATAAAAGTATAGTACATTTCAAAGCATTTTGGAATATGTAAAGGAACTGGACATTTTTACACTGCTAAGTTGTTTCGCTTCTTACATTATTCTTTGCACACACGTTGCACCTCTTTGCATGATGTTCCTTCTTGTTAATGGAAGGTATAATACATTATTATATTATTAATATGTTTCTTGTAACACATTTAACTCGGACATTGTTGTAAGGATTCGAATTCAAATAAATAATATGACATACGTCTTGCGGCATCGCTGATATACCGGCAATGAATTCTGCTTTCAATGTACTTTTTTCTGGTTTATTGGCTCGCCGATACGATTTTGTTATCGGTACTGTTGCGGAGAAAGGATTTTGAACATTGTATTAGGTTGTTCGAAAAGTAATTTCGTTTTTATTTTTAATAAAATATTTATTCAAATATATGAAAATGGTCTTTCATTTTCATAAAAAAAAAAAAACGAAATTACTTTCCGAACAACCTAATATATGAAACGGAATCGATGCATGATTTTCGGCGTCCACCAAAGACGTTAGACGTTAACGTTGGAACTACCGAGCACTAGGCTAGACTAATATAAATTGTAATAATGACGAGATCGAATTTATTTCAATTTCATGCGATTTCTATGTTAACTCCGTTTAAAAAGTTTTCGTGGAAACGTTCTTATAATCTCAACTGCCAAAGGAAAATCAGTAACGAGTCATTTTGTCCCGTCCGGTAGTTCTAGAGTTGGTAATCCTTAAAAGTGAACGACAAATGATTCGAGTGCCTTTTAAAAAGTTGTTCGCCAGCCGCAGAAATTTCATTCGCAAAAGAGCAAATTGTCTGGAGCAATTTAAGCTAATAAGTTCTCTCAGAAGAAAATTATTAAGTTCCGTCCAGAAGCGACGCAGTCGGTGAAAAAGGTCTTATTAATGCAGTTCTCGTAGTCTAGACTGTTGAAAATTTAACAGGTGTACGTTGGTACACGTGATTATTTCTAACTGGCTGTAGTTATCAAAAATCGATACGGTCGAAGACTTCTTCGATATGGAATGGGCTCGGTTTGATAAGGGTTCGCGGCCATATGTCTCTTTTTCTTCCAGTTTCTTTTTTTTCATTTTCTTCATGTAATTTATCGCATTTCTCGCATTATGGTTTCCCTCTTTTAACGCTGGAAGTAGCGACTGGTTCATGACTCCCTTTGTGAATATCACTAGAATTTAAGACTGTGCATTTTCTTTTGCGGCCTTTTCATAGCTTTTATGGCCGCAGCGCAGGTGAATAGATCCGCAAGTTTAAATTACCTTTTTCTTTTCGTTCGTTAGTCGGAAACAAATTTCAGAAATTAGTAAAGCGACGTTTTTCAAAGAGGATCATGGGAACGTGTACTCAGCACTCGTCAGCGGTCCCAAGCGGCTAGCAATTATCGAGGCAGTATTCCGTTAATGTCTCCGTGTAGCTTTGAAATTGTGCTCGTATCTTCAACCGTGTTATTCGAGTAAACAATTTGTTGATACGGCAAATAGGATGACACACATTTTCGCAGCTTTACTAGAGTTTTATGATACACCTGTAGGTCGTTTATTTATTTGCACTTTCTTTCACTCGTATTGGAACATCCAACGGTATAACCGCGTTTTATTCACGATTCTAAAATTCTTCTTTATTTTCCTTCTTTAACGCCGCGTCGACATCTTGGAGTTTCTGGGATCGTTTGCTTCGTTAATTACGACGTTACCGTCGACGATACTCTATATCCGAATTCAATGATATCGAATTAACCCTTCGAAGGCGGTACTTGGATCCGATACTTCATTCTGATCTGCAAAATCAAAATCATCGTTCAATTTCTGGATTGATAACGATAGAACGCATCACTGGAACGCTAAGAACGGTAGAAAGACCAAGAAGTATTTTAAAAAATGAGTTTAAAAAAATTTATGATAAGCCGAGAATGACCTTAATTACCGGTAATTGTAAAACTGCGAAAAGTGCCTATGTAAACGAATTTCTAAAAAGGAAAAAAACAAAAAAAAAACAAAAAAGGAATACAGGGTTTACATTGATTTCGAGGTGGGCAAACAGCTAACGCGTTTAAACGGTAAAATAAACACGGGCGTACGCGTTATCATACAGCTGATAACGCACGGACGCGTGACTCATGCGTGCATGCGTGGGAACGATCGCTCAAAGACTGAAAAATAAAGCTGAAAAAATGCACCTACAACGCGCCGTAACCAGATGCGAATGTCATCGAATGTGCACGAGTATTTTTTATCGCCGGGAGCAACAAACGATCCCGAGCGGAACAACAATCAATTAATTTTCAGGGTAAACCGTGTGGAGTCTTTACTTCCGCGACGAGCATCCAATATGGCCGTTCGCGGGGCGAATCGCGCACGGTGTCCATGGAGCTTTAAATTTTCATAAACGCCGCCTTGTGGAGGATAATAATACGACTTTTATCGCGCGTATATAATCATACAAAATGCAAAGCTTAAAGGAAACTATCGCGATATCTATAAAAATCCACGGCGGGTTACGGCGTCGAAGGGTGCATTTCCCGATGTGGAAGCTCCGTTATCACTGAAGCAACTGCGCGAAACTTTTTGCAATCTTTTGATGCTTCGCTCTTCGAAGCGTTTTCAACAAACGCTAATCCCTGGAAAGACGTACCGTGAAGCAACATAATTCAAAGAATATTTATGTTCATTTTTACCGGAGAACATTCGCCCCTTGCAGTAACAGTATTTATACGGTTGTCGGTAGGATTTTTGTGGAAAATTATTTGCGTCGATTTCCAGATGCAGGGACCACATTTATCGTTTTATACAGTTAAAAATTTTCAATGTAAAGTTGAAGATATATAGTCGAAAACATGGAAACATTTTCGGTTTAATATTTTGCAGAAATACCTATGTTTTTCGGCTTGCAGCGTGATAAAAATAAAACGACGAAATTGAAAAATTTTTCGTTCGGGCGATAAGAGGATATGCGCCGAAGGTACTCTCGAAATTCCAAACTGTTCGGTCAGCTAAAACGGTAGATATCGCGGTGGCAACCATTTCGAAAAGAGCGGTTTCGAAAAGAATGCGTTTAAAGATTCAATTGTCGAATCCTCGGAGCGCGAGTTGCATAAACGCGTCTATCCGCGTTATTTTTACGAATTCATACAAATCCCTTTCCACGCACTTGTGCGTTCAAAGAGAAACCAAGGACAAAAGGAAAATCGATTTTTTTCCGCGAAGATGAAAACAATACGCCGCGAAGACCGTTTCGAAATCGGATCCTGCGTGAAAACGGTTCGCGTGCAACGTTGTCCAGGAATCCGGCGGGATTTAATAGGCGAAATACCTCGATAAAAATGCGACAGTGCGCAAAGGGTTAACCGGCGCTGTGAGTTTCGGTATTATTCCACGTGATGCGAGTACGTGGAATAACCGGTGGAGGACGCGTGGAATGCAAAGTTCACGATACCGTCGTTCCGAGGGGTGGGAGAGGTTGGCTGGCATGATTGAAAAATTTCTAAACGGAACCAGCATATCCCCTACATTATGAAAAGTTTCCACGGTTCCTCGTGTGTACGTGTGCGCGCCGCCGTACGATTGCCCGTTTCCCTCCTCGCCTCCTTCCAGGATTCCTGGCAAGCCTCGTGAACTTTTAATATGCGCAAGCCCCCGGCCACCGGAGCATCGATAACGCGTCCAAGATAAATAGAAAATGGCGGGGAAATGCGCGTCGGTCCCGGCTCAAGTCCGGACAAACTAATTGTACACGTTAGGAGGACCCTGACCGAGAAGCGAACGGAGAGAGAGACCCTCACCGGGGAAACCGTGCCACAGAAAGAGATAGAACGTGACCCGGAACGTCGAGGAGCAGAGGGGAAGATTCTCCTGCTGGTATCCACGCAACGAGATTCCAGTTTCTCCGTTAGTTGTGAACCGAAGCTTCGTAGGGAAAGAGAAAGGCGCAGGCTGCCTGGCCGCCTGGCCGTCTCCTGAAGTATTCCCCAGGAATATACCCGTCGGAATAAAGATGCTTCGGCTTTTTCTTCAGCCACGGTTTCACGTTCTTCAGGCTCGAAAATCTGCCCGCCAGCGTCTAGATGAATTCTAAAAGACGAATATATTTTTGACATCTTTCGGTGAACCGTTCACAGCGTTGAAGTACGCGTTTACTTTACTAACCACTTACGAATAGCTTCTTCTTACTAGGAAGAATCTTCTTTTCGTACTCATCTCGTTTTCTTACGATACGGTTCATGAAAATATAGGAATTTACTTAGTAAGTTTACTGTTCCGTTATTTAAATTAATGTTTGAAGCGTACCTTTAACCCTTTGCACTCCGAGCAATTTTAATTCCAAAATCATGATACTTTTCAATGTACAATAGTTCTATTATACACGGTTTATTTGCTGTCGTGCACAGAAAGTTTATTACTATAACTCGTACGTGAAACACTTGAATTTTCACCGACTTCTTAAACGCAAATATAGCGATACCAAAGCTGTTTCGAATAATAGTATGGCAATTTTTAGTGTCTCCTCAGAGGAGCCATCGGAGCGTTAAGGGTTAATTTTCAATCCAAAATCTCTTTCCTACTTTTCGATAGAGAAACTATGCTGTGGCCATGAAATTTCTGCGGTTTTCCATTAACAGCCGCGAAGAGTATGTTCGTATCCAGGAACTTTTATGGAACCACCTAATGCTTAAGCATACCCTCGGTGTCTGTGCAGATACACTTTGGGATTTAACTCTTGACGGTCCAATGCCGCAATATACGCGGCACGACGCGTTTGCTTATTGGTTAGCATAGCGCGTATTTTGCAGCAATAGTCATTTTATTATTTTCATAATTTCTTTCGATTTATAATCGGTATCAAAATCTGTATTACTTAATTTCTCTTAGCGTGAAACATAGCTTGGACCTCGGCGGTAACGAAACTTTTAATACTTTAGGATCGTTCAGAATTAACCCTTAAGCACTCGAGTGGTGACTCTGAAGCAACATGGAAAATTGCCACACTATAATTGGAAACAATTTTAACATCGATATTTTGCGTCCAAGGAATTGTTAAAACTTTAACGGTTGTAAGGACGAGTAATAATAAAAAGTAACTTATGCAGAAGACGAAACGAATCGTGTAGAATGAAAATATCCTGGGTAAGAAGAAATGCCTTGATCTTCGAGTTGTAACTGTTTCGAGTGCAAAGGGTTAATAACGTTGTATTTCCAATCAATAAATAAATCAGCAAAACATCTGAAATGCGTTATTTTTGAGCTTATTTGAAACTTATCAAGTATAACATTTGTACGCCTGAGCGTACAATTCGCACTTCCGATGACCTGTGAAAAGCGGTGTTTCTTAGTCAAAGCAAAAATTCAATAAAGGCCAGTAACTTTAACAGTATCCTCGAAGAACGAAAAACTTTCGGGGCAAGAGACCCTTTTGTCACAGATCTTTCGAGTTTCCGGAGTTTCTGTCGAACAATTGTTAGAAATTGTCTTTATACGATATACTATTTTCCAAATGATAAGACTTTATATTCTGGGTACTCATTAACGCTAGAACTACCGAACAATAAATCCAATGATATGCATTGCTTTGTAATAATAAAAAGACTGCATCTATTCAATCTTCATTCAATTTGTATTGTAACATATGGTTCATTAACAAAGTACATCGGAAAATATACCAATGAACATTTTTTTATAACTTCAATAATTGCGAAAGAAATAGGCAGAGACCTGTCATTTTGACTGGTTTGGTAGTTCTACTGTTAGTTGTATTACAAAGTGTTGCTTAGAAATAGCGATACAATGAATTCTGCGTGAGCCGTGTTTAATCCTTTCGCGACAGGTTCCGTGTATATACGGCAGTCACTTATTGATTTGCAGCGGCTGTTATTTGTCCCTGTTTTAAAATTTTTCATACTATAAAAGATTATTAAAAAATAATATGTAATAAATACTATTAAAATCATAATTATATTATTATTTTATTTCAATAGCGAATTCAAAATGAAGCTATAAATACATTGGTGGCAAAGTATGGTTAGTCGCGCCGTCGCGAATGGGTTAATGTATATAAATATAAAAACAAATGTGTGACTGTAACTTTGTGTGACAGTGTGTCCTGGTTGACTGAAAAACTTGGAGACAACGGTTTCGACTTTACGCCCCTGCTCGGGTCCTTCTGTCCTTGGAAAAAAAACCCGCCCTTTAAGCCTAAGCACTTGAAGCCACAGATGCCATGGTTTCGTTACATACCAACAACAATGTATTGTTGAAACGTTAATTAGAATAATTATGTAATATGAACGCGGTATCGGTACACTGAAAATATTCACGATCAGTTACACCGATCGTAATTTGTAACGTGTATTAATAATCGCAGGATTCGCGCCATTGGCTCGTGAAACACGGACAACGAACACGGTTAATTAAATCGTTTAACTTAACAGCGCAAAGCCGGGTTTCATTACGGTGTGGCGTTGTTTAAAATTTAAGAAGCTCGCTCGTAATCCTGGAATTCTTCGGCGAACTCCCTTTACAAGTTCCCGAAGCGTAACATTTAACTCCGGCCCGTGGCACGTTGAATTTTTCACGGCGTCTCGTATCCATTTTTCGCCGGTCCGTTCTTTAATATCGAACAACCGGTAATACACCGGACCTCCGGTGATTTTCATTAAAACACGCAGCTGGAAAACGCGCGCGCGGCCCACCGGTGAAACGAAACGACTGTTCTCTTGGACAACGAAAACGTACCATTTTCAAAAATCCGAGTTTTCAGCGTGTTCTCGCGGAACGAGCGTTGCGGAATACACGTACCAAAAGATTTCCTCGGATTCGTGAAATTAAACGCCATTACAGTAATTTCCCCCTAATTTCTTTCTCGTGTTCGAAGCAGAAAAATATTTAAAAAATCAGTAACTCTACTTAAAAATGCCGCGATATTTTTAGTCAATTTAGTTTTCCAATTTATTCTCGTTTGCTCCATACAGTCGCACCGATTAATGCATGGCTTTAGTTTTCGTTAGAAAATGCTAGAAATGGTAGAAATGTTTTTATAGAATCGAAATCGATACGCCTTCTAAGGGTTATGAAACTTTTTCGATTCTTCATAACTGTTTCAGTCGAAATCGATATATAGCAGTTTGAAACGGTTATTTTCAGAGGCTTTTCAGTTCCTGGCTTAGGCGAACCGGCGCGAAACCAAACGTTCCTCAAACGGTTCGTCGTGGATACATCGCGAATCGTAATAAGCCGGAACCACCTCTGTTAATCGAATACGCATGTACCGTGGCAATTACGAATGATAACAGAAGTTACAAATATTTTTATCGACAGCGACCGGAGGCCGGGCTATTTTCAAAATCAATCACGTCCACGCGGGCGGAGAATCGTTTTACCAATACGACGAGCGCTCTACGTGACTCGCGGACCTGGCCCGGTGCCACGTTTTCCTCCGGAATTCCCGTGATCAGTTAAATGTTAATTAATACCCCGAAATGAACCATACCGATCATTCTTGAATATTATTTTCCGATAATCGTTAATTCCTCCCCGACTAGCTCCGGTAATCGTCAATATTTTAAAGTTCCTCCCGATAATATTATGTGACACGTTGCTCATTCGCTTTCTCTTCTCTTCTCTTCTGATCGTTTTTTCTGTTCATTTTTCGTGCAATTTGCATTATAGATTCTCTCGTTTAATCTATTCACGCCCGGATGACGCGTATTCGCGTTTTTAACACTAGAACTACCGAACAATTAATCCAACGATATACATTGCTTTGTAATTTTTATTGTAACATGTGATTCATTAACACTTTAACTGCCGAACTAACAACCTCAAAAATTCCACAAAATCAAAGTAATTTATATAATGAAGCAACGATTAAAAATCTAGAACGTATGACACAAAGTTATCTTTCAACCTTTCTGTATTCTCCGAATATCAACTTCATTGAATGCAACGAATATATTAACGCAAAAATTTATTTTTAAACGTGGATAAACAATTCTGTCACCCATATATGGGTGACGTGGCAGTCAAAGTGTTAAAGAAGTACATTGGAAAATTAGTAATGAAAACATTTTTGTAACTTCAGTAATTGCGAAAGAGATAAGTAAGGACTAGTCATTTTGACTGGTTTTGGTACTTCTAGTATTAAATTCTTCGAACTTTCGTGTCAAAGCGAATCGATGAAGCGTTGTAACCGATTCGATTCCAATGTTTTAAGAATTGCAATAAACGTGGGCTGCATAGACATTTATTCGTTGTTTTAATGGTTTAACCCTTTTAGTGCCGAGCGAAAGTATCGTACCTATGCGAAGAATACCGGGCCAATTTAACAAGTATGCTAAGGTTTCGGAATAAACTCATATAAACCAAATTAAGAATGATATTTAGAAAATTCAAAAAGCAGCATATTACGAAATAAAGAATGAATAAAGTAATTCCAATTATATTTCAATATTTGTTAAAAAGTAAACGAATTAACATCGATATAGAACATTATGAAAAACATCCAAATGAGTAGAAAACAAACAATATTTGCATATAAGAGTAATCATCGTTTCATTACAACTTTGTATAGAGCACGTTGTATGAAGTATAAATATTATATTTTCGTAATTCTCATTGCCAAAATTTAGGGTTTCGATTCCTTGAGGATCTGGCCACGGAATGGGGCAGGCAGAAACGACTGCTGCTAAGTGGACTGTGTTGGACCACACACGGCAGTTACCTCAGAACCTTCATAGAGCGAATCTTATTTTCGAACGAGTTAAACCCAAAAACAATTTTTTCAATTCTTTTGAAATGAAATTGGACCATTTATAACATCTTATAAATTTATTTTGAAACAGAGTTCGCTCGCAATGCGAATAGTAAGCACCATCGGATACGCAACGATATATCGTCGTTGGCACTTTTCGCAAAACAGGTTAACAGGATTAATGATTAGTAGTTTTGACCCGTTCGGTGATTCCATTACTAAATTTTTCTGTAATCGGTGTTTTACATTTCACGTGATTACTTTTGTAACGAATACACAAATTCAATAGTCGAATTTATTATGCTAAATTTGTCTTTGTTGAGATTATGCGCTTCGGTCGCATAACGTTCAGCTCGATTTTACTTCATCCGGTCTAATTGTTCGAATTATATTATGGTTCCGTTTAACATGTTCGTATTATTATTTCGGTACGGGATCATTATTTCGATACGTGTCAAACCCAAAAACAATTTTTTGAATTCTTTTGCGATGATATTGGACTATTTTTAACGTTTTATAAATTTATTTTGGCGCCATCAAAATTCGTCAAAGTTCGGCATTAAAATGGTTGAATAATTCACGAAAAACGAATGATTCTCTTAGAATCGTCTGATATTTTCACTGGTTTGCGTTATTGGTATTTATTTTACTTGCGCATAAAAGAGGATTTCTTTAAAAATCAAGATATATCTTTTGCGGCGAGAAAATAGAAGAACGCAGACTGTAAAGTTGCCTAGCAACCACAGAATTAACAACTGAAACAGTTGTGTGGGTGATCGGAGTACAGAGTCTTGCGAATTTGGTCAGCCATTGTGTCGGATGCGACCCGGTGCGAATGTGTTAACACAGAAATGCAAACAGACTCGTGTACCAATTTTCCTCGATCTATCTATCTCCGTGTTCGTTTTCCGAAAATAAATATCAGATATTAGTGAAACGGTGCTTTGAAAAAAGAATCATGGCTGCCGTGTCCTTTGATCCGACGCGGCTCGTTGCTGGTCCCATGCGGCAAGCAATTATCGAGGCAACGTTTCGCGGATGTCACCGTGTAACTTTGAAGTCACGTATTTTTAAATCGGTTATTTAAGTAAATACAGTTGCCTGTCTGTCCATGCAACGTTTGCGGTTTCAATTCTATTTTCTAATTAACGGTAACACGTGCCGTACCAAAAACGAACGAAACCTAGCTGTACAGATTTAATTAGCAGTGAAACAATGTTATAAAAATGTACAATCGGTGCAAGGAACTTTGGTCCAGCTATCGCAAACACGCTTGCACTGTCTGTAAAAGTTTCACCTATCCATATTGTGCTCAAATGTTTGCGCAGTAGGTCGGGCTTCGCTTCAATTAAAAAGAGATTAGAGGAACGAGTTGACCCGCGGCAATGTGTTCTTACATTCGATCCACGTTCTAGAAATGACTGTGTAATTTTATGATTTCTGGTTTGTAAAACTGTCATCCTCCCATTCCCTGCATGTATACTATTCGTCGATTTTAACGTCGGTGTAAATATTTAAACAAAGTTTTCCATGTGTTGCACTTTGCAGTTTCAATGTTGACATATCGAAGATACAATAACTGCTGCTATTTTTCAACGAAAATATTAGAATTTCGAATATAAATTGAAAGTAGGTACCTGGGTATTCGGTTGTCGAATGTAAACATTTGTTTGCAATTGTTTTCACTAAAACTGCTGAGTATTGTGTGCACCGTACGAGCAAGCGAGTTCAATTTGAAAAATAACAACGGCGGGTGAAAAGTTAAATAATACCTGTAAAAGTCGTTCAAAACTTGATATTCGTACAAAATCTAGTACGTTTCTCTAAAGCCTGATTAAATACTGTAAAATATTTTATTTCCTCGGATTACATTACAATTTAACCAAATTAGTTTGAATAAAATTAATGTACGGCGATCTACAAAATTTGCCATGAAGTTTTTAATACGCGTGTTAAAATGTGCGGTCGTAGTCAAATTGTTATTCAATTTAAAAAAACATGTTACTGTAAACTTACCAAGCCACGAAGCATATGTTGCTTTATAAAAATTATATGAATTCATTTATTTAGATTTTGTGAAATTGATTCTATTATTTTTTATGAAAACATCTATACAATTTCAATAACCATGAAATAAACATTCTGGATTGGTTAATTAAACCAGTCAAACTGACTGGTTCCCATTTTTTTCTTTCGCAATTGTTGAAGTTATAAAAATGTTTTTATCAGAAATTTTCAGATGTGCTTTTTCGATGAAACCATATATTACAATAAAAATTAAATGAAGTTCGAATAGGGAGAGTTTCGTTATCATTTCAAAGCAACGTATATAGTTGGATTTATTGTTCGGTAGTTCTAGTGTTAATGTTAAACCGAAATGTACAAGACGTGTAAAAATGTTGTACCTTGATTGTTACAAGAGAATTCTACACCTTTGAAAAATTTGCCACAAAATTGGCCTTCGTCGACTTATCCGAGGTCAAAGTTTTGTATGTATTCTGCTCATCTAGAGGAAGAAACTTGCAAAAGAGATTGCAATTTGATCGTTCCCATGAAAAAAAGTGTTATAAATATCTAGGCCGTTCCTATTTGCGTAATATTTGCATTTCAAATGAAACGCGTGATAGATGTTGCGAAATTGGATGTGGTTTGCGAGAATGTAAAAATTTTACTACAAAAACGATAACGTGAGAATTAGTCGAACAACCTCCATGTTGGAAAAATATAAATATTGTTTCATCAGCCTCCATTACCGTTATTTTATTTTAGCCTGTCTCGTGTTTCAATAGCTTCGAGTGTTTACAGGACCGATGAAATCGCGATCTACGGCTTCTTTCGCGAGTTTGTTCCTCTCGACGAGTAATGCGCGATGCGATTGTAACAAAAATTGAACCTTCGAAAAGTAGATGAAAGACAATTTTGCAGAAGTTTTTGACAATTTTTAGACAATGGTCGAAGGGTGTGGAATTCGCGGTAGCCTAGACATTCCAGGTCTGTAAATTTGAAACCGTAATTTGCAAATACGTGGCGCTCGTTGTAGTTACCGTCAAACTGCGTTCTTGACGCCGTTTTCTTGTCTTGATCCGATAAAGATTTACAACTCACAACTATACAAGTTTCATACAACAGCATAGTTTTTAATAGGGTTGAACACGTCGACTTTCGTGCCTGGAAACTACGATTTGCGGACAGCATTTATTTTCTGTGACCATTTAAAGAAAACTGCTGCAGAATCGCATCGAATGTTGTCGAAGCATAACAATGAGCAAGCTCTTGGTAAATCACAGTGCTTCAAATGGTTTAAACGATTAAAACGATTAAAACGACGAACGTGGAATACCAGCGAAAATGTTTGAAAACAGCGAATTGTAGCATCGTTGAATGAGGATGACGCTCAAATGCGACAACAACTCACGAATTAATGAAATTTGACAAGTGAAATCGTCTCTATACGTTTGAAAGCCATTGGAAAAATCCAGAAGACGACCGAAATATCAAGAAAAGGCAAGACAAAGTGATTTTGCTTCATGATAATGTTCCATGGCACACAGCAAAACCGGTGAAGGAAACGATTGAGGCGTTTAATTGGGAAATACTTTCGCATGCGACTCACTCACCAGACATGGCTCTATTCGATTATTACTTATTTGCATCGATAGGGCACGCATTTGGTGAACAGCATTTCACATCTTACGAAAATGTACGAAAATGGCTCGTCGAGTGGTTTGTCTCAAAAGAGGAAGTTTTTTCGCGTGGTATCGACAGATTGTCAGAGAGATGGGAAAAATGTATAGCTACCGACGATTGTTTATGGGACCGATGAAATCGCGATCCACGGTTTCTTTCGCGAGTTTGTTCCTCTCGACGAGTAACGCACGATGCGATCGTAACAAAAATTGAACCTTCGAAAAGTAGATGCAGGACAACTTTGCAAAAGTTTTTCGACAGTTTTTAAATAGCGATCGAAGAGTGTAGAATTCTTGGTAGTTTAGACATACTACCATACACCCTTTCCTTGTTTTGATATCTGATGAAGATTTTCAACTCACAACCGTACAAATTTCATAGAACAGCATTGTTTTTAACACTTTAACTGCCGAACCGACAACCTCAAAGTTCCACAAAATCAAACTAATTTATACAATGAAGCAACGATTAAAAATCTAGAACGTATGACACAAAGTTATCCTTGAACCTTTTTGTATACTCCTGATATCAACTAAATTGAGTGTAACGAATATATTAACGTAAAAATTTATTTTTAAACATGGACAAACAATTCTATCACCCATATATGGGTGACGTGGCAGTCAAAGTGTTAATAGCGTTGAACATGTCGAATTTTGTGAAGATATTCATTTGTTAACTACAACTGAGAAACTTCTAAGAAGATCAAGATATTACTCTGTTGTAGAATTCTCTGCTGATGTAAGTACGTAGAAAATATGAAAACGATAGACAATTCCAATTTCGACAAACATGCAGTTCAAGCGTTCATTCACTGGCCAGTTACATTCTTTCTGATTTTCAAGTAGAATCGAAACTTACACACTTATATTCTTGAATAAACTTAACTCTTTGCACTCGAATGGTGACTCCGAGGCACCAGTAAAAATTGTCGTACCATATTCAAAACAATTATCACATTATTAAATTCGTCTGTATTCTATAAATTGTTGAAAATTCAACTGTTGCATGAAGAAACATGTTTAATATCGGATGCACAGTGTAAAAGGGATTGTACTGAATAAAAATGGTTGAGGTTGAAAGAAATCTTTTAATCTTAGAATTAAAATTGTTTCGAGTGCAAAAGGTTAAATACGAAAATGGCTCGACAACTGGCGTGCCTCGAAAGAGGAACAATTTTTTTCACGTGGCATCCACAAATTGTCAGAGAGCTGGAAAAAATGTACAGCTACTGACAGGTTATACTTCGAATAAAATATTTAGTATAATTTTCGTGCGATAAACGTGCATTTCCTACACAACAAAATTCCGGTTTCATATTTAAATACCTAGTAATACTTGTCTATACGTTGCATAGCAAACATTCGACCCTCAATTTTATCCTCGGAGCGGTTAAGACCGTGTACAGACTGCAATAAAATGAAAAAGTCTATTAAAACCATAATACCCCTTTCGTGTCTAATCAAGCCGAACAAAGTAGAAGGATTACGAGAGCACAAAGGGGGCGAGAAAGGGGTGGGCGTGCGGACACGTTTCGATGATCCCGAGGGTTTTTTTCAGTAGTTTCCATGTAATGGAGCCTGGTCCCGATCGTTCGAATAGTTTGGTTACTCGTCGCGATTAAATCGGCTGAGTGAAAATTCGCGCGCGGCACGTAAAAGTCGGCGCACGGTGAACGAGTATCGGTAGTTCCTCTCTCGCCGGTTATCGTTTCCCGATTCTCACGACGCGCTTGTATCGGCTCCATTCAGCTTCCTTCTGTCGGCAATTAGAAAGCACGTAAACAAGTTTTCGGTACGTTAATCCTGCAGAGTGTAATTCCAGCGTGGCGCATCCTCCTGGCCTCGGCATCCCCGCTGGTTGGATGACCCCGTGGACTTTCAGCCGCGCTCGCAAGTGCAATACACATGCACGGGAACGCGTCCGAGCATACCTGCACCCGTTCACCTGCACCGGACGACTGTACGCTCGTCTGTGTGCATAAAGGTCTCGTTGAACAGACAGAGAGACTAGACCGGTCGTTAGAAGTTTGAAACGTTGTCGGAGGGGAATCCGTCGATCGTTGTTGCAGTGTTGCTTTTCGCGTTTTTCCATTTTCCTTGCCTCCGCGTTCGTATCGGATCATGAATTCGGCGCATCGACGGGAATGCGGGGAATCATTGTGCGAGCACGTTGTTTGCGAGCGTCGTGCGTCAGATTTTATCGACCGTTCTCGCGACGATTCCGATTTTATTGCTCTTATTCGCGGTGTCTTAATTATTCAATTTCGACCCCTCGCACGATAACGTCGAGATAGACTCGCGACGAGGATTTCGAACAAAATTATTTTTTCATGTTTAAAAATATACAGGTTAATATGTTTGTTGCAGCAAATTTAATTGATGTCTGGAAAATAAAAGAGGGTTAAAGGATAATTATTGCCTCGTTGAATAAATTACACCGATTTTGTGGAATTTTTGAGGTCGTCGATTGGTCAGTTAACACTAGAACTACCAAAACAGTCATTTCTACTGATCCCTAGTTTTTTCTTTTGCAATTATTGAAGTTATAAAAATGTTTTCATCAGAAATTTTCGGATCTACTTCTTTAATCCCTTGACGTATAAATAAAATGGAATTTGACGCGTCCGAAGAATATTATTTAACTGGATCAACTGAACAGTTATATACTCGCTCAGGAACAGAACATTTTATATCGAAATTTACATTACTATATAACATTTAATCAGGTTGACATATGATGTTAGTGGACAGTAATTAAGTAACATTATAAAATAATAAATTAATAATTCTGTAAAGTATGATACTGTTGCGCGTTTTATGTTCTTCATTCGGCGAACGACGCGGCATCTTGTTTATTTAATAAATTGTGTGTACAAGTTAATAACTATTTATAACAAGAATATAATTTGGATTAATCTGATCAAAGTGCTGTTCAGTCCGTTCGACAGACAAACTTCGGCTTCTTTCGATTGTCTGTCGGTACAACAGTTACGTGACAATCCCGAACTTCTATTATTTTCTTAAAGGTTGTTCACCATGAAGTAATTCTTCATTATGGCGACTCCATATGGACAACCGCCGTAACAATACATTTCAAAGCATTTTGGAATCTGTAAAGGAACTAGACATTTTTTACACTGCTAAGTTGTTTCGCTTCTTGCATTACTTTTCACACACATGATATCTCTTTGCAGGATGTTCCGTTTTGTTAGTGGAAGGTATAATACATTATTATTATGTTTCATATAATACATTTAAGTAAGGCTTATAGTAAGTTAAAACGCACTATGATGGTGGATAAAAAACGTATCATTCCATTTAAAAAAAAAGAAAGTTGACCTTCACCTCACCTTGGAGTGTCCACCAGGAAAAATAAAAGTTCCACCACATGATGTCCTCCTCGGTATTGAATAACTTTCGCCTAAAACATTTTTGCGTATAATCAATATTTTCGGAGATATTCGACTATAACGCTTTATAATTTCTACCCTGTATATTGGACAAATATGGTGCGAAGGTTGTAATGATATTTTCGAAAAATATTACTTTTCAGAAATATAGAACCAGAAGTTGTATTAGCTGCCTATATCAAATCTGTAAAGAAATTAAGTAGCATGACTAAACATTCGAACACTGTAGTATCTGCAATTTCAATGCGTAGGGATGATCAAACCCTTACTAAAAAGAGTGCCTAATTTGCTCATTCTATCCGCTGTAAGAAGAAACAAAAACATGTTAATGTTCGTATTAATATTCGTTTTATACGCGAGACGCTTTATCGTTGCACTGTCTTTATCGTAAACGAAGTTATTTCCCATTTTGAAAGTACGAATAATTACAATGATAAACGCTTGATTTTGTCCGATCGAATAATTTCTGTCGAGGATTGTATATTGGTTCTTAGAATAAATCTGCTCGCTTATGCTATTCCATTTGCCGACCCTCTAAAGGTTAATATCCAGTTGTAACTCATTGCTCTGACTTTATGAATTCGTATTCTCCTCGGGTCGCAACGTTTATGCGTGTCAGTGTTACATGATTCAGTATATTAATGGAGAACGAGCTAATATCATCCGTCTCAAACACAATTACGCTGTAACAAGACAGGTGATTGCTCTCTTCATTCGTGCAACCAATAATTAGCGATTGGTTAATAATGGACAGGTCGAACAGTCCGCGGTTGATCATTGCAAATTCCAAAAACGAAATAGGTCCGCTTCGCAATAAAATTATCTCGCATTAATTCATTATCGAACGTAGGTGCAGCTAGTTATTAACATATTATACGTTTCTAGCATAACCTATGATACCGCCACATTCTATTAAATATGAAATATAAATTTAATGTAAAAGTTCGACTACGATCGAACCCATTCTCCATTTCCCTGCAAGTTTGACCTTGAATGACCATGAGTCATAGGTTGTTGAATTCGTCTTAAAATGCACTATATGATGGTGGATAAAAAAAAGTATTATTCCATTTAAAAAAAGAAAGTTGACCTTCACCTCACCTTGGAGTGTCCACCAGGAAAAATAAAGGTTCCACCACATGATGTCCCCCTCGGTGTTGAATAACTTTCGCCTAAAACATTTTTGCTTATAATCAATATTTTCTGAGATATTCGACTGTAACGTTTATAATCTCCACCCTGTATATTGGACAAAGATGTTGCAGTTCCTTAACCCCTTGACGTACAAATAAAATAGAATTTGACGCCTCCGAAGAATACTATTTAACTGACTCAACTGAACATTATTATATTATTATATTTCATATAATACATTTAACTCAAACTTGTAGTAAAGATTCAAATCCAAATACATATAATATGACATTCGTCTTGCAGGATCGCTGTTATACCAACAATCAATACTGCTTTCAATGTATTTCTTTCTGGTTTACTGGCTTGCCGATGCGATTTTGTTATCGGTACTGTTACGGAGAAAGGAGGGGAGAGCATCTTGATCATTTTAACACTTTGACTGCCATGTCACCCACATATGGGTGACAGAGTAATTTGTCCATTTTTACAAATAAATTTGTACATTAATATAATCGTTGCACCACATTTAGTTGAAATCTGGAGAATACGAGAAGGTCGGAGGGTAACTACGTGTCGTACATTTTAAATTTTAAATTGTTGTTTCATCAAGTAAATTACTTTGATTTTGTGGAATTTTTGAGGCTGTTGTTCTGGCAGTTAAAGTGTTGAAGGAAAAAGAATCGATGCACGATTTTTGACGTCCGCCAGAGATAGCACTTGACGTCATTGTACGCCAAGGGGTTAAAAGGTGGATATTCTGGGGGTTATTCTAAAAAACTTTTCCCTTTGCCAAAACGTTATACGCGGCTTCGTTTTCGAGTTATTGATCAAAAAGACGGACCAACCAGAGCGCGGTTATAGCGAACGGATTCCAGCTCTGTATCCGTGCTCCGACTGGTTCATGTTTTTCGTTAATAATTTGAAAACGAAGCGTTAGATTGCGAATTGGCAAAAAGAAGAATTTCTTAATATGTAGTAATTATTTCTGGGACACCGTGCGTGTACAAGAACTATTTTTCGCATTTAATACGCGTTCGCGAAATCCGTTTTACAACTGCATTCGCAATTTTGATGGAATATTTGCCTTCGGGGGTAGTACGTGTACAGGAGGTATGTTTATACTTTTATACAAATTTAAATGCACCGAAAGGTTAGTCGAGGCGGTATTATCTAGAGCCAATTAAAATGGCCTTCCATCTCCCTAAATACCCAAAAATCCCACGTTCGCGAAAGGACCGATACGAAATACGTTAACTCCCTTTTGCGAGCGTGGTCTTTTTATCGTGCACGCGTGCACGTCGGGAAAGATGCATAGCGGTTTTTTACACGGAGCGACGTAATTATAAATCGGCATCCACTGCGAAGACGTTCCGCTGCGGTCTCGTGCGAATATCTCGGGGGCCATTTGAAGGGCAATTTGAAATTCGAGACTAGACCTCGGAAATATAGGAGTTTGTTAAATATTGAATGTAGCTTCTTCTGGATGGATAGCTCCGTAGAACCGGCGGTTCGAATAACCTGGTATTAAGGCACCGTGTTCCTGTACTAATATGTTGGTATATTCCAAGAACGTTTCCCGGATAATTTGCAATTCCGTCTATTATAATTTATGAATTAATATCCGAGGTCATCCGCGGAAGTTCACAGACATCGCTTTGCCGACAATTTGGTGGACCGGTAATTTTCCCTGCATATTGAATGTCCCGAGAAAATACAAATTTTGCTGGAAACTGTTTAGCTATAATTTCAAATTAAGATCGCCAGCGAATAAACCTTTCGCGGAATTTCGCCACGATGTATTAAACATTTTACCGTACACGGTTCGATCGATCACAAATAATCACAACGGTCGAGTAAGAATCGAGTTCGCGATCGTTTCGTAAATCGGGGGTAGTTCGATCAAGATCCTCAAACCGAATATCGTTTCTGTTTTATCCGGTACACTCGGTTTCGCGAACTTCGCGCAGACAATATCCGTTCATCAAGAAACGATTCTTACCCAGACGCAGCGACTAGACTAGTTCCCGAAACGAGATAATTCGACGGAAATCTATCGAGCCTCCAAACCAGTGTCCTCGTTCCTGAAGCACCCTGTACGCGCCTGATTCGGAGAACTTAGGCACACAATTGCAACAGTACACCAAGAAACAATTCCCTTCCAAGAACATTGATTAGGTGCCTCCACAAACATTTCAGTTAGCTCTAGTCTCACCGCCGAGACAATCTCGAATTAACATTTTCCACTAGCGACGAGAGGTTGTTACCGTTCAATCTCGGTTCTCGCCTATGGAGCTCCGTGCATCAATTGCGCGTTCTATGAGATAAGTGAAATCGCTCGGGAGCCATCTATAGCGACTGGCAGAAATATCAAGCGAGAAACAGTCCGTTACAATGCATTTCGTCAAATGTATCAAGAAATTTCTAACACTTGCGCAACGGTGCATTCACCTTCGAACGATTCGATCGCCGGATACTGCGAGAGTCAGAATCATTTTTAATCTATCGACTGCGGCTGCGCAACCGTCCAATTATTTTATTGCACAATTATTAAAAGCATCGCTCGTCGGTGGTTCGCCGTGTAATTATTAGGAGTACAAATACGTCTACGCCGTTTAAAATCGGATAGCGCAACCAGTAAGTTATGGCGGCTGGTGTCAGATGTAAGACGTTATATAGCAAGGTTTCACATCTGTCAATAACACAATCTTGAAATATTAGCAATTGTGTATCAGCGTTGTATACTTTTTTGTACGAAAATGTCGAATTTTGAGTCGAATAAACGTCATTTGCGAGAAGTTCTGATTTACTTCTTTAACACATTGACTGCCATGTCATCCATATATGGGTGACAGAATTATTTGTCCACGTTTAAAAATAAATGTTTACATTAATATATTCGTTGCACTGAATTTAGTTAATATTTGGAGAATGTAAAAAGGTTGAAGGATAACATTTTCAGTTTTCAATCGTTGCTTCATTAAATAAATTATTTTGATTGGGTAGCATTTTTGAGGTTGTTAGGTCGGCAGTTAAAGTGTTAATTTGAAGAAATCTGCAGCCGAAGCGCATCGATTGCTTGTAGAAACATATGGTAAGGCTGCATTAAGCGAGAGAAGGTGTCACGAGTGGTTTCAAAAGTTTAAAAACGGTGAATTTGATGTCGAAGACAAAGAACGTAGTGGAAGGCTGAAAATGTACGAAGACGCAGAATTGGAAGCATCATTGAATGAAGATTCGAGCCAAACGCAAGAAGAACTTGCACTTGCATTATCAGTGACTGGAGAAGCGATTTCGCATCGTTTAAAATCATTGGGAATGATTCAAAACCAAGGAAATTGGGTTCCATATGAACTAACGCCGAGAATGCTGCTTGCCTGGCATCGGTCAAAACCTACTCGGAAATAATAAATAATAATAATTGGGAAGTTTTAACCTACCCGCCGTATTCGCCAGACATTGCTCCTTGCGATTACTATTTGTTGTTCGGAAAGTAATTTCGTTTCAAACCCATATGTTGAGTTTTGAGATTAAACCTAGGCGATTCGAATGATCATGAACGGTCGAATTCGATAAATTTAATCTCTTAGTGATCTCACGAGTTGTTATTCGCCGGTTTGCATCAATTAATGCCTTCATTGTATCTTCATCAGCTTCAACTGGCCTTCCAGAACGTGGTGCATATTCCATATCAAAATTGCTGGATTCAAATTTTGCAAACCAGTTTTGGCACTGGCGTTCTGTCAATATATCTTCTCCATACATATCGGATAATTTGCTTCTTGCTTGAACAGCATTTTTACCTTTTCGATAGTAAAAAAGTAAAATATGCCGAAAATGCTGCTTTTTACTTTCCATATTTGATAGGGCATCAACCAAAAACTACTGCATAGAATCAATCGAACTTTTTCACAAGCGAGCCTTGTTATATCAGCTGCCAAAATATATGAGCCGTTTATTTTGAAAGTGGCGTAAGTCCATTTATGTTTGAATCGAGATATTGAAGGGTTTTTTGTGTTGGATTAAATTTAAAAATGTGGGTAACGGAAAACATAGTAGAATAATTTTTTTGGGTTTCTAGGTGTGTCAAATTTATCATTCCAATTAGCATAATTAATATTATTTAAGAAATAATACGTTCTTGATGGCTATGAATGGACTTATGCCACTTTCAAAATCAATGAAATGACGTTTTCAATTCTTAAGAAAGCACAATAGAAAAAGTAAATTTCCCTTGAAATAATAATAAATGTATACACTTTTATGTTGTAAAATCTACAAAACATTCAATTCTTATTCTTTGTTAAATAATCTTTACATTAAAATTAATATTGCTTTATTAATTATTATTCCGTCTTCTCCAGTTTGTGTGCGAGAGGGATTTAAAGTACCTGCGGTGTGCAGGTAGTATATAATGTAATAAATCCATTAAGTCCTTGATATAACTTGATATTATTAATTTTTTTTCGGTATTCCCCGTTGCGGTGGTAAATTCAATGTTTTGAGTGATGCATCTTCGTTCATTGTTGTTTTGTAAAATAACTTATGCGGATCGCTTTTCAAAAATCTCATCCAATATATTTTAAACCAATTTACTCTTTCACCGTCAATATTTTGTGGCCTTTTAAAATTCGCGTTTTCTAGATACATAGTTGAACTGAGCTCCTCTTGTTTCATTTCATTTAGAATGAACTTATTTTTGACATTTTTTTATGACTTCGTAAAATTCCTGAGGAACAAACAATAAGTTGTTTTTCCTAATTGCCATTTCTACCACTCCGAAATTTCTATCATTAGGTAGAAATGAATGCCCTGATAGCAGGGACTTATGGTCAATGATATTTACATTATTTTCTGTACATTGGACATTTTTTAACCATGCCACAGCTATTTTAAGCTGGGATCTCATAAAATTTTTATATAATATAATATATTATATTAATATAATATTTATATATAATATATAATATTTATATAATAACATTTTTCATATTCATTTAAAACTCTTACAATGGGACTTACGCAACTTTCACAATGAACTTTTTCATCACTTCATTAACCACCAAATTTTCGTGTTACAAAATCTGAATGATTTTAAATATATTAGTAACAAGTTGCATCAGAATGAAAAGATCATGTAAAAATGTAACTGTTATGGTTGCTAATTAGATTTTTTGCGGCTTATATAATGATTATGCGGTTTAAGTGGCTCAGTTGGCTGTGAAAAACTACAATTAAGTCCTCCGTTGGGAAAAAAGAAATTACTTTCCGATCGATCACGTATGGCTTGTCTGAGCAGCGCTTCGAATCATACTAAGATACCAAAAATTGGGTCGATTCATGGATAGCGTGAAAAGATGAAGCGTTCTTCCGACGCGGTATCCCGATGCTGCACGATACGAGAAAGGTGGGAAAAAATAGTGTCCAGCGATGAACAATACTTTGTATAAAACATAAGGTACCGTTTTTTCGCAATAAATGCCCAATCTAAGATGAGCAACGGCACAGACTTATTTGTACTCCAATAGATCGAATAGAATAGAATCGATAGATCCCGTACCTGTCGTTCGCGGATCAGAATAGCGTAAACTTATCAGAGACGCCATGAGTGTATCTTCCGAAAAGGAACGGAGAATCGCTTCGATTGTTTCTTTTTCATGTGGCTTAAGTGCACGTGAAAACAAAATATTAACGGATATTGCTGTCCGTGCTGTTTTCGCAACGCGTCGAAGCGAACACTCTAGGAAAAGTAGCGTGCGAACGCCATGAAATCAAAACTGAAATGTTAGTTGATTATTGACGAGAATCAATCCGTTGCACTAGAAGCAATTCCAGTCGAAAATCGACACAATATTTTTACCTAGCTCCGTTGTATACAATTTATTTTCTTTGCTGCGTATTAAATTAATTACTATTACTCGTACCTGCAATGTTAAAATTTTCGACGATTTTTGAACTGCAAACGTAGCAATGTGAAAATTGCTTAAATATTAGGGGGATCGGAAGGTAATGTTGTTCCTGCGCATATCAATATTCGTTTGTCATTTATAAATTAAACAAACAAAATAACAAAACAAATTAACAATAACAAAATTGTAAAATTTTGAGGAATCATTCGAGTCTAAGGGTTAGTAGACTTGTGTATGCGTTTTCAGCAACTTATCCTCTAACGAATCTTCCCAAAGAAAGTCATCGGGTTATTGCGTTTAATATATTTGACAAAATTGAGTTGTTACATTTTAAAACAGTAATAAAAATTAGAAATATTTAAACATACTCATTATTAATATTGTTGCGCATTCTGTGCACTTCCTGTGGTGCGCGTTGCGGCATCTCGTTCATTTATAACTGTTTATTCACAAATTAGTAATTATTTACAGTAAAATACAGTCTAGATTAATTTTCTCGAATTCGCAGTCTGATCTATTCGACAGGCAAACTTCGATTACTCTCGATTATCTGTCGATACAATAGATCCAAAAGACAACCCCCATTTTCTATTATTTTCTTAGGGGTTGTTAACTATGAAGCAATTCTTAAAATAAAATATTATTTTAAGTAAAAATATTATTTTCATCTTATTAAACCGTATTCAGAACTAGAAAATAAATTGCTATTTCTCTTCAGTTCGTCGCAATTCGGGTAGAAAATGTTTCGCGCGAAGATACACTGTCCGTGCGTTAGTCGTGTCAGTTGATAATTGAAGCGTCGTCCCACGGAATGTAGACGTTTTGCAACGAAGAGTGCAAACAGGTTTACGCGAATTCGGTTGGGAAACGTTAGCACCACGGAATCCATAGAAAGAGACGCGGTAAAGTGCAGCGATGAAAATCCAACCAAGTTTTACAACGACCGCATAATGCCGAGAAGGCGAGAAAGAGGTTGAAACTGGGTAGGAAGATCTCTCGCGAAAATATTTTTCTAATTTCGAGTCTTCCGAGAGTAGACGGTGTTCCGGTTCTCGGTAAGTGATCTACAAAAAAATTGGAGTTTGCATAAAGATCCACGGTCTGGCTATTACGCATTGAAATTCCTTTCACGCGATTCACTGTTGCAGAAGGTCTTTCGGTCGCAGGTCGGTGGTTTTGCGCGGGACTGTACGGTATTCATGCATTCACCTTTTCCCAGCAATTCCAATCCCGAGCCTCTCCGACGAATCGTATAAGAGTCGCACGGGGTTCGAAGGAAAGCAGCGAGAAATCGCGGGGCCAACGTCTCTCATCGCTGACGTGTCGTTGGAAGCGAAACGATCGATACACGACGAAGCGATCCACAAGGGTAGGGGAGCAGCGAACAGGGCCAGGAGAGGGTGGGGGTGGGATCGAAGGAGATTTTCGCGTGCTGAAAAATCCATCGGATCTAGCGGCGTTACGCGACTATCGCACAGCGAGACGAAACAACTTGTCGCCGACCAAAAATCAATTTTCGTAATATTGTAAAGTAAAGAAGAATTTCTGTTGCTTGATAGAGAATTAATCGTATGCAGGGTAAGGCACTAACTATTGCCACCCACGATAACTCTATTATATAATCTCCATCGTTACCAAAAACAGTTTTTCATCTTTTCTGCCAATTTGCAATCCTCTTCTTATATGGCACAGAAATTCGTAACTGTACGATTCACTTCTCTATTCTGTGCAAGCTGGAAAATGCAACTTCATGTATAATCTATTACACAGGATTAATGCAGTAACTATTGTCACCTATAATAACTCCGCAAGTATGATAGTAGCAGAAAAGTTTTCACAACAAAAGATCCATGGGACAACAGGGGCTGTAAAGTGGCGTTAATCCTTTTTTCCTAGGTGGAAACGCTACAGAGATATGAAAGTCATCTTTGTTTTTTTAAATACAATGTTTTGGTACATGTTTTGTGATAATGGTTATTGAGACGAATGCAACGAGGTGCAAGATTAGGATCTTTGAAGGTTAGCAAAGGAAATTTATAACAAAAAAGGCGAAATAAACTTGCATTTACAGAAGGTGTTCAAAGTGATTGTAATTGGTATTGATGCAATGCTCCAATCTTTTTATCACGGATTGAGTAGTCTTTTTTTATCACTTCGGCACTTATCGAATCACATGCTGTAACTCTTCTCTCTCGCATATCTTCAGGCGTAATTCGGATGTCTTTATAAACAATGTCTTTTAAGAATCCCCACAAGTCAAAATCCAGAGGCGTCAAGTCTGGTGAACGAGCCGGCCACGACACGTTGTGGGCATCTTTTAGCGCATTTACTAAACCTGGCAATGACAAATAAACATTTCTGAACGATACCGCAGGACATCGATAAGAATGGTAACACTAGTATCATTAAATGATACTAATTGTAAATAATATATTCTTTCGAACAACAAACCGATGTGCTTTTATAGATTGTAAACAATATATTCTTTCGAACAACAAACCGACGTGCTTTTCATTTCCAAAAAATGCCAGCAATATTCAGTGAGAGCTAGAGATTTTTTTTAATAGAATGCTATATTTTCGTACGTCTTTGAAGGTCAGCAAAGGTCATTTCTTACAAAAAAGGTGAAATAAATTTGCATTTACAGGTGTTATCGGGTTCAACGAATTCTGTGTTTTTTTAATGTCCATATATTTACTTTGTATCGTTCAGGGAAAAATAACTGCGAATGCTAAATCTGCGCCGATCAACTGATACTCCCGACAGAGAAATTTGCCGATCGCAATAATATGGTAAACTCCGTTTTCAAGCGATTGTGTATATTTTCGTGAAGGAAAAGGGTTCTAAGAATAACCTTGAGAATCATCCCTTTCTAAGAACTCGTACATTTTTGTGACGTCCTGTACTCGTAAGCCAATTTTAATGGTCGATAGGTGTAGCGTCAACATTAACCCTTTTAGTGGGGTATGAAAAATATTGGTTGCGGAGGAATTCTTTATATATATATATATATATTTTTTAATTGTACGACAATGTATTGCTTCGAAATAGCGATACAACGAATTTTGCGTGATCTGTGTATAATGTCTATAAATGTGAAGAATCAAATTATAATTGTAACTTTATGTGACTGGTGCGCTCTGGCTACCTATTATGGGTTGACAATAATGTTGACTTCTGCTCCTAGAAAAACTGCCCTTTGTATCTAAGCATTTAAGACCAGAGGCGCTACAGTTTCGTTGCATTCCAACAAAAATTAGTGAACTAGATTAGACAGATCAGTTTTTACAAATGCAATCGAGCACGATATTGTTGGACACTGAAAGATCTTGTAATTTTCATAAGAGAATGTATACTAGCCAATTTGAATGTTATATGGGTTGAGCGTTGAAGCGAAAGGGTTAGACCTGGTTAGTCCCCAAAAAATTAACTCTCGTCATTCCCATTAGAGAACATATGCTGGCCAATTATAATACTAGATGGGTTCAGCGTTGAAGTATACAGCGCGATCGCAACGCTACAGATTTTTGATCGGCGCCAAGAAATGTCGTCCTACTGTGCGTCGGTCGTTCGCCTAGCGCCGCGGTTGTATTATGGAAATCAGTAGAATCGGAGTGCCGAGTATGCAAGACACGTGAATTAAACACGTAATACACCGAGTCCGCAGTGCACCTGTCGCGCATGCAAATCACTTAAGTCGCTGAGCCTGCTCCTGGCCGGTTTCCGAGCTTTTTCGGCCGCGCGCGCGATGCATATCGGCTCCGAGCGTGCTCGAGCGAGTGCGTTGCACGCAATGCGCGATCGCGCGCAGAGCGAGAAAGCAAGCGAGGGAGGATTCTCTCTCTCTCTCTCTCTCTCTCTCTCTCTGTTGTACGTATTCTTCCTGCGTTCGCACGCGTGCCGAGGGTTTCCGGTGTCTTTTTTGCCAGTTGGTCGCGCGTGTAACTTTGAACGCGAAAATTATGTGCAGAGTGACCCACTGTCGGGTCAGGCTTCTGACACCGATACGAGACGCTTTGCTCGGTGACCTAGTGGTCGGCCGTGCCCTGGATTCCCTATCTCTATTAATCGCGAGACGAGCTGCGAATTTTCTTGTTGCTTTTTCTTTATTCAACGCCCCTCGTGCATTCCTCGGTTCGGCAACATACTACCATTTTCTGTCCTCGACTCTGCACATCCGGGTACATCGCACTTCCTTGTAACGCGGTTAAAAAAATTATTTAAAGAGATCGTATATGCTCGTCTTTCGTGACAGTAAGTATGCAGCCTTTTTATCGTCCTGTCTACGGAGCACCGAAAGTGTTGTTTTACGTTACTTTGTAAACATCGACGAGAATGTGTCTATCCACGTTTTTAGTCTACGTTCTTTTCTAATATACCTGTACGGGTCCCGTAAATCTAGCGTTATTACTTAAATTGTGATGACCCTTTGACACTAGAATTATCGAACCGGTCAAAATTATTGGTACACGATTCCTTCTTGCAGAATGATTGAAGCTATGAAAATTACATTAACAGCATTTTGCGCCCCAAGCAGTTTTTATCTGAAAACCGAGACACTTTTTTGATATAAGATACTTTCGCGCGTATGAAGTTTAGTTCCCTTACTCGTGCGAGCAACATTTCAATTTTTAACGATTTTTTAACCGCGAGCATAGCGACGTAAAATTGCTTTGAATAATAGTGTGGCAATTGTTAGTGGTGCCTCAGAGGCACCATTGGGGTGCTAAAAGTTAAACTCTTGAAAAGGGCCTCCTTTATCGGAGCATGGTAGTATATTACAGTAAAAATCATACGAAGTCTGAACAGATGCTTCTTTAGACTGTCACCAAAGTTTGGTAGCATTTTAGATCTTCTTAACCCTTCAAATCTTGAACTACGAGGTTAACTCTTTGCACTCGAAGCTGTTTTAATTTGAAAATCAAAACATTTCTTCTGACGTAGGATGGTTTCATTTTATATGAATTATTTCAATTTATGTATATGAGTTTTTTTTATTGTTACTCGTCTTTACAATTGTTAAATTCTTATCAGTTTGTTATATACAATTTTTCGTGGCGCTTTAGAGTCGTCACTCAAGTCTAAGGGTTAATTTAACCATTAACTATCGGCAATCGGATTACTCGAATAAAATCCTATATTTAGAAACATCAGTCTTGAATCCGTTGGGGTTAATTTAACCCCGCTAGTTCGCAGGTTTATACTACAACAGTATCTAAAGCTTTTGGAACTGTAGAGGTTGGTTTTGGCATGAAACAGTCACTCGACAAGATATCTCGCTGCAAAGAATGCGATCGTGTCGCGCGAATATCAAAACGTTTATCGAAGAGTCTAGAACGGTGAACATAACAGCGCGATAACTGGCACAATATAAAGGTCAGAGAATTCGGGTGGAACTGTCAATGTCGCTGTATCATCTTGCCAAATGCGACGTCGAATAAGAGAGACCCCGAGCAGCCAGTCCCGGAGGAAAATAATTTCCGGTAAACACGGGGACGACCCACGCGGGCGCAGAAGTCGTTAAAATGCATCCGGAGCCGGTAGCCTGCTATCGGAATTAAGTAACCGATGATTCACGTTCCACTATGAAATACAAACAATGGGTATCGGGATAACGACGCGTCCCACCTTCCGGACGGGTATCTTGACCAAGCCTATTTGCATACCCGACTCGACGAGTCCGTTTCGAAACAGGGGGTGGCGAGGACGAGTCTTGGCGGGATTTACACTTGAAAAGCCGGTCGAATTATCGTTCGACAAATTTCTTAGAAAATTGTCTCGCGGATATCGGGTCAGCAGGCTCAGCTCGCAGACTGTTAATTTATGCAGGACGGAAGCATCGTTACAGGACGCGCGTACCAACCACCCGCATGTCTATGGACGCGCGTATGGCAACCAGACCGTGTCGAGGCTTGACATATTCACAAAAGACGGGATTAGGCGGGTTTACGGACGTAATTCACTGGCAAACTAATCGCTATTCACGGGAATGTGGGTTTTTAACGTTTCATGGCCACGGAATTCGAAATGCGTATACCAATTCGCTTGCAACCGCGTTCGGAGAGGAAACCGGAATCAGCCGATGCTAATTGCGCGTTATTCGCGTCGTTCCCATACCGCTCACCAGGTATATAAATATGGAACCGAAATTTTTGTATAGAAAATGCACGTTTATTAAAGGGTGTCCCAAAATTAACGCAAGGTTTGAATTAAATAGAAAACACAGTTTTTAGTCTTTAGATTGTTATTTTTTCATTGAATCATAAAGTATATAGGAGATAGGGTTCTTTATGGAATAATACATCGGACAAATGGCCTCCACGGCTTTGCTGGCACATACGCACTCTTTTGTCGAAATTCTTCATGATCTTTCTGCATAATCGTGGCTGAATTTCGTTGATGCAGCGTTTAATTTCCTCTTGTAATGCACGGGTGGTTGTGGGCTTATTGACATAGACCTTTGACTTCAAATAACCCCGTAAGAAGAAATCTAATGGTGTTAAATCACACGATCTAGGGGGCCAATTCTGATCACTGAAACGAGAGAGTACACGACCAGGAAATGTCTCATGCACTAATTGAATTGTTTCACTGGCTGTATGGCATGTGGCACCGTCTTGTTGAAACCACATATCGGCCACATCAATGGCATCCAATTTCGCCAGAAAGAACTGTTTTATCATGTCGCGATATCGAGCATCAGTAACAGTTACTGCTTGACCAGCCTCATTTTCAAAAAAAGTATGATCCAATGATGCCTCCAGCCCAAAATCCGCACCAAACAGTGACACGTTGTAGGTGCATTTGTTGTTCGACAATCACATGTGGGTTCTCCGAACCCCAAACACGGCAAGTTTGGCGATTAACAAAGCCATCAAGGTGAAAATGTGCTTCATCGCTTAGGATGATTTTGCTCGAAAAATCAGCATCCACTTGTTGATGTTCAATAATCCATTCCACGGACTCTCTTCGCTGTTCATGGTCACTAGGCTTTAGTTGTTGTGTTAATTGAATTTTGTAAACATGGAGACACAGATCTTTTGCGAGTATACGCTGTAGAGAGCTTCTCGAAATTTGCAATTCTTGTCCACAACGCCGAGTTGATGTTCCTGGGTTTTCACCAACACTCTCATGCACTGCTTCGATATTGACATTTGAACGTCTTGTTTTTGGACGACCGGTGTGTTTAGCGTTTCCAACTGATTCAGTCTCCCTGAATTTTTCAATTAATCTTTCCACAGTTGATGAGGTTAAACCTCTATTTTCACCATATTTTGTATAAAATTTTCGAAATGCGGCCGCCAAACTCATTATTTTTTAAATATTGTTCAATAATGAAAACACGTTGTTGT
The DNA here is from genome assembly GCA_028453745.1 of Agapostemon virescens. NCBI lineage: Eukaryota > Metazoa > Arthropoda > Insecta > Hymenoptera > Halictidae > Agapostemon > Agapostemon virescens. The sequence goes on from CM052094.1 coordinate 21,129,700, forward strand.
ATCGTATAACGCTCCATTTTTACTAACCCTAAACTCTCAGCTGTCAATTTGTTCTTTTTTCAGGGTTACCAACAATTCACTACAAAATGGCGGTAAATTCAAATCTTGCGTTAATTTCGGGACACCCTTTATATGAAAATAATACGAAATATTTGATTCGAAGTATTGCATATTTACGCGTGCCGTTCAAGAGCGATCTTCCAACGCCTCTGATTACGATCAACCAATACTACTTCGCACGAATGCTAGGACGCCGCGAGCTGCTGAATACTTAAGCTGAATTTATTACAGTTATTGTATAACAGGTATATACATATGAAACTGGAATTTTTTTATAGAAAATACACGTTTATTGTATGATAATGAAACAAAATATTTTAAGTATTGCTCATCTGTAGTTCTACATTTATTTTCTACTATCTGACAATTTGTGGATGCCACGCCAAAAGAAATTGTTCATCAGAGAAATATCATCGCTGAGCAGCTTGCGGATATCGATGAGGAATAATTGATTCGAGCGTGTAACGTCAATGCGTCCGCAAAAACATTCATGCCGATCGTGCCTTCGTGGTTTTACCTTCCCCTATTACTATCAAACTTCAACTATACGTTTTATGTATCGGCATCGCATAAAGATTAGGTGCGGTGCTTGTTCTTGAACGCGAAACTTAAATATTCAAACTTATTCGTCTATTTGAACCAAGTACCGAATGACTACAATACGTTCAACTGTTAGTTCCTTCGCACCTTCTCAATTTTCCAATCGTTTAGTTCATACCAGATATGAAACCGGAATTTTTATATAGAAAATACACACTATACATTTTTCACATCTCCCTGACAATTTGTGGATGCCACGCCCAAAAAACTGTTTCTCTATTGAGGCAAACCGGTCATAGAGCCATTTTCGTACATTTTCGTAAGATCCGAAGCGCTGTTCAGCAAGTGCGTGTCTTAACGATGCAAATAAGTAATAATCGGATGGAGCCAAGTCTGGTGAATAAGCCGCATACGAAGGTATTTCTCAATTAAGTGCCTCAATCGTTTCCTTGAGCAGTATTACTGTGTGCGATGGTGCATTATCATGAAGTAAAAAACACCGCTTTGCGTTGCCTTTTAACCCTTGGCGCTCGAGTGGCGACTCTGAGGCACCACGAAGAATTCCCATACTATTGTTTAAAACAATTTCGACATCGCTATCTTTAAATATAAGAAATTGATAAAAATTTAACGTTGTAATTGATGTAAATGTAACGTTTGTAAATTTAACTTGTAACATTTGTTGTAAATTATCGTTGAGGAACGGTAAAAATCCCAGACACATAAGGTGAAATAATTCCTGTAGAATAAAAATATCCTGCCTAGGAAGATCTGTTTTGGTTTTCTAGTTTAAACAGCTTCGAGTGCAATGAGTTAATCCCATTTTCCTATTTTCTGGATCTTTCCCATGGTTTTCAAACGTATGGCTTCTCGTGTTACATTTAATCGATCTGTGAGTCGTTTGAGCATCATCCTCATTCAACGATGCTTGCAATTCGCTGCTTTCAAACTTCTTCGGTGGTCCTCCACGTTTGTCGTTTCTTACGCCAAAATCGTCACTTTTGAATTTTTTAAATCTCTCAAAGCACTGTGATTTACTCATCTGTAATGCTCACTGTAAGCTTTGACAAATATTCTATACAATTCTGCAGCAGTTTCTTTCAAATGGTAACAGAAATGGTAACGCAAAATTCATGTTCAACGCTATTAAAAACTATGCTATTGTATATAATTTGTGTAAAACGTGAGAAGCGTTATTATTATATATTTAACCCTTTCGCGACGGGTGTTGTTTATATACGGCAGTCACTTATTTGTTTGCAGCGACTGTTATTTGTCCCTGTTTTAAAATTTTTCATACTATAAAAGATTATTAAAAAGTAATATGGAATAAATACTATTAAAATCATAATTGTATTATTATTTTATTTCAATAACGAACTCAAAATGAAGCTATAAATACATTGGTGGCGAAGTATGGTCAGTCGCGCCGTCGCGAAAAGTAGCGAAGAATGGTACAGGTGTGCTGTCGCGAAAGGGTTAAGGAGTCGGTAAAAATTAAGATGTTGCACATACGAATAATAGTAATAAACTTTTTATTCACGAAAAGAACTTAACCCATGTACAATGGAATTATTTTACGTGAAAAAAAAATGTTTCGATTTTGGAATTAAAATTACTTGGAGTGCTACTGGTTAATAATACAATTGCATGGTGCGTTATGCGACATTATTAGGACCTTGAATAAGTTCTCGCTGTTTCTTTTACAAAATAAAAGCTTTATTTAAATTATAAGGAACAAAAACATTTTATTCAAAGTATTGCCCATCACTAGCGACCACTTTCTCCCATCTTTCTGGCAGTATATGAATTCCGCGTCGGAAAAACAACATGTCTTTTGAGGCTATCCAAGAATCGATTCATTTTTTTAGCTTCTTCGTAAGAATGAAAGCGTTGGTCAGCTAGGCCATGTGCCATCGAACGGAATAGGTGAAAATCAGAAGGGGCTATGTCAGGTGAAGACGGCGGGTGGGGTAGAACTTTCCATTGAAGCGTTTCCAGGTAGGTTTTCACTGGTTTTGCATGAGGCCGAGCGTTGTCATGTAGCAAAATCATTTTGTCGTGTCTCTCGGCTTCAATTCATATGGTACCCAATGTCCTTGCTTCTGGATCATTCCTAAAACTTTTAAACGTTTTAAAACAGTTGACTCATCTACTTGTAATATTTTTCCAAGTTCTGCTAGCGTCTGACATCGGTCTTGATCGAGTAATTCCTCCAACTTTTCGTCTTCAAATTTTTTCGGTGCGCCAAAACGTTCTTTATCCTCAAGTTCAAAATCATTATTTTTGAAGCGTCGAAACCAGTCTCTGCATGTCGTATCCGACAAAGCAAAGTCTCAACAAGAATTCTATGTACTTCAGCTGCAGATTTCTTTTGAATAAAGTATTGCAATAAAATTCCCCGCAAATACACTTTATTTGGCACAAAAGTAGACATTTTCAGAACTAAGAAAAAATTACTTTGTTTACACTAAAGTGAACTACCATACACTGAAATTTAAGGTTAGATACACTACTGCCTTGCATGTGTGTTACCATTCGAAATTCCACGAACGGGGTACTGCTACTGCCATTTTTGAAGAAACAGCGAGAACTTATTCAAGGTCCTAATAGCTATCTCCCCAATTCGTTGAGCCAAAACACATAAAGTTCAGAAAAATCCGTTGCGTGGTTGTCAGTTGAAAATCTTTATCAGATGTCGAAACAACAAAATGCGATTTGGTGGTAACTACATTGACAGTTTGTTTAGCGCCACGTATGGGCAAATTCCGGTTTCATATTGACAGACCTGACATTTAGGTTAACAATTCGTTGGAAGGCGATTCCATAAATTGTTTCCACAAATGTGCCGTATCTATGGAAGTCCTCCGCCGAGGAAATTGTTTTATTACGTTGAAATTCGTTACATGGGAGTCGCGAGTTCGTCCTGTGTTTAAAAATTCATCGAAGTTAGAAACGGTTCGAATTAGGTTAAACCGATTCACCCCGAAGCTAGAATATACACACTCGACTAACTACCTAGCAACTGGAAGAGCAGATGACAGACGAAAGTAAACGGAGCTCAACGCATTATTTATCAACCGGGAAGATCTCCTGGGTTCCCTTCGCACCCCATTACGCTAACGATCGTATTGTACAGAAAAATTCAGCTTCAGAGTTGCCCACAAAAAGCCTACCGGCGGTGTAATAATGTAGGCTATTAGGGATATTCAGGACATTCCATAGAACTTTGAACGTTCCAAAAACATTAACAAACGACGGTATTTTAAGTTGATTAACCATAGAATCGTTGCTTTTGTATTCGCAAAAGGACGAATGTCCTGAAAAACCAGAATTATTTAAGCTCTAATCGAGTGGGTACAGAATAATTATTAAGTTACGGAATACTAATCTTATTTATATTGGATAGTCGAAAAGGTATTGAGATTTTTGTAATTTTTTTATTAAATGCTTTTTTATTTATTCAAGTATATATTGGCTACTGTTATCTATGACCTTTTGCCATTTTTCTGTCGGAATAGAACTTCTGTGGTTCACCGACTAAAAACTTGGCCAAGTTAATTTCACAGTCCTTTTTTGAATCCAACTTTTTACCATCAATGTAGTTTTGCAGAGATCGAAACAAACGATAATCAAGTGCAAGGTGCAAGGTGTAGGCTATACGGTGGATGCATCAAAATTTCCCAGTCAATCTAAAAAGTGGTTCGATTTCGTTACGTTCGAGCAATGATTCGCAGATGGAAACTCGATCCATCAAATTTTTCTCTGTTAAATCATGAGTTTAAATCATGATTTTTGTATCCAGCCTTCTGCAAATCATCCAAAACGGTTGAATAGCGAATAGGGATCTTGCTCAATCATTTGCATTATTTCATCGACTTTTTCAGTGATTGGTCGACCACAGCAAGGTGCATCTTTAACACATTGAATGCCACGCGAATTTTGCATGCTTCGAACAAGTTTCATTTGTTTCATTTATAGAAATGATCAGCGTTATTGAACAAAATTGTTAGTTACTAAAAACTAAAGTTTTCACCTCGTACTATAATCTGGTTAATTTTGGCAGTACAGCGTTAATCTTCAATGCTGTTAATTTATTGATAACCGTTCTTAAACGATGCAACGGTGCCGGCCACCGGTGACCCCCGTGGCATTCAACGTGTTAATATCGAAATTTCCAGAACGGAAGCGAGCAAACTATCTACATGCTGTTGCATTTGATAAAGCATCTTCATCGTAAACACCACAAATTTTTGCCGGGCTTGTGCAGCGTTTTTGCCTTCTTCGTAGTAAAATTGCAAAACACAGCGAATTTTTTCACAAGTTTCACTCATTTTCACACTAATATTACTTTTGACACGATTGACAAAATGCAAAACTGTCTCCATGAAAATTGTACACTGAAATGTCACCTTTCAAATGCGCGTCAGTACGGCGCAATATGATCAATGTTGCCCGATTTATGACCCTAAACGATGTCTACTGACAAAAATCTCTCAATACTTTTCCGACTATCCAACATATGTCGATTAAATTCGATCCAGAGCGTATCTTGTAGTGCGTTTGTGCCTTTTTCATAGAAAAATTGCAGAACATAATGAACTTGGCCAGAAATTTCACTCATTTTCACACTAATATTACTTTTGACACGATTGACAAAATGCAAAACTGTCTGCATGAAAATTGTAGACTGAAATGTCACGTTTCAAATGCGCGTTAGTACGACGCAATATGATTGGTGTTGCCCGATTTATAACCCTAAACAGCGTCTACTGAGAAAAATCTCTCAGTACTTTCCCGACTATCCAATATTTCCATGCTAGAAACGGAGGAGATGCATAACGGGTATTTCATAAATATAATCTGCATTGATAAGAGAATTTGATAAATAATCAACACAAAGGAACATTTATTAAACTCGGCGCTGTAAACTATCGCGACCCTACGCATAGGTCACGCAGCAATAAAACATCATTATCGTTGATCTAGAAAAATCTTCGCATTAAATCTGCGCATGAACTTTCTAATGAACGTGAGACCGTGTAGCGATACTTGTCATCGCCCGTAAAACTTTCTATCTTTCATAGAAATATATTTTATTCCCAACTTCAAGCGTGTATTTATAGAACGTGTAAGCCTGTAGCAATGGCCGGGGATCGCAACGGAGCCGAGTAAAATGTTATTTCGAGCAGAAACTATAAAATCGACTGTACCATCGTGAACCGTTTTTGGAAGCTGAAAAAGAAAATATCTGGTTCGTCGGCGGTAAGCTTTTAAACGTCTATTGAAAATTTGTTTTCATTCGGGGTACATCGAAAGTATCAGAAGTTTATTTTGAAATAATTTTGTTTAACTTTGCTGGCTGAATTTTATCCCCACGGAAAATACACTTCGTCATGCGGAAATAGTACTTAAAACCAAAATAAATTCCGGTCTCGTGCCGTACGGTGGCGTTTCGTTTCGAAGTTAGTAGTCAAGAAATATTTAAAATACATATTTGAAATACAGAATTGAAATTTTCTCATTTAACGCATGCAAATCCTTCTGCGCGATTGAGGCGATTGTTACATTTACATTTTCTGAATTAAATTGACATTTAATTAAGGGAGAAATTGTAACTTTAATGTTGGCAGATCGGTGAACTTCAAAAGTAAAAGAAAGGAGAAACTGTTGACGGACAAAGGCAAAGTTTATTCAATTTAATTATAACGGTATTTTACTTAACGTTAAATTCTTCATTACTGATTCGCGACTAAAAATTTTAATATCTAAAACGCTTCTTCCAGCTGGAGATCGTTGATACCATCATCATTATCGATTGCGCTGTATCACGCGATTTTACCTTTGTTCTACGATTTATTTTACTTTTTCAACGATCAGAACTTTATCATATACATAATTTCTTACAAGAAAAATATTCTCGAATGTTTACGAAATTTTCTTTCAAAATCTTCGTCATTGGTCGGTGTTATCGTGCAAGGTATTAATTAACAATTAGCACTCGAATGATGACTCTACGTTAAAAATTGATAAAAATTGCGATGATCGAGTGCAAAGGGTTAACCGTGGGCAGGCAATGTCTTAAAAATAAATATGCCACAAGATAAAAGTTTATATCTCGAACATGGCACAAGGGTTAAAATACGAATACGTTACCGAGGCGATGTTTTTTATTCTCAACAATACTTTATCCGAAGCGTGCAATGTCCGCAGATATTTCAAATAGCGTTCAAGACATTTCTTATCGAGCGGATCACCTAAGAAGAACGCGCGCAAAACCACGAATCTCTGAGCTTGCATTTTATGAACGTCGTCGGGACAGGGGTTGGCGATCGTGTTGAACATCAGCATGGGTCGGGTAAATGTAGAAAGGTAGAAAGGTAGAGATACACAACGAATCGTTGGTAGGCACATTAAGGCTCGCGGTCTGTGCGCAACCCCTCTTCTACGGGAGTGACCTCTTCACCGTGTATCTATTATGGTCGAAATTGTATAGCACGCGCTACTTCTCACGCAGAATTTATAACGACTCTCGTAGCTAATCACTGTGGTCTTCGAATAATTAACGCTAGAGCTACCAAACGATAAATCCAACGATACACATTGCTTTGTGATAATAACAAGACTGTATCTATTCAAACTTCATTCAATTTTTATTGTAACATGTGATTCATTAACACTTTAACTACCGAACTAACAACCTTAAAAATTCCACAAAATCAAAGTAATTAATATAATGAAGCAACGATTAAAAATCTAGAACGTATGACACAAAGTTATCTTTCAACCTTTCTGTATTCTCCAAATATCAACTTCATTGAATGCAACGAATATATTAACGCAAAAATTTATTTTTAAACGTGGATAAACAATTCTGTCACCCATATATGGGTGACGTGGCAGTCAAAGTGTTAAAGAAGTACATTGGAAAATTAGTAATGAAAACATTTTTGTAACTTCAGTAATTGCGAAAGAGATAAATAAGGACTAGTCATTTTGACTGGTTTTGGTACTTCTAGTATTAAATTCTTCGAACTTTCGTGTCAAAGCGAATCGATGAAGCGTTGTAACCGATTCGATTCCAATGTTTTAAGAATTGCAATAAACGTGGGCTGCATAGACATTTATTCGTTGTTTTAATGGTTTAACCCTTTTAGTGCCGAGCGAAAGTATCGTACCTATGCGAAGAATACCGGGCCAATTTAACGAGTATGCTAAGGTTTCGGAATAAACTCATATAAACCAAATTAAGAATGATATTTAGAAAATTCAAAAAGCAGCATATTACGAAATAAAGAATGAATAAAGTAATTCCAATTATATTTCAATATTTGTTAAAAAGTAAACGAATTAACATCGATATAGAACATTATGAAAAACATCCAAATGAGTAGAAAACAAACAATATTTGCATATAAGAGTAATCATCGTTTCATTACAACTTTGTATAGAGCACGTTGTATGAAGTATAAATATTATATTTTCGTAATTCTCATTGCCAAAATTTAGGGTTTCGATTCCTTGAGGATCTGGCCACGGAATGGGGCAGGCAGAAACGACTGCTGCTAAGTGGACTGTGTTGGACCACACACGGCAGTTACCCCAGAACCTTCATAGAGCGAATCTTATTTTCGAACGAGTTAAACCCAAAAAAAATTTTTTCAATTCTTTTGAAACGAAATTGGATCATTTATAACATCTTATAAATTTATTTTGAAACAGAGTTCACTCGAAATGCGAATAGTAAGCACCATCACATACGTAACGATATATCGTCGTTGGCACTTTTCGCAAAAAAAGGTTAATGATTAGTAATTTTGACCCGTTCGGTGATTCCATTATTAAATTTTTCTGTAATCGGTGTTTTACATTTCATGTGATTACTTTTTTAACGAATATACGAATTCGACATTCGAATTCAGTATGCTAAATTTGTCTTCGTTGAGATTATGCGCTTAATGAAAACAGTTTTATAACTTCAGTAATTGCGAAAGAAATAAGTAGGGACCAGTCATTTTGACTTGTTTGGTAGTTCTAGCGTTAAAGCGACCCTGGCACGGTCAAAATTCCCGAAATGCGAAATCATCGATGGCACCCCTTTTCTTCGGCGAAACAGAAACGAATATTAATCGATAAGGGTGCTCTGTCTCTGCGACAGAGATGAAACTGGAGAACAGCTATTTACCTGCTCTACTTTAGATTTAGTAGAATCTTCTACTTCAAGGAACTCGAACATTTCTTTTACGAAGCAGAATCTGTTACTATCCGGGCTTACCCTCGAGCCCACTGAAACTCGAGTTCCCTTTCCCTTTCATTCCTTCTTCGCATCCATGCATTTCAGCTGTCACCGAAGAAACATATTTTCAAAGTATTCTCCGTAGACGCATTAACACTTTGTACTATTTTCACGAGTCTGACTCGTGATGAAAATTTTAGGTCAAACTTGAATATCACGAGTCAGACTCGTTGTTTAATTTAACGCCAAACTTGGATATCACGAGTCAGACTCGTGGTCTTAATCTGAGGCCAAGTATGAATATCTTGAATGGGATCGTGTATCTCCATGTAGGATTTAGATTTGAAATTATTTTTCAATTTAATAGTTTGTTGATATTTAATCGTTTATTTATATTTTGTTTTTCATTTTGTGGTCTAGTGATAGTGACATAATCTGAAAATTTATTTCAGTTCAAATATTACTGCCGTGGGTTTGATTTCACTTATTTGTATTCCGCTATTAATTAATCATATTATTATTACTTATACAGAACTTGTTCTAATCACATGTAATAATTAAAATATTTCTTAAAAGTTTTTGATTTAAATTTATTTGAATTTCACGAGAGCTTCATCGCGTGAAGTAAATACGAGCGCGGCTATCTTACATTGAGTCGTAAGATTCTGTTTCAAATTCCGACACTCGAACTCCGCCATTCGGCTCCTTCTTCGATCAATCGGGCGCACGAGTTTGGCCTGGCTTTTTCCGAGGTTCAGCGTAATGCAAGGGGTTAATATTTCTGATATCTTGAACACGCAAAAGTTATTCGTTTACTTGAATTGCCATCGATTGGGAGTACTTAAATGACGATTTCGACGTGGTAGGGGTCAAAATTGATTCGTGCACTGCCGTCGGAGAGTCAATCGATAGTCGTGCTCTGCCTCGTCGAGCGATTCCACGGTACAATTAATTTTCCCGAAGCGAGAGGGCGATTCGGGGAAAATCGTGGGGGAGGAAGCGCAACCGAAGAACGCAACTGTGCAGTTTCCAGATTTCTTTTATGTCCCCGACGATCCTCTAATTCCAAGGCGAGAAGAGCCGCGACCCTCTCTTCGGAACTTGTCGAGCCTTTAATTAATGAACCCCCCCTTCGCCCGCGAGTCTGGTAGCAACGTTATTCTTGTGCCGCTTAATTTCGTCGGCGCCGCGCTTTTTCTTTTTAATTGAACCCGCGTCTTTTTGTCGCACGACGGTTTCCACGACGGTTTCCACGACGGTTCCTCTGTACGAGCGCGTTCCGACACCGCGAAGTGCACTCCTCGTCCCCGAGTGCAGTTGAATGTTCAGCGAAACTGTCGGGATCGCTTCTGCATTTTTCTCTGCACGTGTGCGTTTCTCGAAAACCGTCCGGCCGCCGTCGCCGGAGAAACTCGGCTGCAAGAGCCGATGGTTTTCTACGAGAATCGTTTTCAACGACGACGACGACGACGACGACGAGGACGCTCTGAACACCGCGGGAAGCCTTGGGAACTAAGTCGCGTTTCTGTTTTAATGTTTTCTCACGAATCGTTCTCGGAACGCAACCATGTAAAACGATGGAAATGGAAATGGAAATTCGAAACTTTCAGTAGACGGTAATTTAACAGTGGCAGGCAATTTTCTGGTGTCCCATGGTGTTTAACCACTTGCGGTGCAAAGAAATTCACGGTTGCGCGTGCCAGAACAGTCGAGTGTAAATCACTTCGGGGCGCGTTCAGGCAGCGTTCGAGAAGTTCCAGAAGAGAATATAAAGACGCATCAACTGATGATAAAATTACATATGTATGAATACTAAATTTATTTATTAACACGTTGACTGCCGAGCGAATTTTGCTCGCTCCGGACCAATTTCATTTATTTCATTCACAGAAGCGATCAACGTTATTAAAGAGAGTTGTTAGTTATTGGATAATGAAGTTCTCACCTCACACTACAGTCTGCTTAATTTCGATAGGAATAAGTTGCTGTTGAATGTTGTTAATTTAACGATAATCATTGTTAAACAGCACAATGGTGCCGGTCTCCGGTGACCACCATGGCGTTCAACGTGTTAATAATCTTGTAGAGTGTGATATTTTTCAAAACAGCTTGGAACGTGTAACGCGTATTTGTCTTTCTGCAACAATCGCTTGACGACGTGTGTAACACGTCGCTAGTGTTCCGGTAACAGAAGCATTTCGACGCGCGTGCCACGTCTTTCCACCGCAAGGATTAATTTACACGCGTACCGTCGCCTCAATTTAGTATCTATCTACCGTGTTACAGGAGGGTTACCTGCATTTGAAATCAAAGTGCGCTTTACCCCTTGGCGCGCCATTTTGTTAACAGTTTCGGCGATTGGGCCGAACTTATCCGGAAAAAGTCACATGAGAGGGAAGAAAATTGATCTTTTTTACATGATCGTGTTTACGTCGATATCTAAACACCGATCACGATAGAATACAATTTTCTTTAAAAGGTAAAGGCATAACGTTAACATTTGTTAGACCGTTTAACACTTTGACTGCAACGTCACCCATATTTGGATGACAGAATTATTTGTACGATTTCTAAATAAATTTTTACTTTAATATATTCATTTGTACCAAAGTTAACGATTATACAGAAAGTGCAAGAAGGTGGAGAGAGCACTTGACGGCATACATTTTATTTTTTCAATTTTCATTTCAGTCAATATCTCATTTCGATTTTATAGAAATTTTGTGGCTGCTAGTTCGGCAGTGAAAGTGTTAAAATATTGGTCAGGGCAACGAGCGTTTGCAATCCGTATTACGTTCCCACCGGCGCAATCAATCTTCCACTTCTTTTCCGCGCGCTATATCTTTTTTCAATTTAACCGAGAAGCCGCATAAAAACAGAATTAGGTATACAAGACGAATCTCTCGGAGGCTAATGCCATCGAGTAGGATCATTTAACCGAGATCCTCTGAAATCCACGTTCCAGCGCACCGAAGACGGCTTAGCGCCGAGCAAACGGGCTCCTGACTGTATTTGTCCCACGATTAGTCACACTCAAGGTGGCGTCGATATTCTTTTTTCCGCGGATTTTGGGCCTCGTAATGGTGTCCCCTTCGGTGTGTGCAGAGGGATGGCTGGGTTTGATGTATCATTCCGTTTCGACACGTTCGAGACGTTGCCAGAATACTGGAACGGATCCTCCCGGTTCTCGTCCGGCCGCCGAAAAATCCACAATGTGCGGGCCCCGGTGTGCACGTGTACGCGTCGAGGACACGACCGCTTCGTCTTCACCTGCCGGCCATTTGTCACGTCCGAAATTGCATTACGCGACACGTCGAATTTCTGTATAAAACGGCCCCTAAGTTGTCCCATTGACTGCACCGTCGTCGTTCCGCTTTGCTTGTCCCTTTCTCTCTCTTTTCCGCCTCGTTCCTCCGGGCAATCTCGCCTCGATCTTCTCTCACCCTCTCCCTTTCTCCCTTTTTCTCTGTCTCTCTGTCTCTCCGTATCATCCTCTTCCTCTCTCGGCACCCTAACTCCTCCGGGTTCGTCTCCGCCTCGGACCCGATCCTCTCGGGCCGCTTTCGCCGACCATATGGTTAACACGGACCATGTCCCGTCTCCCTCTGCGCCCGTCTCTCCCTCTACTTTTCTCTTGCAGTTTTCTCGCTTGCCGTTCGTTCATAATACATACGCACGACCCTAAAAGTCGAGTGCGCTAGACCGACGAAACTCGGACAGCCGGTCTGAAAAGTCGGACTCGTGAAAATTTCAAAAATACTTCCCCGACCGTTTCACGCTGTCGCTTCGGAGACTAATTTGCGGACGCGCCAGCAAAAGCCGCCTGATGACTTGTCTCGTGAAACATGTACGCGGAACAATATGAGAAATCGCGGACGAGCTAGTCTCCCGACACCTCGAGAGTAATGGCCGCTTCGAAATGAATTTTTGCCCGACCTCTGATCAATGGACCGCGGACGTCCGCGTCCCCTTGGCTCCAATTTTCATTTTTTTTCCTGATTCTTCGACATTGTAAATCTTCGCGCGGCAGACGCCCCGAAGAACACTTTTATTAATTCAACCCTTTTAGTGCCGAGCGAAAGCATCGTACCTATGCGAAGGATACCCGGCCAATTTAACGAATTTGCTAAGGGTTGAGAAAAAGCTCGTCAAAACCAAACTAAGAATGATATTTAGAAAATTCAAAATGCAGCATATTGCGAAATGAAGAAAGAATAAAGTAATATCAATTGTATTTCAATGTTTGTTGGAAATCATGCGAATTACATTGATATAAAACATTATGGAAAACATAGAAATGAGTTTCTCTTTAATTAAACCAATCGGACCTCTACTTCGAGCCTATGTTGTCGCATTCCTCTGAATTCTCTTCCTGTCATCTTACCACCATACACTTGATAGTCGTATGGCCTTTAACACGTCAGCACTACCGGTGGTATACGATTTATTTAACACTTTGACTGCCATGTCATCCATATATGGGTGACAGAATTATTAGTCCATATTTAAAAATAAATTTGCACGTTAATATATTCGTTGCATTCAATTTAGTTGATATCTGAAGAATACAAGAAGGTTGATAGATAACTATATGCCATACATTTAAAGTTTTCAATTGCTGCTTCATTAAATAAATTAATTTGATTTTATGGAATTTATGAGGTCGTCAGTTGGGCAGTTAATGTGTTAATCCTTTTAGTGCTGAGCTAAAGCATCGTACCTACGCGAAGAATACCGGGTTAAACATAGAAACGAGTTTTTCTTCTACAAACAATATTTGCACATAAGAGTAATGAAGTTGTATGAAGTATACATATTATGTTTTCATAATTCCCATTGCCAAAATTTAGGGTTTCGGTTCCTCGAGAATCTGATCATGGAGTGGGGCAGGCAGAAACGACTGCTGGTAAGCGGACTGTGTTGAACTCCATGGCACTCATCCCAGAGCCTTCATAGAGCGAATCTTATTTTCCAACAAATTAAACCCAAAAACAATTTTGTTAATTCTTTTGCAATGAAATTAGACCATTTATAACGTTGTATAAATTTATTTTGAGATAGAGTTCGCTCGCAATGCGATTAGTATGGCGCCATCGGATACGTAACGATATATCGTCGTCCGGCACTAAAAGCGTTAACGATTCGTCGTTTTGGCCCGTTTGGTGATTGCAATATTAAATTTTTCTGCAATCAGTGTTTTATATTTCACGCGATTACTTTTGAACGAATACACGAATTCGATATTCAATATGTTAAATTTGTCTTTGTTGAAATTATGCGATTCGGTCGCAGAAACGTTCAGCTCGATTTTACTTCATCCGGTCTAATTGTTCGAATTACATTATTGTTCCGTTTAACGTGTTCGTATTATTATTTCGGTACCAGATGGATTATACGAGATCATTATTATTTCGGTACGAGGTAAACCCAAAAGCAATTTTAAACATTTTTGTGCAACGAAATTAGATCACTTACATCGTTTTATAAATTTATTTTCAGATAGAGTTCGCTCGCAATGCGAATAGTAAGGCGCCATCGGATACGCAACGATATATCTTCTTTCGGCACTAAAAGGTTTAACGATTCGTCGGTTTGGCCCGTTTGGTGATTGCAATATTAAATTTTTCTGCAATCAGTGTTTTATATTTCACGCGATTACTTTTGAACGAATACACGAATTCGACATTCAATATGCTAAATTTGTCTTTGTTGAAATTATGCGATTCGGTCGCAAAAACGTCAGCTCGATTTTACTTCATCCGGTCTAATTGTACGAATTATACTATGGTTCCGTTTAACGTGTTCGTATTATTATTGCGGTACGAGATCGCGGCGAGACGGAGGGGCCGTAATTTTAATTTTCTGTATGGATATAAACATTTTATAGGTCGTGTTTATTGTACGACTCGCCAGCGAAGAATAAAATTTAATTAGAGTTTTTGCTATTTGTTGTAGAGTTTCGTTATAAATTGGTAGTCACGCTCCTGTCGTCCGGAAAACGGACCAATTAGGCGTCCATTGTTGTGACCCGTTCTATTCTAGTGTTACTACAGACAATAGATTGTCATGAACTAATTTACGGAAACTGGAGTCAACGGGACATTTCCATTCTCCGTTAAGGATTCAATTAGCCTCCGGGTCAAACAAAAATATGACGCGAGTTTAATCGGGCTTCTAATTACACGACATCATAGAACATATTTCTCCTCGTAATTGTTCACTGTGGATTCGCATGCATAAATTGTCTGTTGATTTCACGACACAGGAGCTACGCGGACGTCCGTTTCTTCTCTTAACAATTTTAGAAAATTCAAAGCAGGATTTTTCAATTTTTATCTAACTGTTCTTATCGTTGCTCGTCCGACCGATTCATTTTTATCATGGTTGCATGAAATCCGCAGTCTAATTACGATAAAAATTAGTTTCATTAATCTCTCGAAGGGTGGATCAACTTTTTTTTCACCCTAGTTCTCCGAAAATTAACCGTGAAATTCGGATCTTGTACAAACATCCGGAGCTCGTTCACAGTGCTCCATAATTAGGATAATTTTCCGATCCCTTCTTCTGGAAGTTATTAGTTCTGGTATTTTTTCTAACAAGGGGTGAACTGGTCGAGCGGTTTTTGGGGCGAAACTTCCACACATGTGGGGGATGCTGAGCTTAAACAAACCCTAGGATATTATCTGCCGATGCGCAGCTGTTTCTGTGAGACAATTATTATACTTTGAAGTCGCCGCTTCAATTTTATTTTTCGACGTGCTAAACACTTTTTATTTCTTCCGAGTAAGAGTAGTAAAGCTGTACTAAATCTTTAAAATTGACAGTTCATCCAAACGATTTGTATCTCGAGTAAAATTATTAAAAATCGTCGAAATGACTGATTCCAACATTTTTATTAAAACTTGTGAGGAAGCATCTCTGTTGGGATTATGGAATTTAAATACAAAATAACTGCACCCCTTCAACTTTAATCAATGCTTCATTTAAACCCCTTTATTGCCAAACGATAATATATCGTTGCGTATCAAATGGCGGCTTAATATTCGCAATGCGAGCGAACTCTATCTCAAAATAAATTAATAAAACGTTATAAATGGTCCAATGTCATCGCAAAAGAATTGAAAAATTTGTTTTTGGGTTTAACTCGTACCGAAATAATAATACAAACATGTTAAACGGGAACTATAATATAATTCGAACAATTAGACCGAAAGAAGTAAAATCGAGCTGATCGTTTCTGCGACCGAATCGCATAATCTCAATGAAGTCAAATTTATCATGTCTAATTCGACTGTCGAATTCGTGTATTCGTTACAATACTGATTGCGTGAAATTTAAAACACCGATTACAAAAGAATTTAATAATGGAATCACCGAACGGGTCAAAATTACTAATCATTAACCTTTTTTTGCGAAAAGTGCCAACGACGATACAGTGGCTCACAAAAGTATTCGGACACTCTTCAAACCTAAATAACTTTTTCAAGATTGGATCAAACGTCTTGACTTTTCTTGAGCAATTAGTTGCTTTGATTTAATAAATGATATACAAAATAAATTTTGTAAATATTGGAACTGATGTGAATTTTTAACTAGTTTTTATTTAAGCCATGCACGAAAAATTTTGAAGACGCATCTGGTAGATCTATGATAGTTATACGCATACAGAAAAATTCATTAAAATCGGTGGACGTTCACACGAGCTATGTGCCATCGAAAATGGTGAAAATCGCAATTTTTTACGATTCTTGATCAGTTTCTGCTTAAACTACAGAAATTCTTACATCTTTCTACGCGTATCATTTTTTCCCGCGTCAATGGATTTCGGTGAGATTTTCAGCATGTGTATAACTAACACAGTTCTGAAAAACGCATATTTTAAATTTTCATTACGAGTTGAAATAAAAATCTTTTAAAAAATGTATTTTCTACTTTCCCCCGTAATTTCTACCAATTACAATTATTTCAAAATTATTTTTGCATATAATTTGGTTAATTAATGCTGCTAGTTGCTCCAGAAAAGTCAAGTCGTTTGGTTCAATTTTGAAAAAGTTATTTAGATTTGAAGAGTGTCCGAATACTTTCGTGCGCTACTGTATATCGTTGCGTATCCGATGGCGCCTTACTATTCGCAATGCGAGCGAACTCCATCTCAAAATAAATTTCGAAACCGTTATAAATGGTCTAATTTCATTGCAAAAGAATTTAAAAAATTGTTTTTGGGTTTAACTTGTTAGAAAACAAGGTTCGCTCTATGAAGGTTCTGGGGTAAGTGCCGTGAGATCCCAAACCTTAGCAAATTCGTTAAATTGGTCGGGTATTCTACACATAAGTACGATACGTTTTGCTGGGCACTAAACGGGTTAAGCTGTATTAAAAAGAACGTTTTCCATTCATAGAGAATGAATGCTTATTAGCTGTTGGCCGAATATCGGTGAACGCGATGCAACAAAGTAATCGGGTCTGCCTTCGAATTTCTAAGAACGTTTCGTTACATCGCCGCGGCTTCGTACTGCGATGATTCAATCTTGCACGGAACAGTTATACAAAATTATACAACAAATTCATTTTCCTTGGATATACATATTTTTCAAAATGGTTAACAATTGCAACGCAAAATTTTTGTCCTTTTTATAAATCAATATAAAATAACTGCGCGTGGATTTCAATAAGTCTAGCGTTAACCAAATATAGAAATATAATTGCGTATATCACGGTAGGCGCATCAAATATTCAGAGTCCACGTCGACGGGTCGCTTCACAATACGTCAAACCGTACACACGATGTTCTCTACGTACTAAACCTATTAAAAGTAAACACTGCCCGGTTTCCGACGATCACAGCTGCGAAATAAATCATAAAACAAAGGGTTAACGACGGAGCACAAAAACTCCGGCGCCTGTTTTGCAACGACTAACAACCGAACAAGCGATCCATTTTTGTGCTTTCATCTCGTCCCCGTGTCGCAAACACGGTTACGAATGAAATTGAGTTTCCATTAAAAAGAGGTGAAATTGTATAAACTTACCGGCGGCTCGCGCGTGTGTTGTAGGCAAACAATAATGACGTAAATCATCCAATATCACCCCATAAACTTTTGTTCGTTTTTCGAGCCGTTTCGAAGATACACAGTGGCCCTTCTCCCCTCGGCGCCCTTCGTCCTGATCCCGTGAAGCAGCCAGTACACGCCGAACGTTGCCGTTTGTTTGGATCGTAACGCTGTTACCGGGTCCCCGCTCCCCATTGTATTCGCAAAGTAGAGAAATAGTAACGTTCCCACGACTCCATTGTATTCGTTCAAACAAGCGTATTAAAATTCACTAGGAATTTACGTTAAACAAGCAAGATGGTACGCTCTCGCAGGGTGCCATTCTCACCTCCCCCGCACACCCCCCTGCAAATCCCTCCGAGCTTTCTCACCCTCGAGAGAGAAACGTGTCGAGTTTCGTTTTAAACATTGGCTGTGTACGAAATTTCTATAAAATTATGGGGCTCCACTCTTTGCGTACGGGGATTTTTTTTTAAATATTACAAATATTCTCCACAATAAACTAAATCTTATATTAACCCTTTGCGGTCGCATTAACACTTTATTATTAATAGGACTTTCAATAATTGTGCTTAACCGAACGAAGTTTAAGAAACTATTTTTACATTGTAATTTTGTAACGAAGTGATTAGATAATTTTACTGAGGATGCCTCGTGAAAAATCTGTTAAAAGTTTTCAATAATGGACTATAGACCATAAAAGATACAATTGCCGGTCGGTAAAGTGTTAAGTTTATACATAGGTGTCATACTGATCAGGATTAATTTTCGTTGAACGAACGATATTATATAATATGCGGGATTATGAAGGATAAACGAAATTTATTAATTCTTTTTTCAACTTTAGATATATGCAACACAATAAATTCTACGCACCTCCGAAGCTTGTCGACTTAATGTATTGTAATATAAGATCAGTATGATTCTTTACTGTGGTAGCTGAGAGTAGGCAGACGACAGAGGGTTACAATTTTGAGTTCTGAGAGAAATTAACTCTTTACCGACCGGCGATTATTTCAGAATTTTTGTAAGGCCCGTGATCCATGACTGAAAACTTTTTAATGGGTCTTTCAACGTTGACAGCAATTTTTATTGCGGATCAACAATGCATGCCCAATAATATTGTCTAATAATGTTGTTACAAATTGGAATGTAAAAATAGAATTTTAAGCATCATTTTGATACAGCGCGAATATTGAAAAGCCAACTAATAGACTTCCGGTCGGTAAATTGTTAAGAGTATACAGGTCGAGGCGAAAAATGCATCAGGCCAAAATTATTTGGTATCGAGGGGCTGATCATCCGACGATCTCTGCTTTTTTAAATGGAACGATGGTTTTTTACTTACATTCTGATAGAGTATTTCAAGACGAATGCAATGACCTAGTGGAAAGGTCATTCGTGGTGTGGGTTAAGCCGATTGCGATGGAAAATAATTTACTTTAAGGAAATGATGAAGCAGCATTGATTTATTTATCTAACAGTAATAAGCGACTAATACAAGTGTTTAACACTAAACCTACCAGACAGGGTCAAATGACCCTTTTCAGAATCTTTATTTTGCAATTATTGAAGTTGCAAAATTGTCTTTGCAGAAATCGAATGAATGGATTTCTTTATTCAATCATACATTCTAGTAAAAATTGCACAAAACCTAAATAAATGAAATCTTGTCATTCTTATAAGACTATATATACTAGCCAATTTTAATGCTCGGTAAATTTAGTGTTAAAATGGTGACTTTGAACATTGATGCATGCCCTGAAGCGTTGCTTGACGGATAATACGGCATATTGAATTTCAGCTATATTTATTGCGGCACAAGCTCTTCTTGTACGCTCTTTCATACCTTCTTTGGTTGTTCATGTTTTATTATATACTTGCTGCTTTAATTTTTCCCACAAATAAAAGTCCAGAGATGTTAAATCTGGAGAACGTGTGATGATTTCCTGCACGACCAATCAAACAATCTCCGAATATCACGTTGAGGAATTGAGTAATTATCCATGTAGAATGAGCAGGGTATTTGGCTTAACCCAGACCACGAATGACCTTTCCAATAGGTCATCGTATTCGTCTTAATTTTATTTTCTTGATGCCTTTACTTATAAAAAAAACTATTAATTGATACCAAATAATTTTAAGTGCCTCACCTTGTATATTAATATTTTGTGACTGCAACACTGCAGTTACTAACTAACTAATTAACTATAACTAATAACTAACTGACAGTTTGCAGTGTTAAGCACAGACTATGTACACTCTGATGTCACTAATATGACGACGCTCGCCCTCAAAGGATTAAACGCAGGTCCGAGTAAAATAATTTCGTTTTAATAACCCGAAGTGTCGGGGATGAAATTTTATGTTTTCGCTTTAACCCTTTTACTGCCATGTCACCCGTTCATGGAGACAGAATTATTTTTTCACGTTTAAAAATATGTAGGTTAATATACTTCTTGCACCAAATTTAATTGATGTCTGGAAAATAGAAAGGGGTTGAAGGGCAACTATATGTCATACATTTTAAGTTTCTAATTGTTGAATAAATTACATCGATTTTGTGGAATTTTTGAGTTCGTCGATTGGTCAGTTAACCGGTTAGCTGTATTTGACGAGTATACTCGTTATGGAGAATTAGCAGTATACTGTGTCATGACGAGTATACTCGTCGTGCGTAAACTTTGATTACCATTGTTTTAAAATGTATTCGTAAATTTCAATATGTCTAGAATATTTGGGGGTCAAGATGAAATAAAACGAACAAATAAAAAGTATAAATAATTTCAGATAGATTCGCTTGATTTTCGCGACACGCATAGGTGCGCGCTTTGAAAAGAGGTCGCCATAGTTAACTGGTTAAAGTGTTAGAGAAACCCTTCGAACAGCCCGCAGTCGAGCTAGAATTTGCGGAAGGAACATTCGAGACGATGCCCGGATCCTCCGATGCTGCTGGAACCAGTCAAGCAAAAGGATACCGTTTAAATCGCGCGAAACGCGAACTATAATGTTCCTTGAGTTTTATTTTAAACGCGTAGCACCGCTTCGAGTGCGCCTCCCTGCGCAGATCCAGTCCTCGATACGGGAATCATAAAGGTTGCCGGGACGTTCCAACCCCCGTGTACCTGAAATTTTCACACCGGTTGCCGCCATTGTTCGTCTTGGAAACGATTTTCACAGTTACCGTGGGTCTCGAAATGCTGAGTGCGTTCTCTTGACACAGTATAACGCTAAACCTAAAGCTTCGTAATTATTCCAACAACGTCAGGCAACTTTTCTTTCTTGCCTTCGACATCTGGTTTTAACCAGTCAGCTGCGTTTGACGAGAATACTCGTCATGAAGAATTGGCAGTATTTTGTGTCATGGCGAGTATACTCGTCATGCGAAGAATTTAGTTACCATTAGCTATGTAAATTGTCATTTTAGCAAAACTAAAATATATTTGTCAATCTCTACATGTCTGGAATATTTGGAGGTCAAGACGAAATAAAACTTCGTATAAGTGGTTAAGATACATCGATAATATAGGATGAATGGCGGGTGGAAAATTCATGAACAATTATTGTAACAATATACAGATACTGTAAAAAAATAAATATTGTCGCTCTAGAACTTCTTATTGTCACCTAGAAATTTGTAAAAATTTAATCATTGCAAGGACGAGTAGTAGTAAACAAATTTCGTATACATAAGACGAAATATATCGTGTACAATGAAAGTATTCTAGGTTACAAAAAATACCTTGGAATTGGAGTTAAACCAGCTTAGAGTGCACGGGGTTAAGGTAATTAAAAATTCCCATTACCCTAATTTTTTAATTGATGCGCCAGTCGATAGATCATCGTGAAAAATCATACTGGATAAAATCTCAACCCTGTATCTCAATCGGGAGTGTAGTTATGAGGTAAAAACGAATTATCCGTTTTTGGCCTATTTTCCTTAGTTAACGATGTGTACAAATTCTAATAAAAATCTAAGATGTGTAAAAAACCCAAACACGTACTCTTATTGCTATTATGTGATGCATTACATCTGGAAATATCCAAAATGATTCCAACAGATCGGTTGGCTTAGCGCGTTCGATTTTTGACTGTGAATATGCTGATAACTAGGTTCGCGACCGGTATAAATCTAGTTTTTTTTCATTGCTTAATTATTTCTGTGAAATGCTGAAGTTCTATCAGTGCCTAATATCTTAATTCTCGATAATTTTAATATATAAGATATATTATTATCTAATATCTTAATCTAAATCCTAATTCTCGATATCAAAACGTCGAAAAAATCAGTTTTTATTTTTTTTAACAACCACGCACAACAGACAAAAGTATGAAAAAATTCATGAACAATTATTGTAACAATATACAGATACTGTAAAGATATAAATATTGTCGCTCTAGAATTTTCAAATGAAATCTGTATCTTTCAATTTTTTTGCATGTCCAAATTTTTTTCAACCAGGTTTTTCAATTTAAAAATCTGAAACGAATTGCGAAATATGTGTTTAGATTTTTTACACACCTTAGATTTTTATTAGAATTTTTAAACATTTTTAACTAAGGAAAATAGACGAAAAACCGGATGATCCGTTTTTACCCCGTAACTACCCTCCCGATTGAGATACAGGGTTGAGATTTTGCCCAGTATGATTTTTATGATGCCCTTTCGACTGACGCATCAGTCAAAAAATTAGGCTCGAGAGCATTTTTGACTACGTTATCCGGCTATACCTTTTGTCAGTTTTTTTGTAAAAACCGTTCTACACGTCTTTTGCAGTCTTCGAAGAAATGTAAGGTTTTTCCATCAGGAGAATTATGATGTATACTCTCTTTTTACTGGATCAACGTTGAATAAAAATATATTATGTAGGATGAATGGCGGGTGGATCGGTAATTGAACTGAAAAGGGTTAACAATGAAATCCAAAATGTAGTGTGATACGAGCATATATTTCCTAGTTCGTTCTCTTTCGAGATGCAGATACAGACTGACTTTTGATGTTTTCTACATCGAGGGAAAAATGGGGGAAAAGTCTCAAGTGGACGTACCCAAAGCGCGTCGTTCGATTTTGCTTAACCTCTTCGCGAGAAAATATACAACCGTCCCAAACCTTCAAGGGTCTCGCGCAGAGGATAAATGTGGAGTCGATAAAATTCCAATCGTCTACAGTAAAAATTTGGTCGTTATTGCTTCAAAATGAACGTGGTTTAACCCCTTGCTTTGTGATTCATTTTGTAGTTTGAGCGATTAGAGTTTCTTTGTCGTTCGTAATAACCTAGAAGTAAAAGAAGTTTTATATCTGTTTTATACTGTACACTATTTTCTAAATGATAATACTTTTTAACCTGTATATACTTTAACACTGCCGAACCAACAGCCTAAAAAATTTCGCAAATTCAAAGTAATTTATTTCATGTAGCAACGATTGAAAATTTAAAATGTCTGAGACATAGTTATTCTTCAACCTTCTTGTAGTTTCCAGATATGAACTAAATTGAGTGCAACGAGTATATTAGCGTACAAATTTATTTTTGAACATGGACAAATAATTCTGTCACCCATATATGTGTGACGTGGCAGTCGAAGTGTTAATTGTGTAACAAAGTGTCGTTTAAAAGTAATAATATATTGAATTCCACGAGACCTGTGTATAATGTCTATAAATGTGAAAACTGAAATTACAATTGTAACTTTATGCGACTGATGCGCTCTAGCTATTTACTGTGTGTTGACAACAATGTTGATTTCTGTCTCTGGAAAAACTGTCCCTTGAACCTAATAAGCACTTAAAAACCAGAGACGTTATGGTTTCGTTGCATTCAAACACTGTACATTCGCGACAACATATAATTTGATTTGGATGTAAAGGAAATGAACAATGTACGTATCGTGATGTTCTGTTAATGTACAAGTTAACATCTACAGCGCTGAATAATAATTTCAACGAAGCACCGAGAAAATTATGTTTGTTAAACATTGCTTCGTTTTGTGAAAGATGCGGTGTAGAATACAGATTTTCTATTGGTCCATTCGTTCGCAGAGTTTATTCGAACGAAATTCCGTTGGTTGCTTAACCCTTTGCCGTATCATTTATCTTGACAAAATTCGAGCGGAAACGGTTGGAGACGACGCGCGTTAAACGGGCCAGTTTACATTTGGCCAAATCTTCGTTCTACGATTGCGGTGTTTACATTTAGCCAAACCTTCATCCCACGAGTGTGACCTCGTGATATTCGTGTTTGGATCAAAATTGTTATCGCGAGGCACACTCGTTTAAGTACGGCGAAGGGTTAATACTTTCGCAGCTGGTAATATCTTTCCTAACTCAAAACTAAAAGCGGCTTGAAGAGGAAGTAACTCTAAAGCCGGCTTGCAGCGCGGATAGAAAGACACGAAATATAAAATTTCTTTGCGAACGACGAATTTAAAGCTGCTTTTTATGTTAAGTGGCAAAAAGCAACGTCCGAATGGTTTTTCAACCTCTTTCTTTTACTCTCTACTTACATTACAATGCAATGTTCGTTCACATCGGTAGAGAAAGGAGGAAACCGTGTTACAGAAATTGGGTACAGTAAAAAATTAAGAATAACTAATAACGAAGGATTCAAATATCTGTGTGCTTGGTCCCCACGAAAATTTCTGTAGAATTTTAAATTACAAACGAATACAAGGTAATATACAAATACATGATTCTGCGTCAGTGATCAATCACTATTTGAGCCGTTTATTTTGAAAGTGGCCTAAGTCCATTTATCCTTAAATTGAGATATTTAAGGGTTTGTGTTTCAATGCAATTAAAAATATACGTACAGAATACTAATGAGCCATACTGCTTAAGTGTATCTAAAGGTATTATATTTATAGTTCCTATTAAAATAATGGCAATTATTAAGTGAATAATATGCATTTTCTTACCAAGAATGGAGTTAGGCCACTTTCAAAATTAACAACCAGTTTCGTTATAAAATTTGAAGGAACCCAAGTCCATTAAACATAATTTAAGATGCTTCAAATTGAAAAAAGCAATACTCATTTTATTTTACATATCTTTACAACACTTCAAAAACATAATTTATGCGATTCAAAACATTTTTTACAAACATAAATTACAAAACAATTTACTACTCGTCTACATTTTGTGTGTGTGAAAGGGATTTGAAGAAATCATGATGTTCCGGTGGTATATATCGTAATAGGTCAATTATGTCCTTGAATATTGCTGTTGTAATTTGTCTGATATTTTTATATAGTGGTGCCACTACAATATTTTCGAACTATCTTGGTCTACCCCGACGTGGTAATAAATTCAGGACTTTAAAATTTTCGTTCTCATTCATTGATGTCTTATAGAAAATTTTCTACGGTTCATTTCTGACAAAACGCATCCAACATATTTTTAACCAGTTTATTGATTCTTCGTTAGAATTATTTACCCTTTTAAAAATCTTTGTTTTGGAAAACTTTTGAAGGTACAATATTTCCAGTTTGAGTACAATATCTTTTTCCTGAATTCCGTTTAATCCTTCGCACTTTTTGGATGTATGTTTCATCAATCTTTTCTCCATTGTTATCTGTATCTTCATCCGCTGAAGACGAATATTGTTCTATAATTCTCTTTCTTTTTCGATTTTCTTTGAAATCATTAGTTACTAATTCTTCTTCACTATCTGAACTGAATGGTCTTGTCGTTTTGTTCTTCCCCATGGGTGAAATAATTTCTAAAATTTAATATTACATTTTAAGTTTTATATTTAATTGTAAGTACATAATATGTATATTGCGTAAATTTTGTTTAACTGCATTAATTAAACGTACTAATTATTCAACAAATGCAATTGTCCAAAAACTGAGGTTAACTTGTTAAATACTAATTAATTAAAATTACCTTCATCACTGCCTTCGGACATTATCAATGATAAATATTTTAATTTAAGTATAAATGGACTTAGGCCACTCTCAAAATAAACTGCTCAATTATTGAACTAACTCTGAAAACTTATGTGTCCAGAATTATCGTATTTACTCGGAATATAAGTAATCTTAAAAGCTTTATTGATAGATAGTTTGAAGTTGTACATGTAACCACGAGCAACCGGAAATAATTGACAAATAGACTTAGGCCACTTTCAAAATAAACGGCTCATTTATAGACTTAAATCCACTTACATTTATTTCGATCTGTGGTTGTAAAAGCGTATCGCTTAAATTGTTATTTTTTAGAAGTTAGTTTGAATTATTTCCATCCTGCGGACTATTCTATTATTGCTAATAGAAATGGACGTTTATGTAATTCTTATTTCACATAAATATATTTGTATTAGGTCCAATGTAAAGATCAGTTTTCAGAGAAGTAGATCCAAAAATATGCAACAAAAAAAAAATTAATACAAAAGCGGTTAAATAAACCCAATTGTGACTGTCGACAAATTGTCAAATCAATCTTGCACAAACTTATAAAGAGACTTCGAAAGTTCGCACGGGAACGTCGCGTACCCACAAAATCGACGTATCGAAATTCAAAAAGAAATTTAAGCAATCAATATAAAAACGTTCAGGCCCGTACGAGTTACTCTCGAAGCCCGAGGTGTAACGAAGCTGGTATCGTTGCGCGATTTTGGCAAAGCGTAGACTGACGAGAGCATAATTTCCCTTGAACGTCTGCGAGCGTGTTAAGTGTTAAAGACCGCGTCTATGGGCGGGGATGTAACAGAAGAAGAAAGAGAAAGGGTGTTGGCGATGGATACATTAAACATCAGCCTTCCATTACCCAGGGACACGGTAGCGCGAGCTATCCTCTGACTATGTAAATGTTATCTGGGTGTTGTGTCGAGAGGCGGCGGGGGCGGATCGCGAGTCGAGGCAGCCAGGAAGCGGCGTGGCAGTAAGTCATAAATTTGCTGGGAACTCGCTCGAAAATCTGTGTCACGAGTTAAGAACTAATCCCGGCCGCCTTGAGAGCGAAGTAACACGGGATATACGGGAGCCAGAAGCGTTTCACGCCGGGTGAGAGGGGTCGAAAACGTTGAACAGGACGAAAAGAGAGAGGAACAGGGTCCCCGTGGAGGGTAGGAGCCGGGTCTGGTCAGATTATGTTGTCGCTCGGATGTCCGTTGCCTTATCGGCTCACCAAACCGAAAACACCATCCCCCACCTTGTAGACCGTTGAAAACGGAAAATTCCTCGGCAGACGCGTACCTGCCGAAGGAAATCGTGAACGGGGCCGCTGCTGCGAGCCAGGTAAACGCTCCGGAACGCCGCGCGCTAGCGAAAGGAAGCACGTTCTATTGTGATTAGCTCCGAGCCCTCGTCCATCTGCGGCATCTGGTCTGCTCGAATGACCAGAAGCGGATCCGGTCATGGCATACCTACCGACCGACCTCGATGGGAATCGGAAAAGCTGATCGTCCAAGGTAAACCAACCGCCGTCGCTTTACAACCAGGCTTGCTTTATTAACCTTCTCGATTGAGACTTTTACGAGAGGACCCCGTGATCCTCTGGTCCTTCCAGGTCTCGTCACGTGTTCGAGGATGCCACCTCTTTGTTTGCACACGGAGACGAATTTTTGTTGCGACATGCTGCTACTAATTCCGCTTTGGGCTGTCCATCGACCGGCCACGTGGGTGCGAACCGACCACCCGAGACTTACGACCATTTTCTGAAAAGCCACTTACCCTAGAATACCGAAGCAGCAACGAATGCTTAGAAATCGGTAGTAAGTGCTCGTATTTTTTATTTAGAAATCCGTTTTTAACAGTAACAGCGTTAACACGTTCGTCGCCCAGTCGAAATCTATTGGAATATGGGTATATAATAAAACTCACTATGCTGTTAAATATGAAGTAAAATTTATATATTTTAATAACTTCTCTAGAAACAGTGAAACACGTCTTCACTCTTTGAAAGAAACGTTACTACTAACAGATCGATGCTGAGGAGGACCAGTCGAATATAAACAATTGAGGATCGAGGGCCCCATGCCGAGGACAACATACAATGTATGCATATATGTATAGGTCAACAGCCGGTTTAATCGATCCTTCCTTTTAACATATTGACTGCCAAACTAGCAGCTAATAAAATTGCACAAAGTCGAAGCAAGTTACCGAGTGAAATAAAAATTGAAAAAATAAAACCTCCGACACTGACTAGTTTCCCGACCTTCTTGCATTTTCTGGGCCACCGGCAAATTGAATACAATGAATATATTAACGTGAAAATTCATTTAAAAATCGCACAAATAATTCCGTCACCTCAATGTGGGCCACGTGGCAGCCAAAGTGTTAAAGAAATAATAGATACATTTTGTTGTAAATTTATGAAATAAATTCCAACAAAATCCGACCGTCGGAACGGTAGAACTTAAACAGAGCGACATGCTTTGTCGGTGATGTAATGTTACACAAATTTCGATCCAATATAAAGAAAAAATTATTTAGTTCCAAAATGGAGAAAGCCATAAGCTTTTCGGCTAGAGGATTGCGAGAGATTTCACTGCGGTTATCCCAGATCCTTCATTTAGTCGAGAATCATGCTTCGTGTCAGACGCGCATCAGTGATTTTTTCACCCTCAAAATGTTCAGTAGACAGCGTGAAAATATAATTAAAAGCGAATATTGCATTTTTAATATTTATATTTCGGTGCATTCCAAAATCCTATTTAACACGCTGAATGCCGAGCGAATTTCATGTATTTCAGGCAATTTTCATTTATTTCGTTTACAGAAGTGATCAGCGTTGTTAAAAAGAATTGTTAGTTATTGTATAACGAAGCTCTCACCTCGTACTAGAATCTGGTGAACTTCCACGATAATTAATCGATGTTCAATGTCATTAATTTAATGATAATCATTCTTAAACGACGCAATGGCGCCGCTGGAACAAGAAGAGCGTCACCCAGATATAGGTAACGTGGCGACGAACGTGTTAACACTAAACCTACCAAGCAATAAACTGGGTTAGTGTATATTGTCTTATAAAAATGACAAGAATTAATTTATTTTGGATTTTGTGCAATTTTTATTACAATGTATGATGGACTAAAAAAATCTGTTGAATCGATTTCTGTGAAGACAATTGTATAACTTCAATATTTGTAAAATATAAAATCTGTAAAGGATCATTTGACCCCTTATGGTAGGTTTAGTGTTAAAGCAGCATTCGGTAAAGTAAATTTCAATTTTCTAGTTGTAATAATTTTAGTCGAACAACGAGTTTGCTCGGTTCGATATTCCGGAGATCCGTGAGATTGATTTCCGACGCTCGAAGCGTTACGAAGTATATTTAGTCGAGCAGAGAGTATCGAGAACGTCTTAATGTGCCGTGGTACAATTAATAGAGAATTATTCCACATGCATAATTCAGTTAAGAAAGCGAAGGAAAGTATGGTGATGCGAGAATCATTTGCAAGTAATCCACGGAGCGAGGAACAAAGGAATCAATTGACAATAGAGTGTACAGGGAAGATGGAAAAGGTAAACAAAATAATTGGAAAGCATGTGGAAACGAAAGAGGGAAATACGAACAATCGAGCCGATCGAGAAAGAGCTCGAGAAAAGAAGGTAAAGAGAAAACGAATGTATTCGTGGCGGAAACAATAGTGTCGCCGATGCGCGCAAGTCGACAATTGCTAAGAAACAATTAAGCTTGTCTAGGGAATAACGCGAATAAAATTCAATGCAGCTTTTCGCCGTTCGAGAACAGAAACAGGGCATGCAAAATTGTCCATGAATTATGTATATAGATCTTCTTGTATTTCTTAAGTTTCGCGGGTTACAATGGTAGATGAACAGATAAGAGAGCCAAGAGAAAGTTATTTAGGAACATGAATAAAGTCTAAGAGCCAAGATAGAGATGGATATACATACATTAAGTATAATCCCATTTGAATGCAACTGAAAGCACGGCAGACTGTGGATTTAAATGATGCCAAATATCCGCAGGAAAAGTCAATGTTATCTTCGTAGGACCCGCCATATTGCGAATTCCGTGACTAGCGTCTGAATTGCTAAATCTGAGGATGGAGAAGTGGAGAACGGTAGGAACAACTCTCTGTGTGTGTGTGTGTGTGTGTGTGTGTCTATTTGTATTTGTGAGTATGTGTGTGTGTGCGAGTTCGAGTATCTGGCGGGGATGCCGAACTTAACATGGCGAAAGAATGTTAGACTTGCTCTTATAACTGCTTTCGATTACATAAAGTTTTCGAGCCGTCGACAACCCTACTAACATCCTCGCGATATCATTTATTCTCTATTAGCTTAAAACTGGAAAGTGGGTCGAATTGATTTATTCTAAATCCTTCGTTTTTAACACTTTACCGACCGGCCATTATTTTAGAATTCTTCGAGGTCCATGGTTCATGACTGAAAACTTTTCATTCGATCTCTCAACGCGGACAGCAATTTTTATTGTAAGTCAACACGGCATTCTCGGTAACGTTATCTAATAATTTGGTTACAAATTACAGTGTAAAAGCAATTTGTTAGGCTTCATTTTGTTACAGTGCAACTATTGAAAGTCTTCCGGTCGGTGAAGTGTTAAATAGATTTTACGAAAATTCTTGTTCGAAATTGCTAAATAAATCCATTTATTATCCGACGGAAGTATTCTTATAATTTTTATGTAAAGTACAAAAGGAACCCCAATATGCATGAGAAATAATAAATTGAATCAAGGGGTATAAATTCTTCTAAGGTTGTACTATTGTATGTATCTTACCTATACATAATGTGCAATTGACTTTCTTCAAGTTGTACCGCCAATACCTGGATACATGGATAAATATTTACTTTCAATTGGTCTTCAGAATTTCTTGTATTTTCTTGTCAAGTCTAAAGAATAAGTATGTTATTAACCCTTTGCGCTCGGAGCTGCTTTGACTCGAAAACCTAGGCATTCTTCTGACTTAGGATATTTTCGTTTCACATGATGTATTTCATGCTACGCACCTGTCGACCACCATAGATACCTGTCTCAAAGAAATTCTGATCTTTAGAATCAATAAACTCTGATATGGAATTTTTCAGACTGGCTTCATTTTGAAAGTCGATCAGCGAAAGATCCGGCGAATAAGCTGGGTGCTGCAAAATATCATATTTTAATTCATTTAATTTCGCAATTGTTTTGTACGACGTATGCAACCGAGCGTTGTCGTGGAGACGTATTGGGCCATGCCGATCAACAAGCGTTGGGGGTATAATTTTCAATTTGTCATGCATTTCATTAATGTACTGACAGTACTTTTCAACTGCAATTGTCTCCCCATTTTCATTCTGGTAGCAGGTTCCCTCGTAGATACAATCGGATTCGTTTCCACCAGGGCTTTCAGACCATCATTTGTCACAGACGTTTTGGGTCTTCCGCGCGGTTCATTTTGTAGGGAAAATTACACCAGATCAAGATTTTTCAAACGAACGTTACACTTTTCGATCGTTAACAATATTCTACCCAAACGTCTGGTTCGTATTGCATGCTGCTTTTGCAGAAAATCGGTTGAATTCATATCCTTACGAAATTCAAAACAAATAATAAAATAGAACGCTTTCGAGAAAATCTTCTTTGTTGAAATTCGAGTCTGGCAATGGACAGTACAACTATAAACGAGGTTATGTCAAAAACGAAAGCATGGGGACAAACTTTTACATATAAAGAAAACCCGACATTTCATACGCATCAACTTAATACAAACGAATTTGTTAATTCGGTTTCGAATAGTCGAAGCTAAATGGAACGTCAATTCTAAATTATATAAATTTCGCTGACCGAATTTTGTTCTAACCGCCAGAGTCTAGTTATAACGTAGAAATTTTGAACGGCGCCGTGAATGTGAAGAAAAAGATCGTTAGCGTAACGTCAACGGTTGCTCGCGCTCGAGCCGTGGAAAACAGTTTCCCGTGGGAAAAACGAATGTTTGAGCCGATTCGATTGCAGAAGCGGCAAGCAACGAGCTGAGCAATGACACGAGAGGGAAAAATACGTCGTCCAGCGAGCGGTTGTCTCCGCGGACAGCGGGAAATCACACCTGCGAGCCCTTCGTGAGTTATTCAGAGCCGCTAATCTATCCCCGGCGAATTATTAATCGTGCGGCGCGGAAAAGTCACGGTGTCATGCACGTTTTAAAGACACGTGGGCGGTCTTTGACGCGGTGGTGGTGCTCGACGTCGTTTCCGGCTTCATTAACTCGTAAATTCACCGGGTGAAGTTTCGTGGCGTTCGTAGACCGTGGATAGAGGCTTCAATATTAATACCGTAATTGGCCCGGAACAGCGGGGTAGTTACAGTTCTCGGGGGGTGTCTCTCCGGCACGACCGTCGATATCCATTACACATTTACACAGCAATTGAAAAGTCCGGGAAAGTTACTTTTGCGCGCGCGTACGCACGGTCGACGACCACGACGGGGTTTCTCTTTCTCTCTCTCTCTCTCCCTCTCTCTCTCTCTCTCTCTTTTCTTCTTCTTCTTTCTGTCTTCACCGTCGAGACAATCGTCGACGATAGATTTGCAACGTGACCGGTCGTCGTTCTTTTTCTCTCCGTCGGCACCCTCTCTTTGCCGCCACCGCTGCCGCTGCCTCCTTCTCTGCCAATCCAGCGACTTGTATTCGACGAAATACGAGTACTGGCAGCGCACCAAGAACGTAGCAATGGAGAACGAGATATTAAGTACGAGCAACACGAGTGCATTGAAATCGGAATGCGAATCTGAAAAGAGGACGGGGCCCGTTCGACTCTCGTTGAAAATATATACAGTGAATCACGAAAGTATTCGAACGCTCTGAAATGAAAAGTTTGACGCTTAAAAAATGTAAGTGATATTGCGAATTACAAAATACTCTTGTTCCTATAGTAATATATAAGTGTCATAACTATACATGTTAAATTTGAAGTGTGTCCGACAACGTAAACATTACTTATGAAAGATTTCTTGGTAACGTCGAGTAAACAGATGTCACGAAAGTATTCGAACGACGAAACTTGTAGTACAAAACAATCCTTGAATTTGACAAACAGTAAAGATTGGCTTTCTCAATTGGTGTTACACACTTCCCTTGTTCAGTGCTGCAAGTGTTAATAAGATTGTAAAATTCATGTTAATAATGTACCGAAAAAAATCGGAGACAAGCATCACTGATAGAAAATTGATAATTAAGTGGCATAATGAAGGCAAGAGCTATGGCGAAATAGCACAATTGTTAGGGAAAAGTAAATCTACCATTTATTACATAGTAAAAAAGTTAAAAACCACTGGAATCCTTCAGGATGAAGTCCGTTCTGGCCGACCTAGGAAATTAACGAAGAGGGAAGAGAATATAATTGTGCGTGAAATAAAAAAGGACCCAACAATTTCTGCACCAAAACTTGCTATACAAGTTGCTGATAGCTTCAGAAAACAAGTTCATCCTGAACTTTGTCGAAGAATTCTCCGTAAAAATGATTTTCATGGTCGTATTCCTCGAAAGAAACCATTTATTAGCAAAGTCAATAAACAGAAGAGATTAAGTTTCGCTAAAAATTATGTCAACAAGGATAAGGACTTTTGGAAACACGTAATTTTTTCGGACGAGAGCAAATTTAACATATTTGGCTCAGATGGATGTCATAAAATTTGGAGAAAAGCAAATAGAGAGATGGATCTTAAAAATCTACGACCAACCGTGAAACATGGGGGTGGGTCGATAATGGTATGGGGATGTATGGGGGCCAGTGGTGTTGGAAACCACGTCATTATCGACGGAATATTAGATAAATATAAATATATGCAAATATTGAAAGACAATTTGAAGCAAAATGCGGAAAAATTAGGGGTAGTAGACAATTTTCATTTTCAGTAGGACAATGATCCAAAACATACCGCACGTATTGTTAAAGAATGGATCATATAGAACGTACCCCACGTTTTAGAAACACCCCTACAAAGTCCGGACATTAACCCCATAGAACACTTATGGGCAGAAATTGGCAAACAACTTAGTAAACATAGTATTAATTCCAAGGAAGCATTAAAGACCAGAAATTTGGACGTCTGGAACAATATAAAAAAAGATATTACTGAAAATTTGGTTGATAGCATGCAACGACGGTTGCAAGCCATAATAAGTGCTCACGGTGGTCCGACAAAATATTAAAACACTATAGTTGTTTAAAATATGTACTACTAATTTAGTCGTTCGAATACTTTTGTGGCATTCATTTAGATGCCGTTACCAAGAAACATTTTATAAGTATTGTTTACGTTATCAGAGACACTTCAAATTTAACATGTATAATCATGATACTTATGTGTTATTACAGAAACAAAAGTATTTTGTAATTCGTAATATGACTTATGTTTTTTCAACGTCAAACTTTTCATCCGTCCGAATCCTTTCCGTTCGAATACTTTCGTTACTCACTGTATCCCCGTCGATAAACAGCCGACCAAAACTTCTCTGTACCCTCCCTTACCAGATTTTCCCGCGATTCACCCCCCACGAAACAGAGTCGAATCCTCTCCTCTCCCACAGCCGCGTTGCTCGTAATCGATTTCTTACATGTTCCGCCGGTTTTTCTGTAATGGCAATTGCGGGACGGTTTAGATTCCTTTTACGTGATCGTTGCCCGGCCGGCCGCCCGTGTTACGACTTCGCGTTAATGTTAGGCCTTTACACCGACCGAGCGTAGCATTATTCGACGACCACAGAGGCCTGGGATACCAGCGAGAATTAAAGAGGCCGCGGGAAGCAATTAAGATTGTGTAGTTCGCCGAACTGTTTTTCTTTATCGATCGCGTTTCTTCCAGCACTCACCGGCGCGGATCGTTGATGTTTTACTTTCTAGTAGGCAGCCCCGGGAAATTCGATCTCGCCGAGAATTCGACGCGAAACTTCGTCGCGTTTATGGCATCCGTGGATTCGTAGAATCCGAGGAATTCGCGTTATTAGGAAGTTAGTGCTCCTCGTTGAAAAAGATCCACCGATCTCGGTGAAGATTGTTTGCTGGGATCCGTCGATGGAGCTGCAGCGCGTTTCTTTAAAGAAACACCAGATTACACGCTCTTTATTTTAGACGTTAACCCTTTGAACTCGAAACTGTTCTGCCTCCAGAACTCGGACTGTTTATCCGATTTACAAGCGAACATATTCAGATGCGAAAAGAAAATTTTAACAAAAGTTTTTTGTTTAAACAATATATTAAAAATTTGATCTTTTTTGCAATTTCTCTTATTTATTGTTAGTTCATTTTAATGTAAACTTGTGTGTGTGATCTTTGATTCAAAGTAAGGGATAAATGTTCCAGGATTTTATTTTTTTCATAATGGAAGATAGTCTTGCACCTGGCGTGCGTAGGAAAGAATTCTTGCTTATTTTATCGAAATATAAGCATTTAGTATGAACGTGTATAGTATTTTAAAGAATACCACTGGATCAAGTTTATATTAAAATGAACTAACTATAAATAAGAGAAACTGCAATAAAAATCAAATTTTTAATATAGTGTTTAAACAAAAAACATTTGTTAAAATTTTCTTGCGCGATTACATTTCCCACTGAAAAACGCACAATTTAAAAAAAAATTAAAATTTTGTCGACCTCTGGTTTCCGAGATATCTCAAAAAATATGGTTTTGACCCGCAACTTTGACGGCTGTTTTCACCTCTTCAAAGTCGATGGTTGCCGATAAAAAAGCGTGTCAAATATTTTTCAAAGACCTATAAGCTCCCATAAGTTTCATCAAAATCTGATTTTCGCATCTGAACATGTTCCCGTGTTAGATTATTTCCGGTGCATACGATCTTCTTCGTTTTGGCCACGCGAAATAATGTGTATTTACTCGCATCACATTCGAGCGTTTAACAAGTTATTAACCTTTTGCACCTGAATGGCGCTTCCAAAGCGCCACTAAAAATTGTCACACTATTGTTTAAACAACTTTTACATCGCTAGGTTTACAGTTAACACTTTACCGACCGGCGAGTATTTCAGAATTTTTCAAGGTCCATTGTTCATGATTGAAAACTTTTCAATGGATCTCGTAACGATGGCAGCAATTTTCATTGTAAATCAGCATGACGGCCTCAGTAACGTTATCCAATAAGTTGGTTATAAAATAATAAATAAATAAATAATAGGCTTCCGGTTGGTAAAGTGTTAAGAAATCGATGAAAATTTCATATGCACGAAAGGAAATCAACTACGTACAACGGAGCTATTATAGTTAAAAATATGGTTTCAATGTTGGAATGGAATTGGTTCGAGTGCAAAGGGTTAACGCTGCTTTTAAGAAGCGCCGAGAACCATTTCATTAACCCTTTACGGTCGTATTAAATTTATACATAGATATCAAGCTGGTCGGAATTAATTTTCGGTTAACGAACAGTAATACGTAATATGAAAGATTATGAAGGAGAAACAAAATTTATAATTCTTTTTTAAACTTTTTAAAAATTATATTTTGTAGTTCTCCATCGTGTGATATCGTTCAAAACAGTCTCCAAAATCATTCATACAGCTATTCTCATTTTCATAATTTTCTTTTACTTCGCTATCACTGGAAATTTCTAATTCCATCGTTCGTCGCTTCACTGGAACTTTGTCGCTATCGGAATCACTGATATAAATGTTTTTAAAACAACCGTTATCATTTTCTATATCACAGTCAGTGTTTGAAGAGTCAAAATAAAATTCGTCATTGCTATTTTCAATTTCACGGTACACTTCTTACGTTAACTTTATTTTTGCCATTTTAGAGTATTATTTTAAACATATTTTAAGAAGCGAAAATGCCTAATTACAGTTTAACGCAATTTTTAAAATGTTATTTCGAATTCTACGTATCTCTGAAGCTTGTATAATATTTGACTTAATATAATATAAGATCAGTATGGTCCTTTGCAAGGGTGGCTGAGAGTAGACATACGACCGCAAAGGGTTAATAATATATGCCCAAAGAAATAAATTTCCTCGAGAATTATAAATAAAAAATATAGAATCCGTGGCCTTGACGGATCTCGCAAATTCAGTGTTAAACGCAAAGACATTTAGCACTGTAGAAATCGTTTTTAGCGGAGAATATAATAATCGAAGAATCAAGGGTTTTTCTTTTAATTATTCAGATACCTCGTTAAAATGAACATTATTTATCAATTTTATGCGCAAAATAATAAAATTATTTCACGTAAAGAAAAACGTTCTGTAAAGTAATAAAGCCAGTAATATCTGGAACACGACAATTCTTCTGGAAAGTAAATTTCGAGAAACGTCTGAACATTAAAGTTGCGTCGTGTAAAATTCTATTGGACTGTCCGGAAAGTTCGCGCCGATTTTGACGGAAGATTGAAACGCAACGCATAAAATTGACAAAAATTAACGTACCCTAATCAACATTTTTTCCACATATGTCTGAAGTACTGTCTGTT
The DNA here is from genome assembly GCA_028453745.1 of Agapostemon virescens. Classification (NCBI taxonomy): domain Eukaryota; kingdom Metazoa; phylum Arthropoda; class Insecta; order Hymenoptera; family Halictidae; genus Agapostemon; species Agapostemon virescens. Next base: position 21,166,976 of record CM052094.1, read on the forward strand.
AGAATATGTACGCATGTAATTTGTTTTCATTAATTCTAATATATTCAGACCTGTCTGTATGCAACCTACCGAAAATCGGCACGAACTTTCCGAACAACCCAATACTATGTCGTTATTAATGCACAGATCCTGGAGAACGAATCCGCTTACAATAGACATACAATTTCATTTTGGAAATGACGAACCACGAAGAAATTCTGATGAATGCAGCTATACGATAAATCGTAGGGTAAAAGGGTTAATGGTAGGTGAAATAAATCTCGGAGCAGCGATGGATCGAAAAGAATACAAAACCGATTTCGAGGGTCTCGGCGGACCCAGGAACGATGCCTGGATCTAGTGGGCATCGGGTCGGCATCCGGTAGTCCTAGGTGGCTAGTTATACCGAACGGGCCTGTCCGCGTCTCTCGGAGACAATCGAATGACGAACGTCATCGTGCATCACCGTCCGTCGTGACTCCACAGAATACATACTCGGAGGTTCACGAAACGAGAAATGGCCGGGCGAGCGCGATTCAGAGCTGCCGCCGGCTCGACATTTATCAAGACGTGATTTCGGCCGGCATTCCTAATGAATCCGAAGCATGCCTAGCTGGATCGCGCGTAACAGTGATGGATGGGTTATCCGATCGATTCGCTGGATTAGATGGAAATAATGTAACGTAATCCAAGAGGGCGAGTCGGCAGTCGACGGTGCGTACGACGTGGTGAAGAGCGAAGGGTGGAGGGTCGGGAGAGGGCATCGGCAACTGGTTACTATGCATAAGGGTTGTCGAATTCTATTCGACCCCACCGGCCTATGCGAACACGCTAATGAGCATATAATGCGCGTACAATTGTGATCGTTGCGACGTTGACGATTCGCACGCGCCGATCAATCTCACGGGTTCGTGACCCCAACGAATCATTGGAAAAATGTTTTATGACCCGAAGCAGGTATTTTAGGACGTCACCTTTTAGTTAAAGAGCCGCTATAAATTGCAATATGGTTGTCTTTGACAATTTTATAACAGATGCAATTTGTTCGGCGCCGCATCACCCATATTTGGGTGACTGTTGTGCTTCCGCGGGGGCCCCGTTACCCATATTTGGGTGACGTTTTTCTTGTTGAATTAAATAAGATTTTCAGTTGCATTTTTAAAAGAAATTTAATGGAACAGGCTCTGAAGTAGAAATATAAAATATACAGCATAAAAATATCAAAAATATTTTATATTACATTGTTACAGATATTATTGTACATTATCTACGTCGTGTGATATTCGTTGATACAATCCAAGCACATCTGTGGCGATATTGGACAATTCGAACAACATGTTGTTATTTTTTAAAGGTTTTTTCTCGCTTGTTGGCGTTCGACAGTTTGCCTCTTTCTCTGGTAACACAGGACGCACATCCTTCTTACAGGCTTGCCCTGCTGATTCTTGCGAATCTCCAAGCGGTGAGACACTATCCTCTTTTGTGTCTATTAGTGTTGGGCACAATATTTTCCGAGCACAACCAATCTGTGACTACAAGTTCCCGGAATTTTCTTATCTCCATTTTTTTATAGCTCTCTGATACACTATATGTGCATTTACGATCGTTACTTCCAAAAGTAAATGCAATGCTAATTTGCGATACCACTTGATGCTTTTCCGTGTATTTGTTACATATGACGCAATTTGGTCGCTCCTGGCGATGCCGGATTTTCCAATATTGTATGTCTCCATCGCCAAAGGTTTCATTTTCGAAGGACGACCGCGATGTGTAAAATCCGAGCTTGGTGTCATGATGGCTGCATGTTTTGTCGATAAACTGAACATTTTAGTCTTTGTAATGGGTCGAAGGTCCTGTAACATTAGATCACCTAAAACGCACGGGCCTACTTGAGTTGCATCGTTGCTATTCCTACTTAACGCTCTGTTTACGTTCTGGCGCTCCGACGGTCGGATTTGGGCCCCGCGAGAAACTCGACCGAATCACGCTGGGCGCCGAACGTGTTAATTTCGTAAGGAAAACAGTATGTCGGAATTATTAAAGTCAGTTCTACGTTCTAACAAGTCGTGTGTCTTTATAATATTATTTGCACTACCCCTAAATATCGAGCCTTGTTAAGTTAAGCGCTCGAAGCCCAAGGATAAATATAAAACGTTCAAACTAAACGATTTAATATTCTTGCGCTCAAAACAATACCATTACCACGCGTCAAGACGCAACAGTTCGTCGTTTAATCCCTTGACGTAGAAATAAACTGGAATTTGACGCGTCCGAAGAATATTATTTAACTGGTTCAACTGAACAGATATATGCACGCTTAGAAACAGAACATTTTATTTCGAAATTTACATTGCTATATAATATTTAATCAGGTTGATATATAATGTTAACGGACAGCAATTAAGTAACATTATAAAATAATAAATTAATAATTCTGTAAAGTATGCATTGTAAAGCATAAGCAAAGTATGTATGTAAGGCATTTTGGAATATGTAAAGGAACTAGACATTTTTAACACTGCCAAGTTGTTTCGCTTCTTACATTATTTTTTACACACACATGGCATCTCTTTGAAGGATGTTCCTTTCTGTTAGTGGAAGGTATATGTTTTAGAAAATTCTGGCGCTCCGACAGTCGGATTTGAGCCTCGCGAGAAACTCGACCGAATCACGCTGGGCGCCGAACGTGTTAATGTTGATATCATTTTTTGGAGTAGTAATGGCTGGATCGAATAAGGTTCCAAATGTACAAACATAAAAGCGTCGAGCCAACTCGAGTTTGTTATATCTGCGTAGAACTGCGATCGTTGCGACGTCGACGATCCATATGCACCAATCAATCTCTTAGATTCGTGACCCTAATCGGCAAGATATTGGAAAAATGTTTTATGACTCGTAGCAGGTGTTTTAAGACTTCATTTTGTGATTAGAGAGAGAAAGAGAGAGTCGTTATAAATTGCAATGTGGTTACCTTTGACAATTTTATAGCAGATATGATCTGTCAATATTGATAACATTTTCCGGAGCAGGAATGACTGTATCGATTAAGGTTTCAAATGTACAAACATAGAAACGCCAAGTCAACTCGAATTTGGTATGTTTGAGTAGAACTGCAATCATTGCGACGGTGATGATCCACATGCACCGATCGATCTCTTAGAATCGTGACCCTAATCGGCGAATCATTGGGAAAATATTTTATGACCCGAAGCAGGTGTTTTATGACTTCATTTTGTGATTAGAGAGTCGCTATAAATTGCAATGTGGTTTCCTTTGATAATGTTATAGTGGCCTGTTAACGTTGATGAACAGTTTTTAGAGCAGAAATCACTGGATCGAATAAGATTCCAAATGTACAAATGTAGAACTGAGATCGTTACGACGTTGACGATGCACATACGCCGATCAGTCTCTTCGATTCGTGACCCCAACCGGCGTATCATTTCAGGACTTCAGCTTTTGGATACGGTCGAATGTACAATGTAGTTTCTTTTGAAAATTTTACAGTAGACATATTTTATTAGCGTTAACGGACTATATGCAGCAATGACAACTCGGTCAAACAGGGTTGCAAACGCGCAATCGGCAAAAAGTTAAGCCAGCTCGAAATTGCGCGCACATTCGTTAAACCAATTGAATCGAAAATTCTAATTGGCGGGTCAAAAAATATTCGTATCGATTACCGTCGCGTGAATCGTCTCTTTCCGAAAATAAAACAACGGAAACGTTCGAAACAAACATTAAAAATTTTCCAGTACGTTCGTTCCATTTTCGAATAGTATTCTCGACCGGGGAGCTAAATAAAGGACAATTCCCCGAGTCACGACCATCGCGACCACGAGAATGGAGATTTCGTTGGTCGTTGAAAAAGGAAAACGCAATCAGCGGGAGCCATTCGTCGAGAGTCGAAATCGCGGCGAAGAAAAAGAACAATGAACGGGTGCATTTCGTCGATCGTGCCCGGACAAAAGTACCGAAAGTAGCTTGGAATTGTCAGTGGTCGGGACGCGAGGACGACGGCGACTCGTTGAGAGACACTGGCTGTCCATGCTACTCCTTCCAGCACTCATATCTGTGATTGCACCTAGCGCATTCTACGATCGGTTGCTAGCCTCGCAGACGTCCGTGGAAAATACGTGCCGACGTTCACCGTCGGCCGAGTCCATTTAGGGTATACTGTCGTTGCTAAGGATGAGGTAATGCCTCCTCGCTCTTTCTTTCGACTTGTCTGTATCTCTCTCGGTGCATTCGTAGTTCGCCTTTCCTTTTCTCTGTCTTCCACCCTCTCCTCCTCTCTCTCACTCTCTTTCTCTCTCTCTCTCTCTCTCTCTCTCTGGTTCTCTCTTACCGCACAGATCCAGTCCCCCTCGAGCACAGGTCTTCCTTGGCTGCGCTTTGATCCTCCCCGGGTATCTCGCATGCATCGGAATCTTTTCTCTGCACAGCAGACGCATTCTGCTTAGCGTCTGTGAATCTCAAAGCGCAGCATTGTGCCCAGCTAATGGTGTTTCATCTCCGTATTACGGATACGTAGTTTCCACTGTGTTCGATTCACGGGGACACATGGACGGGGACGAGTGGTTCAGGCGGGAACGGACGAACGACGAGGATCGACGGAACGCAGGAAAACGCGTGATTTCGAGCGACCTGTGGATGGAGGGATCATCCCCATACCTTTTATGACTCGTGGAAAAGAGACTGGAGAAGATAGATGGTTGAAATGGATCGTCGTAAACAAATATTTGGATCTGCTCGGACGAGGATCTCGTAGGTAAAATGGTTTCGACATGACAGCCAATCAAGGCAGGCTCTAGTACAAATACAGTCTGCTGGAAAAATATCCGAACGATACCCCATCCACCTTTTCGGAACTCTCCGCTCTTCGGGCGAATACACGATGAGCAATTTAAATGTCTTCCGCCGCAGTAAAATATTTAGGTTCGGTGAAATATAATAACAACACCGTACCTACGTGGACGCAAGCTTCGAAGCTGCACTTGTACGCGAACCGGTGCAACCGATTGGTATTTATTTACTAGGAAAGTTGTTCGGAAAACACTAAACGAAATTGGTTATTTTATTTGTATGTCCTTGCGCAGACGCACATCCATAACCAACGTCAACGATCATTTGTTTAGTATTTATTTATCGTTTGTATTCACGTGGTCGCATCGACCGCGAAGTAGCTGCGAATGGTTAAGGTTTGATTTATAGAATGGAATATAGTCGATAGATTCAAAGGCGACGACATTTCTGATGTCGTTTTCTTATAGGTATGTATCGACGTCGCTATTTAATCCACTGCCATACCGTTTTCTTTCTAATTGAAGTTATTATAACATCTTAATCGCTAAAAATGCTCTAGCTGGATTTTCTAAGAACATAAGCAAGACACGAAAGATTGGCGTTCGTAAGATATCAGGGGTACCTACAAGCAGTAAATTATTTGGAAAGAAGGTCTTTGCCTTTAGTTCTGTACCGATCGTTGAAAAGGAAACACGTATTTTTTACAGCTTTTGGTAAAGCAGCCTGTGTTCCAAATATCCTAATATACGGACCGTTTATTTTGAAAGTGGTGCAAGTCCATTTTCTTTTGTTTCGAGAAAATTAAATGTTAGCAGATCTGACAATTAAAAAATATAGGTTAATTATGTGAAGTCTGGGAATGTTTATACTAATTTATCCATATGTAATTTGATTATATAAATTTATTTTAGGTGAATTTAACTAAAATAATATATATTTCCAGGCTGCAAATGGACTTACACCACTTTCATAATTAGTCAATTGTAGATATCATTTAATTTCAATTTTGAAATAACAAATATCACTTAAAATATATTTCATATTAATCCAATTTTGTTTATAAATAATAATAAGAAATAAAATAGAATTAGTATTTTTTATTTTGGACGTTAATTATATTTATATATTGTTAAACTGAACACAAGATATTGGTATTATTAATTATTTATGCTCTTCATGTGGCAGTGTTTTGAAATATTCATGATGCACAGGAGGTATAAAAGGTAATAGCTGCTGCATATCCTTATATTTTTCGTATATAATACGCCTGGCAATGTGATACAAAGGCGCCAGGGCGATTTTTTCAAATTTTGGCGGTCTTTCCCGACATGTAGGTGATAAATTTAGAGTCTTAAATTCTGTATCCTCCATTGATGTTTTATATAAAATAGTATACGGTGCACTTTTGCAAAATCTCATCCAATATATTTGCAACCAATTTACTTTTTCTTCATTAGTGTTTCTTCTTATCTGTTTTTTAATTGCGTTTTGTAGATTTTTTGTTGAAACGAAATTCTCTCGTTTCATGTCGTGTAAAATAAATTTGTTAGGTTGTCTACATTGGTTTATAACGTCATAATAATCCTGTGGTGTGTACAGGAAATTCTTTTTTCGTAATGCCATTTTTTCTGTCTATGGAAATTGGACTTACACCACTTTCATAATCAATGGTTACGCAATTTCTTTTACCGGCCAATTTTAAATTGAACAAAGCATAGGCATTTTTTAAGATATTAAATACTAACTAGTTATACACAAAAAGTTTACACTAAATTAAACATAAATTACATCATCTCATTTTTTTTAAAAAAAGGACTTGCGCCACTTTCAAAATAAATGGTCCATATATTCGGCATTGCACACTTTTTCATCTTCATGCGAGATTTAATGCGACGATAACGACGAAGAAAATTTGTGATATTTATGGTGAGGAATCGAAAGTTAACAAGTGTCAACGTTGGTTCAGGAGATTTGCTGCTGGTAATTACGATTACTCTCTGACAATCCTCGAAGCGAAGGCACCTTGAGTCACATTTTCTTTCATGGACCCTGGAAATTTCAAGCGATTAAATAGAATTTTAGATATCGTAGTAGCAGTTTTGGAAAAAATGGTGTCGAAAGAAAAGGCGTATAAATATTCAATGAAATGACGGTTGCATTTCCCAGCTTGCATAGAATAGAAAAGACAATTGCGGAGTTATAAATTTCTGTGCTATTAGTTTGTATTTATACGCAATTGTGTTAATATTTATCGAATAAGATATAATTTAGCAATTCTTCAACGCGGTCCCTGGATTTCTGTAAGGAGGGGATTGAAAATTAGTAGGAAAGATGGCAAACTATCTTTAATAACGATGGAGATTATAGGTCGTTCGGAGAGTAATTTCATTTTGAGAAACCCATATGACAAGCTTCGAGATTAAACCTAGGCGTTTGAAATGATCAGGAACGGTTGAATTCGATAAATTTAATTTCTCAGCGATCTCGCGAGTTGTTATTCGCCGGTTTGCATCAATTAATGCCTTTATTTGTGTCTTCATCAGCTTCAAATGGCCTTCCAGAACGTGGTTCATCTACAACATCGAAATTGCCGGATCGGAATTTTGCAAACCAGTTTCGGCACCGGCGTTCTGTCAATACATCTTCTCCATATACATTGGATAATTTTTTTCTTGCTTGAACAGCATTTTTACCTTTTCGATAGTAAAAAGGTAAAATATGTCGAATATGCTGCTTTTCACTTCTCATATTTGATAGGGCACCAAGCAAAAACTACTGCGTAGAGTCCACCGAAATTTTTCACAAGCAAACCTTGCTATATCAGCTGTCAAAATATATGACTACGCGGCTTAAGTGTCTTAACCTGTTAACTGGGTATGCTACTACTGCAATGGGCATGACGATATTTTTCGTCATGAAAATTTGCCGTAATATTTGAACACATTACATTTTATGTAGTTCTTATCTAAGTAAAACAATTATATAAACAATAAGTATTAAAAAAAAAAAGAGAAAAAGTCTCGATTGTGAAACGAGTCGAACAAAAGTTCATTCCCCGTTTAACAGGTTAAGTGGTTCAGTTGGCTGTGAAAAAATACAATTAAGTCCTCCGTTGGGAAAAAACGGAATTACTTTCCGAACAATCTAATATTGCGTTATCGAGAAAGTTTGTGCCGATTTCCCAATCGGCACTCGATTATTTATCGATTCGTTTTGGTATATATTCGTTAAAACTAAAAATTAAACGGCACAAACTTTTCAGACAAGTCATAAATGAAAGCATGATTTTACTACAAAGTTTTTTCTAGATTTCAAAATAATTTATTACTTATAGGCACCCCTAATACTTCCCGGGGAAACGTGAGATACGAGCGTCGGCAAAGCGCAGGGAAAAAGCATGATCGGTTGCACTTCGGAATACCGGCGCGCGATGCATTCGGCCACGGAGGGGCTGAAGGGGTCGAGTGTAGGCGAAATAGGGGGTTGCGCGGCAAAGAAAGAGCACTCGGCTCGCGGTGGAATGTATTTCGATTGCATTCACAGCCATTTTTTCTTCTAGCCGTTAACCATCCAGGAATTTAATGATAAATGATAAGCCGCGCGCATGCCGAAAGAAACCCTCGGGTTCGAGTTGCTGAGAAATATTACGGCGTTGAGTCACGTCTTGGGATCCTCGTCGGGCTTGAAAGCCCCCTCTGGGTTAGGTCGAGAAATGCATGTGTGCCTACCTAAGGCATCTATACGTGTTTACACGTGTTTCTCTGTGTGCGAGCGTGGCGTCGAGTGGTCGAGAGGTTCGCCCTGGTCGCTCCACCGAGCCGGAGCCGAGCGCAAATGTCGAAGAGTCGAGGGTAATGAGTGAAAAAAGATGAACCGTACGTACAGTGGCTAACGAAAGTATTCTAACGGTCAGATTTCTTATTTTTAGCACATGAAATATCTATGTTAATCCGAAATGTTTAAAACAATTTTTGGGGGAGCGTTGTTTCCTCTAGCCATATGCTAATCATAATATATGATCGGGGCTAAATGTCTTTACGACAGTTTAAAATTTAGAATTAGAATTAGAAATTGAAATTAGAAAGTCGACGTATTTTTTCCAAAAAATATATCAAGCACGACGGTGAATACTTTCTTCTCAGTATGCATAAAGTGACACTGAGCACCTGAGACGCGTAATAGACTACACGGAATGAACCTATATACACTTTATTATACTCAGTTACAATGCTTGCAATTTCGGTGGTTTTCGCGTTTTCGTGGTTATGCTAAATCGTAGATGTCTACAATTAAATATACAAGTTTGACAATATTTTTTAGGTAATAATTTAACTATTATTCCCCCAACATTTTTTAGGATTAACCCTTTGCGCTCGAAGCTACTTCGACTCAAAAACCTAGGCATTCTTCTGATTTAGTATATTTTCATTTGACATGGTTTGTTTTATGTTACGCACGTTGGTAATTTTACTATTATTCGTCCTTGCAATAGTTACATTTTTACAAATTTCTTAGATACGAGCATAGCGATAAAGAAATTGTTTTAAACAGTGGTGTGGCAATTTTTACTGGCGCCTAGTGTAAAGGATACCTCGACGATACATGTAGGCGAATATGGCGGCGGAGTAGAACGTACAATCCGAATAGTTTCGATTTCTGTCGAGTAAAAGATGCACGCGGCCTTGCACATTAGTATTCCCCATTTTTAACGAACATAAGATTCGTAAGACGAAACGGAAGCTGTTAAATAATAATAGGATCTCTTAACACATTGAGTGCCATGTCAGCCATCGGTAGCTGACA
>CM052094.1:21191563-21202374 GCA_028453745.1 Agapostemon virescens
TGTTGTGTACTGAGTTTTATTAACAGATGTTCAAACTAAATAGTTAGCCTTACTTTAGAGGTTATAGTTACCCACAGTTCGAGCTACGGCTACTCGACGCTAGATGGACAGAACTTTCCGATTGACCTAATAACAACTATTTTAACCCTTTTAGTGCCGGGCGAAAAAGAGGTGCCTATGCGAGAATAACCGGCCAAATTTCACGGTTTTACTAGGGTTTGGGAAAATGCTGATAAAAACCAAACAAAAAACAATATTTACATGATTCAAAAAGCAGTATATTAAGGACGAAATAGAGAACAAAACAATGGCACTAGTTTTTCTGTATTCATTGAAAATTATATAAATAACAAAGGTATAAATGATCATAAAGAAAGTAAAAGTTGAGTTGAGATATTTTGTAACAAAAGAGATAATATTGCACAACAAACATAAAGAATAACTCCAAGGAACATGGTAGGCGCCGGACGGATTATCTCATCCGAAACAAGTAATTGTTATAGGTAATATAACACAACCGAAAAACTATTTATTTTAATTCTCTCGTAATGAAATTAGACCATTTATAACGTATTATAAATTTATTTTGAGATAGAGTTCTCCCGCAATGCGAATAGTAAAGCGCTACAAGGCGCGGTCTGATATATCGGCTCTGGCACTTCTCGCCAGTGCAGCAAAGGCCGATATATCGGCCTCCGGCACTAAAAGGGTTAAATAATAGTAAGGGAATTTTGAATGTCACCTCAGAGGCGCCATTGGAGTGCTAAGGGTTAAACAAGCGTTGGTAGTTTCCGAGACATGGTTCTCTTTTCGATGGTTTAATCGAATTGTAGAAAATTAATCTGATTGCAACTAGGCTCCTCTGGTTGTATCTTCGAATGCGTTAAATATTTCACGCGTTTTCCCTGCTATCAATCATAGTCAAGAGTCTCGGCCGTATAAACGGTTGATACATTATACATGTTCCTCTTGAAGTTAGCGGTGTCAGTCACCGGTGACCGACGGCGGCCCGCGAATGTATTAATACCGCACCAGGGCTCTCTCGGGCAACCACCAATCAAATATACGATTCCAGCATTCTTACGCGTACACGTATCGCCCCGGCAATTCTCATCTATGCCACGAAAGTCGCCAATTACACTGGCCCGGCGTAATGAACGCCGAGTGATTGACGTTCGTTGCATGAAAACGCAATTGTCCCCGACCAAGGACGCGCGCGTCCGCCATTAATGGGTTAAGGGTTACTAACGAGCCCGTGCAATTGGGGACGACGGTGGAATGCAAGAAACATCGGACACTGAAATCCGAAACTTCGGACCGAAACGATTACGCTGCTGGATCGGAGCAATTATTTTTCTCCGGCAATTCTGGAACTGGAAATCTACCGACCGAAACCCTTAACGCCGAACCCACCGCAGCTAGTCGAATGACCGTCAAGTGAAGTCATTACGATTGACCGATGTGGTAATTCTAGCGTAAGTGTCACCGCCTCGGAAACGTAGTACTTATCGCGAATGGCTCGCAGTAGTGGGGAAAATACTATGACACTTATCCTGTAGTTATTCGATTAATTGTTCTGCTTTGCTGTAGAATATTTTGGACGGTAATTATCACTTTAACTGCCGAACTAACAACCTCAAAAATTCCACAAAATCAAAGTAATTTACTTAATAAAGCAACAACTTAAAATTTAAAATCTATGACAAATGGTTCACTTTTAACCTTCTCGTATTCTCCAGATATTAATTAAATTTAGTGCAACGAATTTATTAACGTAAAAATTTACTTTTAAACATGGACAAATAATTCTGTCACCCGCATATAGGTGACATGGCAGTCAAAGTGTTAACAGTAAACAATCCATTGCGAAGTTGGAAAATTGCTCTGACGGGGATCGATTTTATAGACTTCTTTATTCAATCATGTATTGTAATAAAAATCGCAGTACATTCAAACTCTTAGTAAATTAAATGTTAACATTTTTGTAAGACTGTATGCGCTTGTCAATGTTAATGCTTGGTAAGAGAATTTAAACAAAGTCTAACAAATATAAATATTATGCTTTCCTTTTAAGAGGAAATCAGATTTCATTCTTTTGTAAATAATATTTAAGCATTAAAGTAAATGTAACGATATCAAAAATATAAATTATCTTTTCTCTTCTGCAACATTTTGAGCGATGGAAACATTATACTAGCTTTAGATTTAATGAAAATGGTATGGCAAAGGGTTAACACTGCGGTTTTTACTACTTATTAGTTTATTGCATTATAATTTAACACTAAACCCATCGAGCATTACAATTGGCTTGCGTATATTGTTTTATAAAAATGCCAATATTTAATTTATTTGAATTATTCACGATTTTCCTTATAAAGTATAATTGAACAAAGAGAACTGTTGAATCGATACCGGTGAAGGCCATTTATTAACTTCAATAATTGTAAAATAAAAAGACTGGAAAGGGTCATTTGATCCGCTGTGGTTTAGTGTTAATCACATCGTTTCAGATTAACGTATTATATTGTTTCTTTTGTATAGATGAATTGCGCAATATAAATGCAGAATATTCGTTTATGGAAATAATTTCTGTTGCTTTGAAACCATTGCCCAACGGTTGGATCGATGGAAAATTAAAAATAATAAAATTTGTCGTCTCTGGAACGTCATTTAGAGGCGAGTGGTTCAACAAAGAATCGTTTCAATCTTTTGGATTTCATAAAATTTCGTTGAATAATTATTTGTTAACTACTTACTCGTTCGCGATTGTTAAACGACGCTTCCACAGAAAAGATTGTTCTACAGAATCGGTGCAATAATTTTCTCCAGCAATCTCAAATTGGAAATCTAGTAATCGTGATCCTTGAAAAATCTGGTTTATCAATTGAACTTTCTCTGTTACTTACCAAACAAGAAATCGCATATTTTTGATTTTGTAAGATCTTGTTAGCGAATTACAGCCACGTTCATCGCCATTAATTGGACCGTTTATTTTGAAAGTGGTGCAAGTCCATTTTCTTTTGTTTCGAGAAAATTAAATGTTAGCAGATCTGACAATTAAAAAATATAGGTTAATTATGTGAAGTCTGGGAATGTTTGTACTAATTTATCAATATGTAATTTGATTATATAAATTTTTTTTAGGCGAATTTAACTAAAATAATATACAGAGTGCGGCACCTAAAACAGGTCACCTGAATAACTCGCTTGCTTTTGAAGATAGAAAAAAAAGGATCAGACCAAACTTACTTGATATCGAGGGGCTCGTAATCTGATGTCATTAATTTTTTTATAGGTGGAGACGTCAAGGAGATATGAAGGTCAACTCTGTTTTTTTAAATGGAACGGTATGGTTTTTTATTTACATTCTGATAGTGTATTTCAAGACGAATACAATGACCTATTATGAAGGTCATTCAAGGTCATGCAAGGTCAACTGCAATAGAAAATAAAATGTCTCAAAGCACTCTTCAAATACTTTTGTGTCTTCTCTGGTTGTTGGCATACTGCTCTTCTAAGTATTGGTAAGGGTCGCAGAACATGAATAAACATACCATCACATTGTATGCTTATCTGTATCCAGAAATGTTATTAGTAGTTTGACTACCGACTAGAGTACGACTTCGAAATATTCAATCTGAGTGTTCAATTTTCAAGAATGCGTTACACAATAACAGAGAAAGTGGAAATGGTTATCATTTATGGTGAATGTCATAGAATTATAAGGGAAGCGGTACGTGTGTATGGTGAAAGGTTTCCCGATTGTAATAATAGACCTTCACTTTCTGTCTTTACGAACATTATAAAAAAGTTTCGAGAAACTGGAAATTTGTCAGGCACTATCATCAGTATTGCAACGTTTTAGATTATGTCTCAGTGTTCAAGGTCGACATTTTGAACACTTGAAGTAGCAATGAATACGTACATAACATGTTACATGTAAATCGTCGTAGTGTTCGAAGAGTGCTTTGAGACATTTTATTTTCTATTGCAGTTGACCTTGCGTGACCTTGAATGACCTTCATAATAGGTCATTGTATTCGTCTTGAAATACACTATCAGAATGCAAATAAAAAAACCATACCGTTCCATTTAAAAAAACAGAGTTGACCTTTATATCTCCTTGACGTCTCCACCTATAAAAAAATTAATGACATCAGATTACGAGCCCCTCGATATCAAGTAAGTTTGGTCTGATCCTTTTTTTTCTATCTTCAAAAGCAAGCGAGTTATTCTGGTGACCTGTTTTAGGTGCCGCACCCTGTATATTTCCAGGCTGCAAATGGACTTACACCACTTTCATAATTAGTCAATTGTAAATATCATTTAATTTCAATTTTGAAATAACAAATATCACTTAAAATATATTTCATATTAATCCAATTTTGTTTATAAATAATAACAAGAAATAAAATAGAATTAGTATTTTTTATTTTGAGCTTCACGTATAAATCGCAGCAATATTCATAGTCGTTCGATGATGTTCGCTTCTGTATTCTTAATGGAACACACCTTCAAGAAGTTTCAATACAGTTCATCTCGGAGTCTTGGGCAGGGTTCATTAGCTTCAATAAAGCTCCCCTCAAAGTAGCGAAAAGAGTTCACTTTTAGATAATTAATTGATTTAAGCGCCTTGGTAGAAGAATATCTTATAGCTGTACAGAGTTATGTAGTACCTAATTAAGGATTTGTAATGTACTCTTTTTAAAGCCAATATTTTCCCCGTATTTTTTATAACCGACCACTTAACATATTACAACATCGGCACTTCGTACACTGGCTTCTTCATACGACACGAAACGTTCGGCACGCAGAAGCATTCAAAGCGATTATTTGGATTACTTTGTTACAAATGTTTAGCTATATTTAACCTTTTGACGTACGAATATAATGGAATTTCGCGCGTCCGAAGAATACTATTTAACTGGCTCAACTGAACAGTTATGTGTACGCTCGGAAACAGAACGTTTTATTTAGAAATTAACATTGCTATATAATATTTAATCAGGTTGATATATAATGTTAATAATAAATATTAAATAATATAATATTAAATAATAAATTAATAATTCTGTAAAGTATGATACATTAGAAAAGAATTTTCGAATGTGTAAAGGAACTAGACGCTTTTTACACTGCCAAGTTGTTTCGCTTCTTACATAATTTTTGTACACACACATGGCATCTCTTTGCAGGATGTTCCTTTTCGTTAGTGGAAGGTATAATACATTGTTATATTATTATGTTTGATATAATACATTTAACTCGGGCTTATAGTAAGGATTCAAATTCAAATATACAATATCACATTCGCCTTGCTGGATCGCTGTTATACCGACAATGAATACTATTTTCAATGTATTTCTTTCTGGTTTACTGGCTTGCTGATGCGATTTTGTTATCAGTATTGTTGCGGAAAAAGGAAGGGAGAGCATCTTGAACATTTTAAATGAAACAGAATCGACGCACGACTTTCGGCATCCGCCAGAGACAGCTGTTGACGTCTCGGAGACGTCAAAGTTTACAATGGCACTTGAAATGCATGACGTCTAGCAAACGTCATTGTATGCCAAGGGGTTAAATCATATAAGTGCCATTCTGTTCCACAATCTTTCTCCATCTTTCAGGCAACTTCATACAACAAAACACATGTCATTTGTTTTCAGTAATTCTAATACATTTAGACCTGTCTTTATGCCACCTAACGGAAATCGGCAGGAACTTTTCGGACAACCTAATACGTCAGTACATATTCCAACATTTACTGTTTTTATTTTCTTCTCACTGCATAAATTCTTGTCTTTATAAACGTAATAAAAAATGCGCGCAATTTTGAATAAAAATCACTGCGATTTAAATCTGAGATACTATTAAGCCTATGCACTCGAAGATGTTTTAACTCTTTGGCCTACGACTTATTTTACGATAACAGTGACTAGATTTTCTTTGTCCTTTGCAGAACGACAAAAAGAGAAGACAAATTTGTAGTTACTGTGTGTCTAGCTATTCTTCAGTGACCGTATACGATCAACAATTAAATAAAATGTTATTTCCGTTTAACCCTTCCGCTACGGTAGTCCCGTCCGCCGAAGTGTCGTTACTGTACAGAAAATCGCCAAGGGGTTAAATAAAATACAGCGTGGTTCCCTTTATCTGGAAAAAAAGTATCTTGCAACGCGCTGAAATTCCGAAAAAGAAATTTATTTTCAAAAGTTGTTCGGCACAAGAGAGGTAATCGTATGTAATTTTCTTCTAACGAGATTCCTGTGAAAGAAAAATCGTATTTCAATTTTTCCGTGCTTGTTTCGAGATTCGGATAAAATCGGTTTACGGAAAATCGGAATAAAGCTTGATTTCGACCGCTTAAAACATACATTTTCCGACGTGTAGCCACCTGTAGCTTCCCGACCGAGCTCCCGAAGGCTCTAAATAGCGTTTCAAGTATCGAACTGTATCGATTTCGGTACTCGAAAAACAAGACGACACTGACATCCGTGCAGAAAGACGAGCAAAGTCGACACGGAACGTACAAAGCGGCTGAAGCCAATTTAATTTCTCTCCGTGCGATGTTCGGCGCGGAGGAACAGTCTTAAGGATACAAAGTACAATGGAGCTTCGATTCCTTCGATTAATCCGATTTTCACACGACGAGCAAGAGTTCGCATGATTCGTGCCGATCGGTCTCTCCTCGGTTGCCGGGATCGGCGAGAATCATCCGACAGAGATAGATAAAAAAGAGTGGAGAGGAGAGAAGCGACAGAACGGCGAGGTAAATTCGATTTCATCGAATCACAGGGCTGAGTCACGCCGGCTGCCATTTCTGCTGGTACAAAAGGCGCGGCACAAGTGCGCACCTTCTTCGTCGAGAGCCGAGTGCAAATGTCGGGGAGTCGAAGGTAACGAGGGTGAGAAAAAAAGAGTCGAGGAGAGGCAACAGAGAGAGAGAAAGTGAGAGAGGATAGAAGCCTCTCCGCAAAGAACACGATTCTCGATGATGCGCTCTCCGCCGCGTCATCAACTGCATACTTGCCCCAAGGAACAGTGAAAGCGCCGCTGCAACCAGCATTGCACTTTGCGGCCTCGTGAATCATTATTATTCAAATTTCTCGCATCTACGGTCGTGGACGTTGCGAGGGCCGCGAACTTTGTTCAACTACGATCCATCAGATACACGGAGCGACACAATAATGATTAGACTAAGGACTTCGCGCTCGAACTACCGAACTAGTCTAAACGACCGGTGCCTAATTTTATCTTGCACGATTACTGAAATTATGCAAATAGTTTCGTCAGAAAGTTTCGAACGAATTTCTTCATTGAAGCAGACGTTGCGAGAAGTGTTGGAATGCGACGAAACCATAGCATCTTTGGCTTTAAGTGCTTAGCTTTAAGGGGCGGTTTTTCCAAAGAGCAAAAGAACACAAGCCTGGGCGTAAAATCGAGACCGTTGTCTTCGAGTCAGTCGGCAAAAATAAAAATTCTGTAACGTTGCGACCGTTCTATAAATTTCAAATTGGCTGGTATAAATTCTCTTACGAAAATTACAAGGTTTCATTCATTTGAAATTAACTCAGGTGTAACCCCTTCAGTGCCGAACAACATCGTCCTCGATTGCACTTGTAAAAAGCGATCGGTTCACTCTAGTTCACTGATTGTTGTTGGAATGCAACCAAATCGTTGCGTCTTTGGTCTTCGATTCTTAGGTTTAAGTTCACACCGGTTAGCCAGAACGCATCAGTCACGTAAAGTTCTAGTCACAATTTCCTTTCCATATTTATTGACATTAAACACGAGTCACGCGGAATCCATTGTATCGTTATTTGTAAACGACACTTTGTTATACAATTAAAATATGGATAACATGCAAGGTGTTTTCATTTAGAAAGTAGTGTACAGTGTAAAGACAATTTCTAACGATAAGAAATGTACGAGATCTGGATTAAATGTTAACAAATAATCCCGTCAGCTATACAGTGGCTCAAAGTAAAAATCGGACAGTGACATTTTTGGGCCTTATGAAGCGATTGATAGGGTAAGAAAAGAATATAAATAAAAAATAAAGCTATCTTTAGTAAGCTTTATTCAAGGTTATATAAATTCACTAAAAACAAAATTTATTTACATTAAGTCATAAAAAAACGAAGTTTAAAAAGTAATGGAATTTGACCTCAAAATAAAACTCGGACAGTAGACAATTGTCTTGTAGATATGTACATATGTTTTATGCTACTTTTATTTTATATTAATATTTTGTTGGTAGTCTTTTATTTGCTCTTGCAGCTTTTAATCGATTCAGCATGGACCGTACTAGTTTTTCGCAATACGAAGGATTAATATTTGCCCAGTTCCTCTTTTAATGCTTTCTTTAAATCTGTTGCATTAGAAATAATGTGGCTTTTCAATTTTTCTTCTAGTACGCCCATAGATGTTCGATTATATTCAAATCAGATGATCGAGCAGGAGTTTTGATTACATGTGGGCAATTATAAAGTAACCATACACGAACATTATGAGTCGGATGCTTTGGATCATTGTCCTGGTAGAAACTGTAAGAATCGGCAATACCTAACTTTTCCACACTATCCCTTAAATTGTTCTTCAAAATCTGTAGATATTTTGTCCGATGCATGATCCCGTCAATAATGTGGAGATTTTCTGGTCCAGCAGTTGACATGCATTCTCACACCATTATTGAACCTCCCTCATGTTTAACAGTAGGTCGTAAATTTTTTTCCTTGTACTCCTCATTAGGTTTTCTGCAAACATAAGTTTGTCCATCGGATCGAAAAATGTTAAATTTACTCTCGTCTGTATATAAAACTGTTCTCCAAAATGAAAAATCTTTATTTTTGTACAATTTCGCGAATTGCAATCTTTTTGAACGATTTCTTTTGCTCGCAAATGGTTTCTTCCTTGCAACTCTGCCATTAAAATTATTTTTTCTTAATATAATCCTCATTGTTTCTGAATTAGCTTCTTTTCCTAAATGTATTTTAGCTTCGGTAGCTAACTTCGGGACACTTAATTGTGGATTTTTTTTAATTTGACGTACGATCCAACGCTCCTCGGATTCTGTGAAAATCTTCCGTTTACTTAGTTTTGGTTTATTTTCCACATTATTTCTGGATCTAAAGCGTTTTATAATATCATGAACTGTAGAGTGACTACGTTTCACTATTTATGCACTATTTCGTACAGACAAACCGTCTCTAAATTGACTTATAACAAGTTCCCGGATTTCTATTGACGTTTGTTCACATTGTATAGCCATTTTGAGAAATTAAAACAAAATTTCACAGAAACTAACGACTTACGTCAACTAAAACCTATATAAAATGAAATTAAGAAAAAATGAAGGGTGAATCCCCGCGTTTCGTTTGTCTTCGCAACAGGATTACCAACTGTCCGAGTTTCAGTTTGAGGCTAGTTTTCATGCCTTTTAACACTTCCATTTTGTTTTGAATTATCGTGAATAATTTTTGTCTTTGCTTAATAAATTTTATTTGACCTTAAGTGTAAATTATTGAAAATAATTCTGATTTTCATTTAATTTGTTTTCTTATACTAATAATAACCTCAGAAAGTGAAAATATATAGGTGTCTGAGTTTTACTTTGCGCCACTGTATGTGGGTGGCCACGGTAAAAGTGTTAAAGGGGGAAGATAAAATGAAAGTATAATGAAATCCTTTTTTATATAATTATCAAATGATTTTAAACATACTTATTTGACATAGCCGACCGTTGGGTAATGCCCGACACCATTAATGCATTAAAATTCCCGGCGATCATCGAGGACGAGGCAAGCTTCGTTGGACGCGAGTTTCGAAACAGCCGTAAGGCAGGGGGCTAATAAATGAATACACAAAACGAATCAGACGGTGCCTGTTTATTACGGCATCGTTTCGTCCTCAGGGCCGACCTATCGGTGACCTTTCGGTTGCGCAACGAGGCGACACACGCAATAATATCGTCGACGGTGAATCGCGGCGACGATTACTCGTGACGCGTGATCCATGCCGGAATTTTTTATGCCCATGCCACCCATGTTCTGAGATCCGACAATCGAGACTGTAATAAAGTCGTGAATTAACCGAGGCATGGAGATAGACGTGCGCACGAGGTTCAAGGGAAAAAAAAAGATGGAAGATAGACGAGATCACCCTTGCCCTTCCCCGTTCCCTTCGACTGATTGCTCCTGCCGCAGACGATCTCGCCGACTATTTACCATTCATCCTCGAAAATCATCAAAAACCCATTTTCCCATTTTTTGTTCAGACGGATTCGTTAAATCGCAAACGAACGCAGCGCTATGCGTGCGCTTCCATCATTGCATCAACCCCTTCATTTCAAATCTTATTTAGTTTCACGGAGTATCGAAAGCGACTATTTTACATTACTTTATAAAAATAACGAGATCGTGTCTATGCAATTTTTAGCCGTTTCTGTTGAGATACAACGAAGTAATAACGTTTCTGTTCTTAGGTGCTTAGGTTTAACCCTTTCCCATATTATAACGAGTCAGCCCCTCGTTGAAGATTTCAAACAAAGTCTAACAAATATAAATGTTTTGCTTTCTATTTTAGACGCAATGAAATGTCATTCTTTTATTATCGATGTTTTCGATCTCCTTTCCCTCTCAATTTCCATGCCTCTTCTGTAACACTTTCGATGGTGAATACAATCAAAGAAAAAATAGAATGGCGAAGGGTTAAGGGGCGGTTTTTCCAGGGACAGAAAGGCTCAAGTCAAGGTAATATCCGCTATCAGAAAACACCTACCAAAACATAGCATTCTATTTAAAAAAAAACAA
>CM052094.1:21207374-21268255 GCA_028453745.1 Agapostemon virescens
GGTGACATGGCAGTCAAAGTGTAAATGTTTTGCTTGCAACTCTATATTTGGTTCTCGCCTTACATAATGCCGACCATCTGAACCGAAGATATTAAATTTCGATTTGTCTGAGAATATGCCTTTGTTACAGAAGCAATTATTTTTATTAATATAATTTTTTGCAAACTGCAACCTTTTTCGTTGATTTACTTTATTGATGTAAGGCTTTTTTCTTGAAACTCTGCCGTGATCATTGTTGTCCCACAGTAATCGTCGACACAATCGAGGATAAACCTGTTTATCAAACATTTCTTCAATCATATTTGCCAATTTGGGAGCAGAAGTTGCAGGATCCCTTTTTATTTCGCGAATTATAGTTTTCTCTTCTCTGTTTGTCAATTTTTTCGGACGACCTGAACGAGCTTTATTGGCAACAGTTTCTTGATTTTCAAACTTCTTTATTATATAGTGCATTGTAGATTTACTTCTGTTTACAATTTTTGCAATTTCATTATAAGATTTTCCATCTCTACGCAGTTTCAATATTATTTCTCGTTCACAGTTTTATGTTTCTGACTTTTTCCTATTCATATTCGTTAACACACTGCACAACTGTACTTTATTCTTATTGTTAGTTCGATCATACGATCGAGCAACAAACGCGTGCAGTCCCGCGTACGTTCCAATTTCTATCGCAACTTGGATCGCACGTGAAAATTCGAATGGAAATGAAGACATTTCAATTTATATTGGTTTCGGTAAACCATGAAAATTCGAAGGAGGATAGCGATGGAAGTCTACTCGCTGTCCAGCCCATCCGATACACTGTTAAAACCAGTTACAAGCAAACGATGCCCGCAAGACATTCGCTAACTTCCCAGATCAGAATAAATTCGTAAAATCGAACCGCTCCGGGTGGAAATAACAGCTTCCGTCGGCAGTTCGACGGTGGCGCGTCGCGAAAAAAATCATTTCGGGCGAACCGTTCGTTCCATTCTCATCAAAATTTCCCAATGGCACGGCTCCTTGGTTCCCGGTGTTCGCCATGCTTGTCAGCATCGAACTCGTTCCCGGCGCGTTTCGCTCGATTTTCGCCGGGCGAGCACGGGTTCTCGTGCCTGGCCGATTTATTATTAAAAACGAACCCCGAGGGGGAAAAAAGTTGTAAGCGTACGCGGGCGCACAATAGGAGGTTCCAATTAGAGACGCAAAATATATTCGGGCTCGGGACGGGAAAAAAAATCTGGCTGCGCGCTCGTTTGTAGTTTTAGCGACGCAAAATGGCGACGTGAACGGCGACGTCGGGCGTCGTCGTCGTCGGTGAAACACGGGGTGGTGGAGAACACGAGGGAGGATGAATCGGTCGCGGTTCGGTCTTGAAAATAGCGTAGCACGCTTCAACTGATGCGCAAACAACGCAGAAAGAAAAGCAAGACAAAAGGGAGCTCGATGATAAAAAGAACAAGCCGGAGCCCGATAGCCAGCCACTCGCGAGGAACATTCGATCGTTGATGCTATCTCTCTTTCTCTGCCTCTGTCTCTCTGTTTTTTCTGTATACTCGGCCGGGAGAGAACACGCAGTGGACGGTTTGCGTGAGAGAACGGCGTCGTTTCTCTCTCTCTCTCTCTCTCTCTCTCTCTCTCTCCTGTCTCTCGCTTGTTCTCTCTCTGAATTGCTCTCGCATCCTCTTGCTTTCTTGTTTTCTCTTTCTCTGTCGCTTTGCGCTCGCTTCGCTCTTCGAACGAAAAACGAAATAGGATTCTAGCAGTGACGGTGGTGATGCATTGTTGGGAGAGCCTCGTCAAGGTAACACGAACTCCGCGAGCTCTCTGCCGCTCTCCACGTGAAATCCATAGACCTCGAGCTAATGCTCCGAAAGCCTTCGCGGTAGTAATGGCGCCGTACCGCGGTCGTTCGACGACTCTGCCGCAGATGCTGTATCGAGTCGATGCAACTTATCAACTCTCGAACCTTTGTCTTTTATTATAGAAAATTTTGTTGGAATGCATCGGAACCATAGCGTCTCTGTTCTTACCACATTCTTGACCGGCAATTTTTCTTAGAATTTATCCCATGTCGTCTGCTATTATTTCGTAATTCGATGTAGAAGTGAAACAATATAAATTGAGTTCAATAAATTCTTCACTGTTGCGTTCTGTCATGCCTGAAAATTTGTTTTTATAGTAAAAGGGTCACAACTCGGCGGGTTTTATTAGCGAAAGACATAGGTTATGGTATACTGAACAACACACTCTATGCTCTCCGAGAATGCATTTATCCACCGACGCCGATGCGAGAAAAAAGCGCATCGATCACGAATTTACTCGAGGACGTTCAGCAACGTTTGAGCATGAGGAGTTAACTGGTGACCGGTCAACAATGTGTTAAGCGTTTAGGTTTAACCCCTTGCCATCTTATAACGAGTCAGGCTCACATTGAAGATTTTAAATAAAGTCTAACAAATATAAAGGTTTTGTTTTCTTTTTTCAGACTAAATCAAATTTCATTTTTTTAACATCGATAGTCGAGTATCGACCTAAATATAGCTGTAAAAGGAATCTCAATTTCAATAACGAAAACGTTACAATAATTGTAGCCGCAAAGAAAATGGTATGACAAGGGGTTAAGGGGCGGTTTTTTCAAGGACAGAAGGAACCAAGCGAGGGCGTAAAATCGAGACCGTTGTCTCCAAGTTAGTCAGCAAAAGTCGAAAATTTCTAACGTTGCTGTCGCTCTGTATACTTCTACGCTAAACCCAGCTAGTGTTAAAATTGGCTAGTATAAATTCTCTTATGAAAATGACAGAATTTAATTCATTTGAAACTAACTCAGGCCTAACCCTTTTGATGTCGAACAACATTGTACTTGTAGAAAGTGATCGGTCTACTGTAGTTTGATGTATATATAAAGTTCAATCTTTAAAGGACAATGGTGAAAGTAGACCAGTTTTAAATCAGACTAATTGTGAACATTCTTTTATCGAGATATGATTTAGCATATCTTAGGAAACTCGAAATGCATCGTGTCTTGCCTAGGAAACGATGGGGAAGTTTTAAAAAAATAAGCTGGATGAGTTCTATCAACCCTTTACACTCACAATTATTTGAAACAATTTTGATTTTAACAATATCAAAATGTTTGCGTTTTACAAATTGCTAAAAATTCAAGTGCTCCATGAGTGAGCAGGTCCAATTACACAGGTAACGTGGAAAAGATCGCATAAAAAAAAATTGGTCGCGATTGAAAGAAATGTCTTCAATTTTTAATTAAACTTGTTGCAAGCGTAAATGGTTAACGACAGTGTTTCGAAGCTTAAAGTTTTGTAAAAATGAGTTTAAACTTTGAAATATCCTCGTTAATAATACTCATCTTACTAACACGGATCAATGTGTCCTCTAGTTCTGATTAATGCTCGTTTTCACCTTTCACTACGATTCAGATCACAATTAAGTTTGTTTCAATCTTTCGCGAAGTAATCAAGAGATTACGTTAATTTTTTATATCAAGTCTGGAAAATTGCTGGGACAGTGGCAGCAGTTTAAAATTATTATGTGCATAAGAATTAGCTAACATTATTAATATTTCACGGTAGAAATTAATCAACGCGGCCTGAAATATTGCACTTTAAATTAAAATATCCCGTACACGTTCTGTGAACTTTGTATATCCCGATAATTGAAATTATTTTTATAATGTGCGATGCACACACATCCGCAATAAAAAACGAAATGATCGAATATCCAATGAAGCTAATATTATCCACGGTAATTATAATAAGACTATCGTCAATAAACGAGCGTTCTCCGAATAATAATAAAAAAAGAGCAAGTCTCCGTTTCGTTGAAATAAATATTATAAAATTCAGTCGGTCTTTTGCGTCACGCGAAAAAAGGAGCATATTAAATCGTACGCAAACGACTTAAATGAAATACTGCGAAATAAATGTGGCATGCGAGGGCGAGGCTCGGCGAATAAACGCTGTTATTAAACGTAACCCAGAAGTTGCATTATTTCGTTGCAACAACGTCCGTTTGTTGCCGCGACTGCGGTGAAACAAAAAAAAAAACAAAGTTTCGTTCTAGTAAATTTAGCGAAGGACGTGCAATTATTTGTAACTTCTACGAACACGATACTTTCTATTGCAAAAAGATAAACCCTCTATCGATCACTGTACTCGCGTCTTTAACTCGTTTCGCTCCCAGCACAGTTTATGCTGTTTTTACAATTCGCCGACGGTTTATTAAAAATGAGATAAACTAGAAGGAACATTTTGATGTATACAACAGATTCCTCTAGTATACTTTCTCGATACTCGGTTACTTTACTATAACTCAACCGTCCGCGGACCAATACCGACACTGCGGTTATCTTTAACCAATATCAAATAAATTTTTCAAGAAACTATTTCCTTTGCGAAAATATCATACGCTGCTTCGAATTCGAGTTATTAATACTTTACCGATCGACGATTGTTTCAGAGTTTTTCAGGTCCATAGTCCATGACTGCGAACTTTTTAACGGATCTTTCAACGCTGACGGCCATTTTGATTGAGAATCAACGAGCCATCCTCGGTAACGTTATCTTATAATTTCATCACAAACTTCAATGTACATATCGTTGTTCACTTCCTTATTTATTGTCGACGACATATCGTTGTTCAACACTTGCGAAAAGTGCCAATTCTATGCCAATACTCGCATTGTGAGCGAACTCTATTTCACAATAAATTTATAGAACGTTATAAATGGTCTAATTTCATTGCAAAAGAATTTAAAAACTTGCTAGAAAATAAGGTTCGCTCTATGAAGGTTCTGGGATAAGTGCCGCGGGGTTCAACACGGTCCGTTTACCAGCAGCCATTTCTGCCTGTCTCGCTCTGTTGGCCAGATCCTCGAGGAACCGAATTCCTAAATTTTTGCAACGCGAATTACGAAAATTTAATATTAATACTTCATACTACGCGATCTATATAAAGCTTTAATCAAACGATGATTATTCTTATGTGCAAATATTGTTTATAGAAAAAAAGAAACTTATTTCTATGTTTTATATTGATCTTATTTGTATGATTTTCAACAATTATTGAAATACAATTGGCATTACTTTATTCTTTCTTTATTTTGTAATATGCTTCTTTTGGAATTTTGTAAGTATCATTCTTAGTTTGGTTTTTACGAACTTTTATCCAAACCTTAGCAAATTCGTTAAATTGGACTGGTATTTTCCACATAGGTATGATATTTTCTCTCGGCATTAAAAGGGTTAAGTTTAAGTAGTTCAAGCGTTGTATTGTGGCGACTGTAGCTCCTGCGCTCACCGACAGAGGGACAGTATGATGAGACTTTCCCGCTAGTAACTTATCTGCCTTTCGATATACCAGCGTCTGAAGCAGGGTCTGCTAGGTAGCCTTACTGACGAGACTTCTAGCAGACTCTTTCATTTCGTTGCATTTACAGTTGCCAAAGTATTAACCCTTTGAGGACGAATATGGTCATATCGACGACATCAAGTTCGTATATTCGATCCTGAAAGTTGCAGAAAATATAATTTAATTATTACAGTAACATAAGATCAGTATATATTTTAATATTCACTCGGAACTTAAAACTGTACTACAAAATTTAACATTCTGGAGAAAATACTTCTAGTACTTTCCAAATCTTCGTTCGCGAAGGACGAAGATGATGATTCTTCTATACGCGTGTAAATATACTAAGCAAGATTAATAGTTTGCTTTTAAATAAGCAGGAACTTTCAACAATTGGAATAACAAATAAATATCAACGTAGCTTCTCTGTCCTGCAATTAATATCAAAAATCCATAGTCTAGTCATCAGTCACATTGACAGACATAATCAGATATTTTCTGGCAAGGCTGTTTCCTCGAACGCAATCGTTTCTCGACGAACATCCCTTGCAACGACACAGCTGCGTCGAAAAACGTCTCTTTACGATTCCGATTCCGATTTCTCTGGCTCCTGCAACGATTCGCGACGGTTCATGTTTTCCGTGGAGTCTCGTATCGAGGGATTACCGTGGTTTGATCGCTGAATCATGCGAGTACAAATAAGTCTCCGCCGTTTGAAGTCAAATAGCGCGACCAATAAGTTATGGCGGCTAGGTTCAGATGTAAGACGTCATATTGTAAAGTTGCACATCAGTCAATAATACAACTTCGAAATATTAGCGATTGTGTATCAGCGTCGTATATATTTTTCGTGCGAAAATATCGAGTTTTGAGTCGAATAAACGTCATTTGCAGGAAGTTCTGATTTACTTCTTTAACACTTTAACTGCCGCACTAACAACTTCAAAAATTCTACAAAATCAAAGTAATTTATATAATGAAGTAACGATTGAAAATCTAGAACGTATGACATGAAATTGTCTTTCAACCTTTCCGTATTCTCCAGATATCAACTTCATTGAGTGCAACGAATATATTAACGTACAAATTTATTTTTCAACGTGGACAAACAATTCTGTCATCCATATATGGGTGACGTGGCAGTCAAAGTGTTAATTTGAAGAAATCTGCAGCTGCGGCGCATCGATTGCTTCTAGAAGCATATGGTAAGGCTGGCATTAAGCGAGAGAAGTTGTCGTGAGTGGTTTCAAAGATTTAGGAACGGTGAATTTGATGTCGAAGACAAAGAACGTAGCGGAAGGCCGAAAATGTACGAAGAGGCGGAATTGGAAGCATCATTAGATAAAGATTCGTGCCAAACGCAGAAAGAACTTGCACTTGTATTACCAGTGACTCAACAAGCGATTTCACATTGTTTAAAATCATTGGGAACGTTTGAAAAGCAAGGAAATTCGGTTACATATGAACCGACGCCGAGGAACATTGAACGCCGAATGTCCATATGTGAAATGCTGCTTGTCAGGTATCGGTCAGTACCTACTTGGAAACACGTAATTGGGAAGTTTTTAATTAGTTAAAATGATTGGTTCCTGATTTTTTCGTTTACAATTATTGAAGTTACAAAAACATTCTCACCAAACAGTTTCGAATGAATTTCTTTATCGAAGCAGACATTATCATACAAATTGTACGTGAATTGAATAAACGCAATTTTGTCATTATTACAAAGCAATGTACATCGGTCGGATTTATTACTCGGTAGTTCTGGTGCTACTTGTTTCGACCGATGACGTATGGCCTGTCTGAGATACAGTTCACATCATATGATGATACCAAATATTGGGTCGATTCATGGATAGTGTCAAAAGATGAAGCGTTCTTCCGACGCGGTATCCGGATGCTGCTAGAAAGATGGGAAAAGTAGTAGCCAGCGGTGGACAATGCTTTGAATAAAACGTAAGGTACCGTTCTTTCGCAATAAATGCTCAATTTAAAATGAAAAACAGCGGAGACTTATTTGTACTCCCAATAGAATTTCAAGAGTTCACAAAAATGTAGGCACTGCGTTAAACCGGTTGAAAAATCAGCTAGCAAAATGTTCTATTCGGTGGAAGAGTAACGTGTTTGCTGTGCAACGTTGTTCAAGGCGAAAACAAAACGAAAGCGGAAATCGCATGATCCGTTCTCTATAGTCGTGCAAAGGGTTCGGAATGTATTCCTGCAGGGAACCCAGACTCTCCCGCGGGCTTCTCTGGACGGATATATTTTCCCCAGATAATTTCCGATCGGAGCGATAAAAACGAACGTGTATCTTTTATGGGCGATCAATCGCGAGGGCCACGCACACGTAGGTAGTCGTACAGAGCTCAGAGGCATCGATGAAAACGAGAAACGAGAAATAATAATCGATTAGTAACGGCAAGTTAATTTTCACTTAATCCGCACGTCTCTCGCTCGATTAAAATACAACGTACATATCAGACTTTATAGGATGCAGCCGGCTCGTTGCGTTTCATTGAATCAGGGTCTCGTTAGCGTAATAAGAACAAGCGAAACAGTTGGCAGCGTCGACTTTTGTGTGCGAAAGAGCAGCGGATCGGGAATGAAATCGA
The DNA here is from genome assembly GCA_028453745.1 of Agapostemon virescens. Lineage (NCBI taxonomy): Eukaryota > Metazoa > Arthropoda > Insecta > Hymenoptera > Halictidae > Agapostemon > Agapostemon virescens. The sequence continues at coordinate 21,215,336 of CM052094.1, forward strand.
TGCCGATCTTTCGGTTCATTTGCCTCGCAAAAGTTCCGAGTCCGTTACACATTCGCAAACGCGCGCGAGAAGTGGGAAAGGGGGCGAAAGGGGCGAGAAAAGGGGAATAACGTGAAAAGTTATCGACACAACGTTAACACGGTCAACGTTCGTAAAGCTATGCATCTGGCAGGTCGCAACCGTCGCTGGTACACAACCCTTCAAAACGTGGCAATAATTCGTTTGTCGTGGAAACGCTATTTTAAAAAACTATTCCAACGTAAACGCAGGAGAAACGCTACGATTTTGCATTAGGAGCTAATAACTACTCTATTGTTAATTTGTGTTAATTTACTACACTAGATCCCATGGTCTCTTGCACGGTGTCTTTTACGTTTTTTTAAATTGTTGATAGAGCGTTCACGAGAATCTTAGATTTATTAGCAATATCCTTCTACTTTCTCCATCCAGTTTTCACTGTTTCGATCACTTTTATTTTAACAGCAATTATTAATGTTTTTAACTTGCATACAGAACCTTCCTCGTTGTATTTGGAGAAAAGAACGAGAAACGATAGAATTGTTTTTCAACTTATTCAAAAAATGTTTCGTAAGCATTCTGCACTATACATAAACGTATAAACGCAAAAAATTAAAAAAACATAAATATTAATCGAGAAGAAAATGAAACTGTATTGTTTCTTTTGGCAGAAAAGCACCAAATCAAAGATGCCAAACAACTCATTATTATAAAACTTGCACCACTCAGTCTGCAAGGCATATTGGGAATCGCTTTAATATTTGTCCAACTGTAGAAATTTATAACAAAGAAATATTGTCTTTTTTACAAATATATGTCCCTCAATGTGTATATATTCATTTAAATCAAACATCATTGCAACAGTTCCTAGCTGCACGTTTTCACGTCAAAGTAGCGCCGAATTGCTGGTAGACAATGTTCGAAAAGGTGCCGAGTGCAAAGGGTTAAGTTAATGCTCGAAGCGCACGCATAAATTCAATTCGACAGTCACTTTCAAAAAACTATTTCGCGTGCACTGAACATTTCTTTATCTCTTTCGCAATATTTTTTAAGATGTTAGAATAATTGTCAAGTTAAAGAAAATGGTATGGTTAACACTGTAACTACAGTGTTTGTCATTTTGACTGTTCTCTAGTTTTTTCTTTTGCAATTATTGAAGTTATAAAAATGTTTTCATCAGAAATGTTCGGATATACTTCTTTAATGAGGTATACCTTACAATAAGTATTGTATGAAGTTTTAACCCTTTGCACTCGAAGGTGTTTTAACTCGAAAACGAAGACAATCCTTCTGACCTAGAATATTTTCATTCTACCTGATCTATTTTATCTTATGGATATGGGTTCATTTACTATCACTCGTTTTTACAACAATTGAACTTTTATTGCAATTAAATTTACAGCAGTTAAATTATTTATCATTACACATAATGGTGTGGCAATTTTTAGTGGTGCCTCTGAGTCATCATTCAAGTGCAAAGGGTTAAATTGTCCATGAATATTCAATCAAAATATATTATTTTACGAAAATGTATAAGGTTTTAAATATTTTCCTTAGCTACTCATTGCTCAGAAACAAGCAAATGAGTTCATAATTAATTAAATGGCTCATATGTCGCCGGCGCTCAATATGTTAACTCTCTTTGATGCCGTGTAACTTTCAAGTCACGTGTTAATATATCGACATTTTACTTTTTGATGAAATAACGTGTACGTCTAAATTGTGTAATGTATCTGAGGTAACAAATGACAATATTGATAACGGTTGACAGCATCGTCAACCTGAAATATTAAAGTAAATGCCTTGCAAGTTGTCTGCAGATAGAAACCAACAATTTATATTATTTGTATTTCTATCTATTCTATCATATTCTATCTATTAATATTTTACATATCAATAAAAATTTATTTGTTTGCAATTTCAATAATCATTTTGTTACTATTTGTGTATGATACAGTTTTGGGACTTTCACATTAGAGTAGGTTATTATGATAGATTTTCTAATGTTAAGGGTTAAAGATTGCATAAAATGGCGGAGTCTGTAACAGGATGAAGTATCAGAGAATGGTTGTGTTTAATAGATCGCTCCATAGAAAATCCACGGCATCGAGCAGGGCTGATCGGTGGATTTGTGAAATAAAGCCGGCAGCCGGAAGGCCGTTGAGAGCCGCAATTCGCGAAAAGATCCGTCGGGGATTTAATGTGCCGGTGTTTTCTTTCCGTCGCAGCGACGATTGATTTACTTGAGATAAGGACAACGGTGTCGCTCGATGTACCAAAGGGGACTCGGGACTCCGCTCGGCTCGGCTCGGCTCGGCTCAGCGCGGAAACACGCAGCGCCGCGTTCTAATTGAAGCCACCCGTCTAATTGAGCGCGCGAGACCGAGGGGAAAACTGGATCTGCGATCTTGTCTGCTTATTTATCGTTGCGACTACGAAGCATCGATTACGCTGTATCATTAGCGACTCGCAAAAACGCGCTGATGTAACATTGATTTAACGTAATCTGTTCGCTCGGGCTGCGTACAAAGTGATCGATCCCACTGATTGATATATCGCATAAAACATTCGGCTTTACGCTTCTCGCTGTATACTTACCGCATGTCTGAGATGACGAGCCTCCTCTCGTGCTTTTTGCACCTCGGATCGCGAACTGAATTCGCAGGAATTCTTTTGATCTCCTAGTCGAGAACCGAAGGAGCTTCTTCAGCCCCTTGCGCCATCTCCGGACATGGTTGCATAAAAGATCCTAAGATATGCTTCATCCGGTTTTTTTGCAGTTTAAATCGACGATTCGTCTCATTTGTGACGGTGCATTTCAAGGAAATACACTTTCTGACACAGACTGAAAAAAATCGAACGTTTCGCTGTACGCGAATGCGAAAACAAGTGGATTTTTCAGCATGAAAAAGACATTTAAAATGTTTATTGACATTTGTACATCGACTAGGTAATCGTCTAGTTTCGTTGCTCGTCCGTTTTGTTAAAATCGTTTATTAAGTTCAACATACACTCTTTATCATATATTCAAAATATTTTACGAACGGATGAATATTTTTAACTTTAGACCGACCCAACTTTTAGATTGACTACAATTGAATTTATTTAGGGTTCAGAGCATCTTTATGGCAACGTGTACTTCGTCCGAAAATTGTTGACGAATAATTTTGTCAAAATGGTTGTGAAACGAGAAGATGATTTGTGCATTTATAGCGTAGAATTTCTCTTGTTGCTCTCTCGCGGGAAACTGTTTCTGCCGTTTTTAACAAAACCCAAACATAGTAACGAGAACAAAACAGAGTAGTAGGAAAATCGATAAAAACACATATACAATAGTTAAACGTAATCAATTAATAAAAACATATATAACACTTTTCATTCGCACCCCTTTAATTAGTCGAGTTTTCCATACATACCAACGACGCTCTGGTGCGTCGTACAAAGGACCATTCATCCTACATTAGTATATGCAAATTTCTGAAGTACAAGAAAGTTTGAGACCAACATTTTTATTTTATCTCAATCCATCAAAGAATTATTTTCCTTCGTTACATTTCTACAAAAGCGAGACCTCGAAGAGTAGCTTCAAAATGACACAGAAAAAATTCAGTGTAAAAATGGTAATTCCGCATAAATAATTGTAATCCAGTGATTATTATATGTTTTTCGTGAACCGTAGAGGAACGTTTAAAATATTAATTTATAGATCGACCTACTACAAAGATCATCTACCATCGAAGTAATCTTTCTTCGCGTTACGTGTAATTTAACACTTTACCGACTGGCGAGTATTTCAGAATTTTTCAAGGTCCATTGTCCATGATTGAAAACTTTTCCATGGATCTCTTAACGCTGACAGCAATTTTTATTGTAAGTCAACATGACATCCTCAGTAATGTTATCTAATAATTGGGTTACAAATTACAATGAAAAAGCAGTTTGTTAGGCTTCATTTTGTTACAGTGCAACCATTGAAAGTCCTAATAATAGGCTTCCGGACGGTAAAGTGTTAAAAGGATATTCCTAACAAAGTACGAAATTTATCAATGAACAATTCGATGGAAGAATTCAGTTTGTCCGTGGAAATCGAAGCAACACGGTCTCCTCCTCTGCCGGTGTTGCCAAGCGGTGGTTTGCGAAGGCGTCTAAAAGGCTGGCCAAAGAACAACCACGTACCGTGGCGAACTTCAATCATGCTTCAACGGGTGGCTTCCTTTGTTTAAAATCATCCCGTTTGCCCGCTCGTGAGATTATATCTGCTTGAGCGATCAAGCATCTGGGAATCATCTTGGAACAAATGCCTGGCCGTCGATGTGAATCTCTTGCCTTTCTCCTAAGTCCCCTCGTCCGCCCTCGCCTGCCCCTCGGAGATCCTGAAGGTGTATCATGGTATATGTATATATCTTACTATGGTAGATAGTCTACCGTAGGTACCCACCTAGCTATCTCGAACCGACTTCTCTACCTTCGATCCACCGGCAGACTAAACACACGTGGAAAATGTTTTATCTCGAAGCGCATCCCGTGGAATTCCACGCGGTCGGATGATCTGTGATCCGTGACCGAGAACCATCTTCACACCCCCGCACCACCCTTAGTCACATCCCGCAGGAAATCGTCGTCTATTACTTTTAATTTCTTCCTTCGTCGGGAATGGGAGCCGTCGGACTGTTCGCCCTTGGAAGACGGCTATAAATAAATTATTTCACACTAAACCTACCACGGCGGATCAAATGATCCTTTTCAGATTTCTTATTTCACTTAACCCTTTCGCTCCGACCGCCGCATATATGCGCCATTCATAATCGTAAAGCTTTGTACTAATATAAATAAAAGGTTTCCCAAAATTAACGCAAGGTTTAAATTAAATAGAAAACACAGTTTTTAGTCTTTAGTTTGTTATTTTTTCATTGAATCATAAAGTACATAGGATAGGGTTATTTATGGAATAACACATCGGGCAAATGGCCTTAACGGCTTTGCTGGCACATACGCATTCTTTTGTTGAAATTTTTCATGACCTTTCTGCATAATTGTGGCTGAATTTCGTTGATGCGGCGTTTAATTTCCTCTGGTAATGCACGGGTGGTTGCGGGCTTGTTGACATAGACCTTTGACTTCCAATATCCCCATAAGAAGAAATCCAATGGTGTTAAATCACACGATCTAGAGGGCCAATTCTGATCACCGAAACGAGAGAGTACACGACCAGGAAATGTCTCATGCAGTAATTGAATTGTTTCACTGGCTGTATGGCATGTGGCACCGTCTTGTTGAAACCACATATTGGCCACATCAATAGCATCCAATTTCGGCAGAAAGAACTGTGTTATCATGTCGCGATATCGAGCACCAGTAACAATTACTGCTTGACCATTCTCATTTTCAAAAAAGTATTGTCCAATGATGCCTCCAGCCCAAAATCCGCACCAAACAGTGACACGTTGTGGGTGCATTTGTTGTTTGACAATCACATGTGGGTTCTCCGAACCCCAAACACGGCAATTTTGGCGATTAACAAAGCCATCAAGGTGAAAATGTGCTTCATCGCTTAGGATGATTTTGCTCGAAAAATCAGCATCCACTTGTTGATGTTCAATAATCCATTCCACGAACTCTCTTCGCTGTTCGTGGTCATTAGGCTTCAGTTGTTGTGTTAATTGAATTTTGTAAGCTTGGAGACACAGATCTTTTGTGAGTATACGCTGTAGAGAGCTTCTTGAAATTTGCAATTCTTGTCCACCACGCCGAATTGATGTTCCTGGGTTTTTATCAACACTCTCACGCACTGCTTCGATATTGACATTATTTGAACAGCTTGTTTTTGGACGACCGGTGTGTTTAGCGTCTCCAACTGATCCAGTCTCCCTGAATTTTTCAATTAATCTTTTCACAGTTGACGAGGTTGAAACAGTATTTTGACCATATTTTGTATAAAATTTTCGAACTGCGACCGCCAAACATTCATTATTTTTCAAATCTTGCGTTAATTTTGGGACACCCTTTATAAAAAAGATGTAAAAAATATTTGAACGTAGGGGACGAATATAAATAAATGAAGAGTATAAATGGTGCGAGTTATACGAGCTTTGTCAACGGTTGAACAAATTTAAACGTCGATTCTGACTCACGTTGTTTGTCTCACCGAGCCTGCGTCCTTTAGTCAGCAGTGTAAAGTAATGACGACTCGAAAATATCTTCGATCGAGTCATTGGATTCCTTTGACCTTACTCCGGGACACCGTTCCTTTATGACGGCTTCTCGATTGTTCTATAAATAGGAAAAGTATATGCGATTTTGCAGACTGTTTATTTCAACTGTCCATTTATTCAGAGATTTAAATTCGCCGGTGAAAGCGACGACCACAACCTGTGTTACTCTCTGTACCCTTTATTCGAGACCGCGAGAGAGGCGTGGAAACCAAATTTCAACTACACATTCCTTGTGGTCGGAGGAAACAATAGACGTTGCCCGGTTTTTCTGTGTGCCTCCGTTCGCGGCTGATAAAACGTTTCCTCGTTCAAAATTTAAAAACTACGCGAAATTTAAATTGCAAGCTCTTGTACAAATTTCGTGTGCACGCGTTCGAATGCATTGCACACGCGAGCACACACGTTGAATCGATGAAGCGACTTAATCGAATTTAGTTGTTTCAGTGACCGGTTGTCCAAAGTTATGAAAACTTAAGAGTAATATTAGCTTTCTCTCTCTCTGATCCTCCGAAAATTTCTCTCCCCCGACATCTAAACGCGCAACGTATACACTGGGGGCGGTCTAGCTAATCGGACTACCTTGTATAGTAAACTCTGAACACCTAATCAGAATTAGGTTATAGAATTATAATCCCCCGCTTTGATACGCAATCCGATTAGCGCGAGAATCATGATTTACGACTCTGAGGTTACGAGAGAGAAATAATGCTGAGTGTTGTGCTCGATGTACATATTAGGTTGACCTATAAATTCGCGATGTCGTATTTGTAAACAAATGATACTTTTAAAATGTACGGTTAAAAATATATTGAAGAACAAAACAATTGTTGGAATATTTCTGTAACATTTGAATGAGATGTGATTTCATTTAATGTTTAATGTCATATACGTATATATCTACGGAGTAGTAAACATGACTATGTTACATTACTCGACAAAAAGAACAAAATTATGTTCATCCAAATTTATAACCATTTATTAACCCCTAGCACTCAAGTGGTGACTCTGTGGCACCACAGAAAGTTGCCGCATAATTATTTAAAACAATTTCCACATCACTATGCTTGGATCTAAGAAATTTGTAAAAATTTAATCATTCTAAGAACACGTAATATTACAAAATCACGTATGCATAAAATGAAGTAAATCGTATAAAATGAAAATGGCCTAGGTCCGAAGAAACGCCTTGGTTTTCGAGTTAATAAAGCTTCAAGCGCAAAGAGTTAATAACACGGACTCAATTTGTTGAATAATTTACTCACAGATGTATATCTACACTTTCGTTAATTACAAATTATTATAAACATTAGACCGCGCCATTTTGACATGACCGGTAAACCTAATGTTGAAGGTCATTCGACGACTTCCGTGGCTCGCTGAACATTCATGCTGTTGCGCTGGTCGGTGTTTGCAACCTGCAACCGGTAATCTGTTATTAGGTAAATCGGAAAGTTCCGTCCGTTTTTTTTACAAAAAGTAAAGCTTTATTCATGAAAGAAAATGAAAAAGTACGTTAATCGAAATATTGTCCATCGTTAGCGATGACTTTTTCCCATCTTTCGGGCAGCAAGCGAATTCTGCGTCGAAAGAATGATTTGGAGGTTATCCAGGCGGAGATCCAATTTTCGAAATCTTCGTACGAATTAAATCGTTCTTCAGCAAGTGCGTGTGCCATTGACCGAAACAAGTGGTAGTCAGATGGGGCACAGTCTGGTGAATAAGCCGCATGTGGTAGCACTTCCCAGCGAAGTGCTTCTATCGTTTCCTTGACAATTTTTGAGAAATGAGGCCGAGCATTGTCATGCAGCAAAATCACCTTACGCTGTCTCGTTTCATATTGTGGTCGTTTTTCGTGCAATGCTCGACTCAAACGGTTAATTTGTTGTCGGTAGAGATCTCCTGTGACTGTTTGACCAGTTTTTAGCAGTTCATAGTATACCACACCTTCCTGATCCCACCAAATGCAGAGTAAAGCCTTTCTTCCGTGGATACTCCGCTTTGGCGTCGATGTTGAGGGTTGGCCAGGATCGCAAATGGTTTTTCGACGTTTAGGATTGTCAAAATAAATCCATTTTTCATCCCCAGTGATGAGACGATGGAGAAACCCCTTTCTTTGTTGCCTAGCAAGCAAAATTTCACAGATGGTTTTCCGCCTTTCAATGTCTCTTGGCTTGAGTTCATATGGGACCCACTTTCCTTCCTTGTAGACCTTCCCTAAGGCTTTTAAACGGTCGGAAATGACAGATTGAGCACAATTTAACGCTTCTGCAATTTGTTTTTGCGTTTGACATGGATCTTCATCCACCAATGTCTGCAATTCTTCGTCTTCGAATACTCGTGGCCGTCCAGAACGCACTTTGTCCTCCAAAGAAAAATCACCATTTTTAAAACGTCGAAACCGCTCTCTACATGTTTTATCGGAAACAGCATTATCGCCATAAACGTCTACAATCATTCGATGAGCTTCAGCTGCCGTTTTCTTCCAATTGAAACAAAAAACTAACACTTCGCGCAAATGACGCTTATTCGGTTCAAATTCCGACATCTTCAATGTAGAAAAAAACGAAGTTATTGATGCAAGCGTAAATTGTTGTGTACTGAGTTTTATTAACAGATGTTCAAACTAAAAAGTTAGCCTTACTTTAGAGGTTATAGTTACCCACAGTTCGAGCTACGGCTACTCGACGCTAGATGGACAGAACTTTCCGATTGACCTAATAAAACATAACAAATGAAAAAGAAGGTATACGCGTATGTGTGTGCACGAGTCGATATATTTCGAATATAAAAACCGGAGATGCGATAATCTATCGGAGACTGGCAACTGATTAGCGATTCCGACGCAAATCAGGATGGGGCCACGAGCGTAAACACGCGGAATACGCGGGAGGATTCGAAAGCGGCGATCGTAAGATGAATATTGGCCGGTCGCGCGGATTCCTGGCCTGTTTGCTTTCAAAACCAACGAGCCCGTATTATCATCGCTGAACGTGTACAACCGATATGTTACATGCACGCCGTGAAACACGATATATTTGCGTATCTTGTTCAAAAGGCATTCGCGAATACTGTTTGCTTATTCAGCGGTGAAAACGAGTCGAAGTGGCTGTCTCGTTCGTTTCAGAGACATGGGTGTTTGTTGCCGACGCCGAGAGAAAGAGAGAGACAGAGAGAGAGAGTGAGACCCGCCCGCCTTTAACATCGCGTTTTTCCTCCTTTTTTCTCTTTCTCTCTCTCCATCGATGCGATTCGCACGTGCGGTCGATCTCTCCACCCCCGCGGTCTTTTTTCCCCGGGTTTTCAGTCGTTTGTTACGCCGTTTCGTTTACCACCGATGGCGGTTTAATTTCCAGCGTGGGTCCGCGGCACCGGTGCCCCGATGCTCGCTTTCGGGATCGAAATTTATTCATCGTCGTGCCCATCGATTCTGCTAATTGCTGTTTCCACCGATAGAAATAAAACAGCAGGGCGAAAAATTAAATAAAATTTCTTTCTCGGAAATTAGAGGAAGAAATTCCCTCTCCCGTGAGAAACGCTCGACGTTTAATTTTTCATGTTAACGATTTTTTGTATATTCTCATCTTCTTCTACTTTATTGTCTTTTTGCACCTTGTACGACGCGGTAGTGGCATTTACATGAGACTTTCCTACATCAGCGACATCTTTTCGGTCGAAGTGTCTCTGAACCCGACGTATTTGAAATTATATTTGCTCGTTCGATTCACGATAAAGTGGTACCGCGATTGTCCGAACAAATCGGCGGATATGATTGTCGAGATAATAGAACGGTTACCTAGCAACCGTTACTAATTTCTATGATGAATCGCGCTGTATATGGGTCGCTTTAGACTATACTGTTTAATGGATTCGCGTATCGTCTGCTCGGATAATAGACATCATGCGAACGTTCTATGAATCGTGTCACCTTTGGTTTCGTCCCAATCGGAAAATTGTCGGAAACGCGTCGCCAAAAGTTTCGTGAACAAATAATGAAAAAGAAACAAGTCTTGTCGCAAACGTTTCACAAATATCGTATACATCTATTCCACGTACAGTGGCTAACGAAAGTATTCGAACGGTCAGATTTCTTATCTTTAGCACATGAAATATGTATGTTAATCCGAAATGTTTAAAACAATTTAGTGTCTATAGCAAGAGAGAAGTCCCAAGATTATGTTAGTAAAAGTAGAAAATAATTCATTCATATATACAGTATTTACAATATGTTTATTTGAAACACGCATCAGGCATGGATAACAAAAGTATTCGAACACCACAAATATTGTTACTCTTTCATGTCTTACTATTTTGTAGAACCATTGGCATTGATTACTTTTCTTAAACGACGTTCCATACTATGTACTAGCGTTTTTGTGAAACTGGTTTTAATAGAATTCCATATTTCAGTTATTTTATCCATTACCATTTGTTTCGACGTAGTATGATATTTATTTAGTCTTTTTCCGATTTCTGTTCTCAGGTGCTCGATCGAATCGAGATCTGGGCTTCGTGGGGGAGCTGTGTGCTTGGGATCGTTATCTTGTTGCAAGCAAAAGTCTTCTAGCAATCCTAGTTTTCTGGCACTACCTTCTAATTATTTTTCAAAATATTTAGGTATTTATATTTATCGAGTGTACCATCGATGAACACTAATTTTCCAGTCCCATTAGCTGCCATGCAGTCCCATACCATGATATTGCCACCTTCATGTTTGACTGTTTGTTTTAACACTTTCACTGCCAAACTAGAAGCCACAAAAATTCTATACAATCGACACGAGACATTGAATATAATAAAAATTTTTTAAATCAAATGCATAATTTACAGTACTCTTGCGACCTTCTTGCACTTTCAAGATCACCATCGACTTTGGTACAATGAATATAGTAACGTGAAAATTCATTTCGAAACCGTATAAATAATTCCGTCACCCATATATGGGTGACATGGCAGTCAAAGTGTAAATGTTTTGCTTGCAACTCTATATTTGGTTCTCACCATACATAATGCCGACCATCTGAACGGAAGATATTAAATTTCGATTTGTCCGAGAATATGCCTTTGTTACAGAAGCAATTATTTTTATTAATATAATTTTTTGCAAACTGCAACCTCTTTCGTTGATTTACTTTATTAATGTAGGCTTTTTTCTTTAAACTCTGCTGTGATAATTATTGTCCCACAGTAATCGTCGATACAATCGAGGATGAATCTGTTTATCAAACATTTCTTCAACCATATTTGCCAATTTGGGAACAGAAGTTGTAGAATCTCTTTTTATTTCTCGAATTATAGTTTTCTCTTCTCTGTTTGTCAATTTTTTCGAACGACCTGAACGAGCTTTATTAGGAACAGTTTTTTGATTTTCAAACTTATTTATTATATAGTGCACTGTAGATTTACTCCTCTTTACAATTTTTGCAATCTCGTTATAAGATTTTCCATCTCTACTCAGTTTTAATATTATTTCTCGTTCACAGTTTTATGTTTCTGACTTTTTCCTATTCATATTCGTTAATACATTGCACAACTGCACTTTATTCTTAGTCAAACGATATTTTATGATCAATTAAGTGTTCCGTTGTTTATATTTGATACTAACGTTTGCATTCAGTGTTGCGATATATATAAGTAGAAACACCAATAACTTTAACACTTTGACTGCCAAGCTAACAGCCACGAAAACTCTACAAAATCGAAATGAAATGTTGAATGAAATAAAAATTGATAAATTAAAATGTATAACGTAGAGCTCCTACCACCTTCTTGCACATTTTAGATCACAATCAACTTTGTTACAATGAATATATCAACGTTCAAATTCCTATAGAAACGGTATGAATAATTCCGTCACCTATACTATATGGGTGACATGGCAGTCAAAGTGTTAAAAACGTTCGAATACTTTTGTTACCCATTCCTGGTACGTATATGAAGCAAATATGTTATAAATATTGTATACATGATTGGATTATTTTCCAATTTTATTAACATAATCTTGGGACTTCTCTCTTGCTATAAACACTAAATGGTTTTAAACATTTCGGATTAACATGCATATTTCATGTGCTAAAGATAAGAAATTTGGCCGTTCAAATACTTTCGTTAGCCACTGTACATCTAGGTATCGCTGTATATACAGCGGAACAGAAATCGCAACTAGACACAGGGTGATTTTACGCAAAAGAAAATTTATAAATCACCATAACATTTTTGTTGTACCACAATTTCCGCCGATGCTGTCTGAATAAATTGTGCTTCGATGAAAGCTTGTTTCCAAAAATGGAAATATAATTCGTCTCGGATTCCAATAATGTTCTCGGGAATGTCTTCCGTCGCTCGACAGATACGAAGATACGACAGTTACGGAGAGAGAATACTACGCGACGAAGACGGATTCCGCGCGATCAACGCGACTGCAACGATCGAGGCTTTATCGCGTTCGTTTGCTCGTTAGAAATAAAACGGGCAATGTCGAGAAATGAAACTACTTTTCCATAAATATATGACAACAGCTCTCGAGAAACGCTGTAAGGTCTTGGAGTCGTCAGCGAATTTCGAGGTTATCTCCGTAACGACATCGTTTCCGCAATTCTAACGGGAATCCAGTTTTCCGCAGTATCTCGCCGTGTACTCGGACTAGTTTGGTAAACAAACACTTAGTTTTGCGATCGATTATGCAAATGATTGTCAAGTTATATAGGAGTCGTGCCAGGGCGGAGCCAGCGGCGCGTTGGATTTAATTAAGTTTAGCCCAGGCAAATATATTTGTTTGTAATCGCACCGGCAGTTAATACGCGCACGGAGGGCTAGTAACGCGATCCGCAGGGCTGTGGTCAGGGTGTGTTCCGTTAACCGGGCCAACATTTATGCGTTCGCCACACAGCATTGCCGACTGCCCTGCAACCTTAATTCTCTTAATCGAATAAGACTGGTCGCCATAATCACGGCACTCTTTCCAATCTCGGGCCTCTCTCGGTCGATAGAATTACGTCGACGCGTCGGCGACCTGTCGCGAAACGTTATAGACGTTACAGTTACTCGCATCCCCGTTTCTCTTCGTTCGTCGACATTGCGCATTTGCAATTTTGCAGCGGGTTCCAGAGAAATCATCCAGTTTGGTTAGTAACGTGAACGTCCTAGCGATTCGCCGTGAACAGTAATTATACGACAGTTTATTAATTTTGGGTACATACATCGAAGAATACGTAGGCATTTTATATGATTAAAATAGTTATAAATTGTCTTTTTTTTTTTGCAGTAAATTATGAGCTACCGAAAACTTCTAATCGATGCTACCATAAAATAATATCGTACAGCAAAGGATTAAACGTTTCTGTTTCTTGCGAAGTCATTGATTCCTTTTTTAACCCGTTGACGTACAAATAAAATGGTATTTGACGCGGTAGAAGAATACTATTTAACTGGCTCAACTGAACAGTTGATAATAAAACATTTTATTTCGAAATTTACATTGAATTAACATAAACAGCTATATGTCAAGCAGATAAAAGAACATTTTTTTATATCCCTTGATACTGGAATCGAATCGAAATCGATGCACGATTTTCGGCGTCCATCATAGACAGCTCTTGTCGTCTCGGAGACGTCAAAGTCTACAATGGTACATGAAATGGATGACATCTAACAGACATCATTGTATGCCAAGGGGTTAAGGAAATCGTTGAATCTAGTTATGCTCGTAATTCCTTCGAACGACTCCTCTAAAATTTGTTGATCATCGTTTCCGCGAGCGTTTCGCAAACATTATTGTTCCCAATGAAAATGTAAATAATTACGAAGGAGTAAAGTATTTCTATGAAAGAAATAACTGTTATAATTTTCATCGAATACCGTTTTAATAAATGTTTCCTCTATTCATGCTTTGCAGATTTTCGTAAACTTTACTTTGCAAAGAACTTACAACGATATAGCCGATTCTGCGGTTCAAACCCGGAGAAAAAGAAAGTTGCCTTAACACGAAAAGTATGGTCGTTTTAAATAACGAGTAGATTGAAATCTTGAAAATTGAACGATGGGGAAAATTTATTTAGTAGTTGCACCGTGGCAACGCAGTTTCCCCAATTATTTGAAGCAACCGGTGTTAAACTGTTTATCCACCGCAATATTTTCGATACAGTCTGTCATTATTTTTCCCGACCCCGTTTAGCCGAGCTGCAGCACGCGTCGCTATCGTTGTCATACTAATTACTTAATTACACCGAGTTGGCCCGTTCTCTGTCTCCCTTTCGCCCACTTCATCACAGAAACGAGCTGCTCGTGTACGAGCCCGTCGCCGCTCGCTCGCCCGCCCGTTTTTCCGCCACCGAGATGATGAACAAGAGTCGAAAACATTTTCGATAACGATAGTAGCTAATTTGCCTGATAGAGATAATAATTTTCCTGCAGGGACTCGTTAAGTGCTCGCGAATTGTTCGTATCGCTTTATGGCACGCTGCGGATGTTTCGCGTATAAACCAATTTACGTAGAATCGGATCAAACAGAAATTGATTTACCCCCTTTAATTATTAAATTTTCCCGAATTTTTAACCGCGTATCATAATGCATAGTAACCGCAACATATCTAGTTACGCGAAAGAGAATTCGTCAAAATGTATTTCATTCCGCTTCTACCGTGAATATTACAGTCGCGTTCGCCGAATGAATTGCATAAAATCTGAAATTTGAGTACTCGCCAGAATTTAACAAGCAAAAATATGATCCCCGCGTGTTTCTATATTTTCGAAACAATTTTACCGACACTTGTAGTTTTCCGTACATTTAACAAGTACATCTGAAGTTTTAAACCATTCAGGGCAAATGTCATATCAGTGACATCGGGTCCGTATTTTTAATCTTTTAAGTTGCAAAAATTACAATTTTATTATTGTAACAACATAAGATTGGTATATATTTTTATTTTCACTGAGAACATAGAGATTTAATACAAGAGCTATCTTTCTCGAGGTAATTTTCGAAAATCTTATCCGCAAAGAGTTAACACTAGAACTACCGAGTAGTAAATCCGACCGATGTACAGTGGCACACGAAAGTATTCGGACACTTTTTAAATCTAAATAACTTTTTCAAAATTGAACCAAACAACTTGAATTTTCTGGAGCAACTAGAAGCATTGATTTACTAAATGATATGCAAAAATAATTTTGAAATAATTCTAATTGGCAGAAATTACGTGGGAAAGTAGGAAAGACATTTTTTAAAACATTTTTATTTCAACTCGTAATGAAAATTTAAAATGTGCGTTTTTCAGAACTGTGTTAGTTATACACATGCTGAAAATTTCACTGAAATCGATTGATGCGGGAAAAAATGGCACGCATAGAAAGATGTAAGAATTTCTGTAGTTTAAGCAGAAGCTGATCAAGAATCGTGAAAAATTGCGATTTTCACCATTTTCGATGGCACGTAGCTCGTGTGTATGTTGATCGATTTCAATGAATTTTTCTGCATGCGTATAACTATCATAGATCTACCAGATGCATCTTTAAAATTTTTAGTACGTGGCTCAAATAAAAAGTATTTAAAAAGTTCCTTTTTTATTGGTCATGTAATTCATAACAATTCCAATATTTACAAAATTCATTTTGCATATCATTTATTAAATCATTGCAATTAATTGCTCAGGAAAAGTGAAGACGTTTGGTCCAATCTTAGAAGAGTTATTTGGGTTTGAAGACGAATATTTTTGTGAGACACTATATATTGCTTTGTAATAATGACAAAATTGCATCCATTCGGATCTCGTACAATTTTTATCGTAATGTCTGCTTCAATGAAGGAATTCCTTCGAAACTTTCTGGCGAAAATGTGTTTATAACTTCAGTGATTGTGAACGAAAAAATCGGGAATTATTTTAACTGGTTCGGTTTGCTAGCGTTAAACGTGTTTCTCTCGTTACGAGCTTTTCGAAGCTCTACATACACAGGATAATCTCCAAGCAGGCAACTTGAAATTCTTTGTAAAGGCAACTAATCGGATTATTTTTAGTATGGTATTTTCAATTTAATATTCGTGCTTATTGTGACAAGCATATCGATTTTTTCCCGAGAGTCTGCAGCAATTCGTTTCTTTTCAACTTGCACGCACCGAATTTTCTTTCATAGTCTCTATACCCACCGTTCCAAGCATTTTTGGATAGGTCGTTAGCTCTCCACGGTTTGAACGAAGTTTCGTGCACAAACGATTTGCATTGATGGATGCAGTTTAATTTCGTTGAATTCCACAGGTCGTTTTATAGATGGATGAAAGTGAATAAAGAAATTGAATAAATTCCGTTATTTTACCTTTTCAATAGACATTCATCCGGACAGTTCGTTATCGGCGAACTGACCGACTTTATGCATTTACGACAAGAGTGAGTAGATGAAATAGAAAACTGTGAAATCATTTCCGGAGTCTAAAAGTCTTAGCGCACTACTTTCGGCTTATTAGAGGTAGAGCAGAGGAAGGAAAGGCTTGCGAAAGAAAGAATGTAAAACTACTGCTAGAAGTGTAAAGCGAATGGATAGAGGAAGGCGAATGTCTTGGCCCAAGGGCTGAAATTGATAAATTATTACTTCCAGCGAATTAGAATTATTGGTATCGGGAAATGGGATTTGATACACGCTCTCCTTTATAACTTTTATCAAACTGATTTATTAATATGGAAGGTGTGACCCTCTGGACTATGACGCAAAACGACAAAGTTGAACTAGAACTGATCTCGCTGTATAGACGGAGGTTTCATCCAGACTTCTTATACTTATCGGCTGCATCGGAATTTTGTAAGTATCATTCTTAGTTTGGTTTTTACGAACTTTTATCCAAACCTTAGAAAATTCGTTAAATTGGCCTGGTATTTTCCACATAAGTATGATATTTTCCCTCGGCATTAAAAGGGTTAAGTTTAAGTAGTTCAAGCGTTGTATTGTGGCGACTGTAGCTCCTGCGCTCACCGACAGAGGGACAGTATGATGAGACTTTCCCGCTAGTAACTTATCTGCCTTTCGATATACCAGCGTCTGAAGCAGGGTCTGCTAGGTAGCCTTACTGACGAGACTTCTAGCAGACTCTTTCATTTCGTTGCATTCACAGTTGCCAAAGTATTAACCCTTTGAGGACGAATATGGTCATATCGACGACATCAAGTTCGTATATTCGATCCTGAAAGTTGCAGAAAATATAATTTAATTATTACAGTAACATAAGATCAGTATATATTTTAATATTCACTCGGAACTTAAAACTGTACTACAAAATTTAACATTCTGGAGAAAATACTTCTAGTACTTTCCAAATCTTCGTTCGCGAAGGACGAAGATAATTCTTCTACACGCGTGTAAATATACTGAGCAAGATTAATAGTTTGTTTTTAAATAAGCAGGAACTTTCAACAATTGGAATAACAAATAAATATCAACGTAGCTTCTGTGTCCTGCAATTAATATAAAAAATTCATAGTCTAGTCATCAGTCACATTGACATAATCAGATATTTTCTGGCAAGACTGTTTCCTCGAACGCAATTGTTTCTCGACAAACATCCCTTGCAACGACACAGCTGCGTCGAAAAACGTCTATTTACGATTCCGATTCCGATTTGTCTGGCTCCTGCAACGATTCGCGACGGTTCATGTTTTCCGTGGAGTCTCGTATCGAGGGATTACCGTGGTTTGATTGTTGAATCATGCGAGTACAAATAAGTCTCCGCCGTTTGAAGTCAAATAGCGCAACCAATAAGTTATGGCGGCTAGATTCAGATATAAGATGTCATATTGTAAGGTTGCACATCAGTCAACAGTACAACCTCGATATATTAGCGATTGTGTATCAGCGTCGTATATATTTTTCGTGCGAAAATACCGAGTTTTGAGTCGAATAAACGTCATTTGCAGGAAGTTCTGATTTACTTCTTTAACACTTTAACTGCCGCACTAACAACTTCAAAAATTCTACAAAATCATAGTAATTTATATAATGAAGCAACGATTGAAAATCTAGAACGTATGACATGAAATTGTCTTTCAACCTTTCCGTATTCTCCAGATGTCAAATTCATTGAGTGCAACGAATATATTAACGTACAAATTTATTTTTCAACGTGGACAAACAATTCTGTCACCCATACATGGGTGACGTGGCAGTCAAAGTGTTAATTTGAAGAAATCTGCAGCTGCGGCGCATCGATTGCTTGTAGAAGCATATGGTAAGGCTGGCATTAAGTGAGAGAAGTTGTCGTGAGTGGTTTCAAAGGTTTAGGAACGGTGAATTTGATGTCGAAGACAAAGAACGTAGCAGAAGGCCGAAAATGTACGAAGAGGCGGAATTGGAAGCATAATTAGATAAAGATTCGTGCCAAACGCAAGAAGAACTTGTACTTGTATTATCAGTGACTCAACAAGCGATTTCACATTGTTTAAAATCATTGGGAACGTTTGAAAAGCAAGGAAATTCGGTTCCATATGAACCGACGCCGAGGAACATTGAATGCCAAATGTCCAGATGTGAAATGCTGCTTGTCAGGCATCGGTCAGTACCTACTTGGAAACACGTAATTGGGAAGTTTTTAATTAGTCAAAATGATTGGTTCCTCATTTTTTCGTTTACAATTATTGAAGTTACAAAAACATTCTCACCAAACAGTTTCGAATGAATTTCTTTATCAAAGCAGACATTATCATACAAATTGTACGTGAATTGAATAAACGCAATTTTGTCATTATTACGAAGCAATGTACATCGGTCGGATTTATTACTCGGTAGTTCTGGTGCTACTTGTTTCGACCGATGACGTATGGCCTGTCTGAGCAACAGTTCACATCATAGGATGATACCAAAAATTGGGTCGATTCATGGATAGCGAGAAAAGATTAAGCGTTCTTCCAACGCGGAATCCGCAGTATCAGGATGCTGCCAGCAAGATGGGAAACAGTAGTGGCCAGCGATGGACAATAGTTTAAATAAAACATAAGGTACCGTTCTTTCGCAATAAATCCCCAATTTAAGCTGAAAAACAGTAGAGATTTGTTTGTACTCCGAATAGAATCGACGATGAGTCTCGGTGACCATTGTGGGCACAGGATCGCCGTTGTCGACTCGTCAAAATGGCGCGGGTACGAGACGCCACGTCGATTATAGTTATTTTGATTCGGAATTATGCACTTAGCGGACCGATGTGCGATGGTCGGGTAAGGCCGGGCCGAACGAGCCGGTTACTATTCCTGCGCACTCATTCGCCGTTAATTGAATTTAAATCAATGCCCGCACGACAAACAACGTTTTGGCTGTTCAGTTCGGCTGGACAGCGTGTATCATGGCCCGGAGCGTGTCGATTACGCGTGTACGCTCGGGCGTGTGCTCGTGCGCCGGACGATCGCTCGCGGGTTCCGGTTGTTCGTTTGCCACTCTTCGTCTATTCCTCCCCGACGAGCCTTCCCTATATTTTCCCCGGGATTTATACGCGCCACTTTACCGGGAATAAATTATGCAGAAGTCGAACGTACGTGCCCAGATTCCGGAATCGAATATCAGGAAATAATCAAGAATGAATTATTTATTGGGTCGCGATCGCGCGCTTGCTCCGCCCGCCTCGAATCCACGGGTAGAGTCAGGTATAGCTCAGCGCTCTTTCTCTCTCTCTCTCTCTCTCTCTCTCTCTCTCTCTCTCTCTCTCTCTCTTGGTCGAAGGAAATAAAGACGAAACGGGTGACGCATGGCCAGGATCGGTAACGAGGAGAAAATCCGATGAAAAGAGTCGGGGAAGAGCACGAGAATTGGAACGGGCTCTCGGGCTCGATCGTACACGGTCGTACTACGCGACGAAACTGACAACGAAGCCCCGTGAAATCGAGAACTCTGGTTTGATGAGACTCTGCGGGCTTGCGCCACTGCCAAATGTAATAGATACGTATTTTTATTAGCCACGGTAACTAAGATTTAGCGGTATCGGTCTTCCTCGAACTTCTACCCTCCAGCAGGCTTACCGGAATACGCTCGGAAACAGAAGAACATGTTTAACACGTTCGGCGCCGCGTCACCCATATGTGGGTGACGGCTGTGCTTCCGCGGGGGCCCCGTCACCCATATTTGGGTGACGTTTTTCTTGTTGAATTAAATAAGATTTTCAGTTGCATTTTTAAAAGAAATTTAATGGAACAGGCTCTGAAGTAGAAATATAGAATATACAGCATAAAAATATAAAAAATATTTTATATTACATTGTTACAGATATTACATTATCTACGTTGTGTGATATTCGTTGAAACAGTTCAAGCACATCCGTGGCGATTTTGGGCAATTCGAACAATATGTTGTCGCTTTTTAAGGTTTTCTCTCGCTTGTTAGCGTTCGACAATTTGCCTCTTCCTGTGGTAACACAGAACGCACATCCTTTCTTACAGGCTTGCCTTGCTGATTCTTGCGAATCTCCAAGCGGTGAGACACTTTCCTCCTTTTGTGTCTCTTAGTGTTGGACACAGTATTTTTCGAGCACAATCAATCTGTGACTACAAGTTCCCGGAATTTTCTTATCTCCATTTTTTTGTGTAGCTCTCTGATACACTATATGTGCATTTACGATCGTTGCTCCCAAAAGTAAATGCAATGCTAATTTGCGATACCACTTGATGCTTTTCCGTATATTTGTTGCGTATGATGCCATCTGGTCGCTCCTGGCGATGCCGGATTTTCCAATATTGTACACCTCTATCGCCAAAGATTTCATTTTCGAAGGACGACCGCGATGTGTAAAATCCGAGCTTGGAGTCATGATGGGTGCATGTTTTGTCGATAAACTGAACACTTTAGGCTTTGTAATGGGTCGACGGTTCTGTAACAGAATGATGATGCTCGAGTTGCATCGTTGCTATTCCTATTTATCGTTCTGTTTACGTTCTGGCTCTCCGACAGTCAGACTTGGGCCCCACGAGAAACTCGACCGAATCACGCTGAGCGCCGAACGTGTTAATTTCGTAAGGAAAACAGTATGTCGGAATTATTAAAGTCGGTTCTACGTTCCAACAAGTCGTGTGTCTTTATAATATTATTTGCACCACCTCTAAATATCGAGCCTTGTTAAGTTAAGCGCTCGAAGCGCAAGGATAAATATAAAACGTTCGAACTAAACGATTTAATATTCGTGCGCTCAAAACAATACCATTACCACGCGTCAAGACGCAACAGTTCGTCGTTTAACACCTTGACGTAGAAATAAACTGGAATTTGACACGTCCGAAAAATATTATTTAACTGGTTCAACTGAACAGATATATGCACGCTCAGAAACAGAACATTTTATTTCGAAATTTACATTGCTATATAATATTTAATCAGGTTGATATATAATGTTAACGGACAGCAATTAAGTAACATTATAAAATAATAAATTAATAATTCTGTAAAGTATGCATTGTAAAGCATAAGCAAAGTATGCATGTAAGGAATTTTGGAATATGTAAAGGAACTAGACATTTTTAACACTGCCAAGTTGTTTCGCTTCTTACATTATTTTTTACACACACATGGCATCTCTTTGAAGGATGTTCCTTTCTGTTAGTGGAAGGTATATGTTTTAGAAAATTCTGGCGCTCCGACAGTCGGATTTGGGCCTCGCGAGAAACTCGACCGAATCACGCTGGGCGCCGAACGTGTTAACGAGAATGGTTTTCCTTTACTCGGTCGGGATCCTCGAATCGTCGACGTATCGAGGATGCTGTTAGGAAAAGAAAGCAAGTTTGTTGGCTACCGCCTTCGTACAAGTCTGCGAAGCAAACGCGGAATCGCTTTGAGCAAAATACTGACGTGCCTTTGGTCAATAGATGCGCTATCGTGAGCAGACTGTGAATTTCTATGCAGAATATGAATCGTAGGCGTCGATTGCAGGACATAAGAATTTATTTCGCTTTTTAGCTGTTTTATTAAGCTGGAAGAAACGTATTGGTACTTTTGCATTGCCATAGATTTGGCAAATCTGCAGGGTAATCGCGACAGTGGTGAAATAGCAGAAACGTGAAACGATCGAACGATGCCCGAAGAATGCAGCGAGTTTTCATTTAATCGAAGAAACGTTTAGAAGTCAAAATATATAGTACAGAGTGTTCTTTTAATCTTTTTGTATTCTGCAAACTCTATTTATTTTTAAATCTGAACGTGCACATGTCATTTACATAGAGATTACGCGTTGTGTGCACTTTTAAGAGTATGGAAAGGAAAGTGCGTTGAAACGTTGGGACAATCGAAGAAAGTTCAAATTCAAATAATTTTTAAACGCTAAGTTTCATCGTATAAATCTCGCAGTACTTTTTCCGATGGAACTTGAATCTATATCTATCGGTGCGCACAAAATGCTAAAACATTGTTTAAACATTACATGAATACTGAACATCTGCTAGAGTTTTTGAACAATATTGCTATTTGTAATAAAAAGGAACGAATTTTAGAAACAAATAAAAAATGCATACCCAGATGTTGGATGGTTAAAAACGACGCAGTTATGCTTTTCATCGCGCCCGCCATTGCGAATTGGCCCTCCATTGTGGCTGCTGTATCCCCATTGTGTTTCGCACTATTCAAATCTGATTGTGACTTTTTACAAAGAATCGACACTACACCAGGACGTTTACTACAGCCGGGCATAGTTCTGCCACAGAACGCGAACGCGTTTTCCTGATCTCGTGTCATCGTTGAAACATTTTAGCCCAGCCGAGGACTCGGTGGTGCGAAATGTCGGCCATAGAAAAGTCGAGGGATCTAATTCCGTCTATCCAGGAAATTAGAAAGGATAGTTCCGTTCGTCCCCGGTTAGGCGTGTTACCCTGACCTCGGTTAGTCCGTTCCCGCGTCATCTTTTCCTAGCCTTTCTTTTACCGTGTCACGTCCAACTGTGTGAAGCGTGACCGTGGAAAAGCGAAGGCGAGCTAATTCTCTCTATCCGGAAAATTAGAACGGATAGCACGCTTCTTCCCGGTTATGTGTCACTCTAACCCCGGTTGGCGTTCTACTCGGCTATACCGGAGGATTCCTTCCTTCTTTTTCGGTGATACGGGGACTCTCGGCACTGGCTAGCGCCGTAACAGCGAAGTAGATCGACCCAATTCTCTTTTCGCCAGAACCTTTCTGAAAACCATAAGTTACCAATAATATAATAATTCTTTAAGAAGCTTATTCCTTTAAGGTCGTTCGTATCAGCCTGGCCGCGTTTAATCCTTCACCGTCGCACGCCGTTTTCGCGGCTCTTCGACGACTGCTCTTTTCAACCATTTTTCTATCACTCTTCGTCTATTAAACTGGCCCGACAAGCAAACGAATCTCTGCCAGAGAATCAATGTAACTTGTATTAACTCTTTGCCATCCAAAACCGAGGCATTCTTTGCGACCTATTGCCCGTCCTCAGGATAGTTCAATTTTTATGAATTTTTTAGATAGAAATTTAGTCACGTGGAAATTGTTTTAAATAGTACTGTAGCATCTTTTAGTGGTGCTTCAGAGTCACGCTAGTCCATTTATTTAATTCGTAGAAGTTATTAGGGTTAGAAGACTAGAATTTGTAGATTGCATATTTTATGCGTTTATTGTGGAAATAGATGAGTGCTGTTTTCAACGGTGGAGAGATTAAAGAAATTTAAAATATGCAAGACATTTTTTTTGACCTAGAATATGTTCAGTGCACATGATTTGAGACATCAGATTAACCACTGTCGACGCATTATCGATGCCCTATAAAAATTAGAAATTTTCGAATTTCGCAAGGGGTTGAAGAAACCGTGTAAACGGACGTACGTGTAAATGTTAGAGTGGTTTACATAAAAATCTGTGAGAGCGCATTGCAGTTTTCAAGAGTGGAGAGATTAAAATTTAAGACATCTCTTTTGATCTAAAATATGTTTATTGCATATAATTTGTGACATCGGATGAATTGAACACTGTCGATGGCCTATAAAAATTCGAAATCTTCGAATTTCGCAAGGGGTTGAAGAAACCGTGTAAACAGATGTCCGTGCAAAGGTTAGAGTGGTTCATATAAAAATCCGCAAAAGCGCATGGCCCGGTGAGCCACATTAAAAATCTCGTTCCAAGTGTAGAACTCGAGTGGTCCAATTAACACGACGAGAGATGGGTGTGGGGAAGGGGTTAAGAGTAAACGTCATTCGACTCGTCGCTCAAACAGAAAATCCGCAAAGGGTTCGCGGGGGTTCGTTCGCCGTGACTCGAGTGTTCATAATTTAACGCGGCCAGGACCTTAAACACGGCAGCCAGCGAACAGCTCGCGAAGGAAAGAATCCGTCATCGCGTCGCGTCGTTTCGACGGCGAATTTTCCGTGCAACATGTCGAATGAGAACAAGCAATCGATTCCCCTTTCCGTGGTGCACAATTCGAGATATCTCGAGGAATCCTCGAGTTCGCTCCAAGCCCCACAATCGATAAGTTCGTTAAGTGCCCGTAGCCGCCGTTGCCTCGTTATACGTTACTCGGTGTTAGGTAGAGTGGATGTTAACGAATACTCCTTGCCGGCGGATCGTTTAATCCTGCGATGACAGATTTCGCGGTCGTCGATCTTTCTTGCTGCACAATAGACCGAATCCACCGCGAAACTACCATTTCGCTCGCTCGGAAAACGTTTCGCCAATTATATATTAGATAATCGGAAAAGTATTGAGAGATTTTTATCGCTAGATGCTTGGTGTCATATATTGGGCACCACTAATCAGATTGCGTCATACTGACCGCGCATTCGAGAGGTGACATTTCAGTCTACAATTATCATGCAGGTAGTTTTCTATTTCGTCAATTGTGTCAAAAGTAATATTAGTGTGAAAATAAGTGAAATTTGTGAAAAAATTCGCTATGTTTTGCAATTTTACTTCGAAAAGGGCAAAAATGCTGTACAAGCCTGGGGAAAAGTTTGTGGTTTTTACTGGAAATTTCGATATTAACCCTTTGCACTTCGAGCAATTTTAATGCCAAAATCAAGACATTTCTTTTACGTAGAATAATTATATTGTACATGGCTCATTTCCTTTCTTGCATATTAAATTTATTACTGTTATTTATAGATACAACAGTTCAATTTTTAACGATTAAATTAAAATAAGAGCAAAATAGCTCAGCATTCAACGTGTTAATAATCTTCCATTCGGTAAAGTGTTAACCCTTTGCACTCCAAGCAATTCTCATTCCAAAATCGAGATATTCTTTTTACCTAGAATAAAATTTATTATTATTGTATAGTTGGAAAAGTATTGAGAGATTTTTGTCACTAGATGTTGTTTGGTGTCATATGTCGGGCAACACTAATCAGATTGCAACATACTGACGTGTATTTGAAAAGTGACATTTCAGTCTACAATTTTCACGCAGACAGTTTTCTATTTCGTCAATCGTATCAAAACTAATATTAGTGTGAAGATGAATGAAATTTCTAAAAAAATTCGCTATGTTTTGCAATTTTATTATGAAAAAGGCAAAAACACTGCGCGAGCACGGGAAAAATTTGTGGTGTTTACGGTAAAGATGCTTTAGCAAATGCAACAGCATGTGGATGGTTTCCTCGCTGGTTCCCTCTCCAAAATCGAGACATTTCTTTTACATAGAATAATTATATTGTACATGGTTCATTTCCTTTGTTGCATATTGAATTTGTTACTGTTATTGTTGAAATAAAGCAATATTTGCACAGTAGATAGAAACAAAAAATTACAACAATTTTGTATAGAGACTACGCACACGTGTTACTCATTTGACCGCTCGCGAAAGAAGAAGGAACAAGCGCTACGTCACCTATTACATTTAGGCTTAGTGCTAAACATACTGTATATTGAATTCAATAGATAACGCAATCAGCCTGAATATCTGCAACAGGTATTTGTACATACAACAGTTCAATTTTTAACGATTAAATTAAATGCAATTATGGTTGTGTAATAGTTGTTTTGAATAATAGTATGACAATTGGAGTGTTAGGGGTTAACACGTTGAGTGCCATGTCAGCCATCAGTGGCTGACACTGAACTTTCCATTTAGGTCGCGTCAACCACCGACGGCTGACAGTGTAAAATATGATATTTAAATGATGAAAATTTATTTAAAATTTACTTAATTTTTATTTATTACGAGGTTACATTAAGACATTTTACATTAAGTCCTAATATATTTACACATCTGTATCGAATAAATTTCAATTTGTTAGTAGTGCGCTTCACATTGCTATACCGTAATACTAAGCAGCGCGCGTGGCCTGACGGGGATTTCCTTACGAATTCGCGTGGCGCTCAACGTGTTAAAGATGCACCTCGCTCTGGTCAACCAATTACTGAAAAAGTCGATGAAATAATGCCAATGGTAGAGTAAGATTGGCATACAAGCAGTCATGGGATTTCTAGTGAATCAAACATTCACCATTCAACCGTTTTGGATCATTTGCAGAAGGCTGAATACAAAAAGAAGCTCGTTGTTTGAGTGTCTCATGATTTAACAGAGAAAAATTTGATGGATAGAGTTTCCATCTGCGAATCATTGCTCAAACGTAATGTAATCGAGCTTGACTAGGAAGTTTTGATGCATCCACCGTATAGCCCAGACCTTGCACCATCAGATTATCGTTTGTCTCGATGTCTGCAAAACTACCTTGATGGTAAAAAGTTGGATTTAAAAAAGCACTGTGAAAATCACTTGGTCAAGTTTTTAACTGACAAACCACAGAAGTTCTATTCTGATGGGGTTATGGTTCTACCCCAAAAATGGCGAAAGGTCATAGATAATAATGGCCAATATGTACTTGAATAAAATTCATTTTGAATAAAAGACACATTTAATGAAAAAGAGACAAAAATCTTTCAATACTTTTCCGACTATCGAATATTTGGTTGCGGACCTTTAATAATGAAAATAAACGTCCGTACTAAAAACAAACATCGTAGAAATGTCCAAGATGATTCCCTCGATGCGAAAGGTTTAAATTCATTTTCATTGGCACACTGACTGCGAATTTTATGAATTTGCGATTAAAATGAATTAGGGAAATACAAGAAAATAAAAACATCGGAAGAATTTTAAGCTGTCGTTAAATTGGTTTATTAAAATTGCTAAGAGAAGAAATCAAATTTTCTATTTTTTAATCATTTTGATGCGTGTATAAGTTTCAATACTTTGGTTTTTTTCGAGGATTCGATTCTTAGACCTTCCACTATCTGAATGTACGAAAGGAATGTTAGGAAGAAATGGTTACCATCTGAATAAATTATTTAGGCTTTTTTGAAAACCTAATCTTTATAAAGGAAGATAGGGGAAGACTCCTGTAATCTTTAAAACATGCATTTCTACCTCTTGAAGTTTTTTATAAAAAAAAGTGTATGTTACTTGATATTAGGGAAACTATTATTTCTTAAGGGGAATATCGAGACGACTGCAGTCTGCATGAACTACTCAGGCTTCTTTTGTAACCCTAATCTTTATCTAGACTGAAACCTATCTTAGGTTTAGTTCTAAGAAATCTAGCAGCAGGTTTCTTTAACCGATCGATAAAAAATAGTAAAAATAGACATAGGACATAGGACAACAATGGACATAGTTGTTGCTCAACCGTGTATACAAAACTTTTACGCTATATTATTTCGTTGATTATAATATCTCGTTGACTATTGGGCTTAGGACATACGAAGGTCAACGCGTTTCCTCGCTAATTTTGATGCTCCATCGATTCGCAATCTAAAAAGTAGGTCGTTCCATTTAAAGGAATCAAGGAGACCTTAAAATCTTTTACAAGTCTGCAGTCACGTAAAAAATCTTTGGGCATAATTTTTTCATATTATTACAAATAATGGAAATATTCGAGATGGTCGCAGTTGCCTCATCTTGTGGAGACCAAGTTATTGTTTGGGACATAATGGGTTAGCTTTTTCCCTGTCTGGACGGTCGGTGGTGCGGAGTGAAGTCAACCGGTGCGACGTCAGTCAGGTGGTAAAAAAAGGTCGGAACATTCGGTGGCAACGAATTTCCTCCGTCTGGATTTCGAACGGTCACCGGGGAAAATCGCCGGGACGTTTCCGCTTATACTCGCCAGGTCCGATAGGAGACTTATGTAACTCAATATCGACGGGGATATTACTTTCAGGCGGAGTCGTTCCCGATGATTAAACGGAAGCGAGGCAGAGCGATGCCCGGTTGGTCGGTAAGGGAAAATGCCGAGGAGACACCCGACCGAGAGAGGAAACGAAACGAAACGAAGCCTTGCCTCGGCTTGGCTTGGCCTGGCTTGGCTTGGCTTGGCTTGGCTTGGCTTGGGAAAGGCAGAGGCCGAGGACAGACCGTTGTCGTCGACGTTGCCGCGGAGCAATTGGAAATAATGGGATTCACGGAATGAGAATGAAATATCTGCGAGACCCGGCGGCGGGAATGTTGCGATTTAAAGGAAGAGATTGCTGCGTAATAAGCACCGAACACCGGTCCGATCCTCGTCTTCTTTCCGCGTGAATTTCCTCGCCTCCGACCGACCAAATGATAACACAACGGAGTAATTTTCACGGATGAGTATTTACCACCGCATCGTGCTTAACGCCTCAACCGCCGTGTCGATCATCTATCTGCGAAATCATTTTTTCAACTTGAATATTTCTGACGCTATGCGTTAGATAAACGACGCTTTGCTAGGATCTACAAGGTATATCAATATGAAGCCAGATTTTTTTATGGGAAACACACGTTTATTGTATGAAAATGATGCAAAATATTTTAAGTATTGCTCGTCGATAGCTATACATTTTTTCCATCTCTCTGACAATCTGTGGATACCACGCGAAAAAACTTCCTCTTTTGAGACAAACCAATCGACGAGCCATTTTCGTACATTTTTGTAAGATGTAAAATGCTGTTCAGCAAATGCGTGCCCTATCGATGCAAATAAGTAATAATCGAATAGAGCTATGTCTGGTGAATGAGTCGCATGCGAAAGTATTTCCCAACTAAACGCCTCAATCGTTTCCTTCACCGGTTTTGCTGTGTGCCATGGAGCATTATCATGAAGCAAAATCACTTTGTCTTGCCTTTTCTTGGTATTTCGGTCGTCTTCTGGATTTTTCCCATGGCTTTCAAACGTATGGAGACGATTTCTCGTGTCAAATTTCACTAATTCGTGAGTTACAATTCGCTGTGTTCAAACATTTTCGGTGGTATTCCACGTTCGTCGTTTCTCACGTCAAAATCGCCATTTTTGAATTTTTTAAACCATTCGAAGCACTGTGATTTACCAAGTGCTTGCTCACCGTAAGCTTCGGCAGGCATTCGATGCGATTCTGCAGCAGTTTTCTTTAACACTTTAACTGCCCAACTAATAACTACAAAAATTCCATAAAATCAAAGCAACTTATTTAACGAATCAACAATCGAAAACTTATAATGTACGACACAAAGTTATCCTTCAACGTCGTTCTATTTCCCAGAACTTAACTAAATATGGTACAACGAATATGTTAATGTGCAAATTTATTTTTAAACATGGACAAGCAACTCCGTCACCTGTATATGGGTGACATGGCAGTCAAAGTGTTAAATGGTAACAGAAAATAAATGCTGTCCGCAAATCGTAGTTTCCAGGCACGAAATTCGACGTGTTCGACCCTATTAAAAACTATGCTGTTGTATGAAACTTGTATGGTTGTGAGTTGAAAATCTTTATCGGATCAAGACAAGAAAATGGCGTCAACAACGCAGTTTGACGTTAACTACAACCAACGCCACGTATTTGCAAATTACGGTTTCAAATTTACAGACCTGGAATGTCTAGGCTACCGCGAATTCCACACCCTTCGAACATTGTCTAAAAATTGTCAAAAATCTTCTGCACAGTTGTCTTTCATCTTCTTTTCAAAAGTTCAATTTTTGTTACGATCGCATCGTGTGTTACTTGTCGAGAGGAACAACCTCGTGAAAGAAATCGTGGACCGCGAATAATCGGAGCTGTTGAAACACGAGATACAGGAAAATAAAATAACGGTAATGGCGGCTGATGAAATAATATTTATATTTTTCCAACATGGATATTGTTCGACTAATTCTCACGTTTTCTTTTTTGTAGCAAAGTTTTTACATTCTCGCAAGCCACATCCAATTTCGCAACATATATCACACGTTTCATTTGAAATGCAAATATTACGCATGTAGTAACGGCCTAGATATTTATAACACTTTTTTCCATGGGAACGATCAAATTGCAATTCCTTTTGCAAATTTGTTACTCTAGATGAGCAGAATGCATACAAAAATTTGATCTCGGAAAACTCGACGTAGGACGATTTTGTGGCATCGTTTTCGAAGGTGTAAAATTCTTTAGACACAACATTTTTACACACCTTGTACATTTCGGTTTAACGTTAAATCTGTCACCACTTAATTGACCATTTCCAGAATATTTATTTTACAGTTATTGCAATTGTATAGATGTGTCCATGAAAAATAACCGAATCAATTTCACAAAGTCTAAATAAACGAATTCTTATAATTTTTATACGGCAACATATGCTCCGTGGCATCGACATTTCAAGAAATCGACAATTTCAACGCTATAAAACACAACACCGTTGTATGAAACTTGTAGGGTTGTGAGTTTAAAATCTTTATGTGACGTCAAAATAACTATATTAACAGTTATCACCGCGTATGGGCAAATTCCGGTTTCATATCTACAGACCTGCCAAAGATCTTATACAGACCGTTGTCTGTATAATGCAAACGACGAGAAAACTCGTACACCTCGATTACCAGATCCGAAAGATAATCTCGAGCTGTTTGGCGCTGGCCAAGGACAAGAAACGAGCAACCGTAGACGAAGAAGAAGTTTCGAGCTCGTCTTCGTTGTTCCCGAGTATATTACCTTTATAAGATAATTATAGTGGCATCAATCTTCGGCTCTGCGTTAAACGCGAAAAACTTGTATATCCGTTCTTGCTTGTAGAATCGTTTCGTTTCTACGAATAACCGAGGCACCCCGCCGCTCCTTTCTCGATGCCTCTCCTGTTACCTCCCCCGCTTAGCTGGCATCAGTATCATCAATTACCCCCGCAAAAGTTCGATCTTCCCTCCGTCGCGTTTCCTTCCGGCGTTCTCGGCTCATACAGTTCCATTACCATTACTCGGCTCAGTCGAGTGAAAAATGTAAAAAGGGGAAATAAAGTGGCAGAAGAGAGAGAGAGAGAGAGAGAGAAAAGATGAAGGAAAGAGAGGAAGAGAGAGAACGTTGCTCCCTTGCTCGCTTGTTCCATCATCGTCCTCGGCGATGGTTTGTAATTACGGCCGGTGGTATCCGACAATCGGAACCGGGATCATCGCGAGCCAACCTCCGAGAAAAGGAACTTTCGTCGACTCATTAAAACGATGGTATTTCGCGTTCCGCGATTCAAGGCGGCCGCGCATTAAGGCGATAAGAATGCGCTCCCGTTACGCCGATTCCACCGGCCCGTTACAGTTTTTGCGCGGCTCTTGTAAATCGAAAACGGCCGAGACGCGCGGAACGTTAAGGCCGATTCCCATTAACGCTCGCTGGACGCCAACACTCGTGAAACGATTACGCCCGATAAAAAAGGAATTTAAGAGAACCCGCGATGCCTTCCAGCCCGCGACTCTCCGGAAACCGGAATTTCGTGGCTGGAACCGGATTTTTTCACTCCCAATCGCGACTGCCTCCAAATTTTTAACAGTCTTTTCGCTCCACGATTTCAAACTCCGTGCTTTCGAGAATTACGAACATTCCTTGCTTGTGCAAGATGCAGCGAATTACCGTAATTAAATTAATACGTAATCTTTGAGCCGATGTATCGGACGCTGGAACTACGAAATCTGCCAGAATGACGCGTTCCAAATTTTTCTTTTTCTTTAACGAACGTATGTAAATATTTGCATTCTCAGATATGTACTTCTGATAAAAGTTTGAGCAAATATATTCCTGGCATTTTTGTAAATTAATATATTGAGTAATCAGTTTTAATGCTTCATATGCCTAGTACTACTCCTAATTTTCTTTGCTGATATATGCAAATTAACCGTTTGAGTGATTTATAACATCAGGCTCGTATGTCTGATCCTAAAAGTATCCGTTTCTTTTTAATCTACTATATATAGCTTGATTAAAAATCTTCGAACTCGAAAAGGTTAAGTTAACATCGATAGTTCCAAAATAAATATTGTTCATTAACCCATTTGAATTCTTTTAGCATAAACGTCCAAATTTGTCGAACGGCGCACAAAGTTTAAATTCGCTAACTGTGAATAAAATCTTATAAGCCTAATATTAATTTTTGTGGATAAATATTAATGAATCCCTTGTGCTATACCAGCGAGCACCAATTTACGGCGATGGTTATAAATACGGTAAACACGAACAACATTAAACAATACTATTTATATTAAATGAAATTAATCATCGATATAAATTCAGGTAAATGTTCACAAAATACTATTACCTTTTTATCGTTGCTTAACATTATCGGCAAATATAATTATTTCGAAGCTGCGTGCCAATGACCGATATGTACGATTAATCGTGCGTTAACATTGCGCACTGCTTTGTATAATTACCGACATATTTACGCATTACAAAATGAGCTTCGCACGTTTCCGTTTGCACTGAAAAATAAATCATTCGGAGCGATATTTAAAGTGATACACGTGTAACAGCGATGTATTAAAGTGATTTGTTACAGTAATATTTAAAAAGAACACACTCGTGCGACTGTTTCAAGAAGCAGTTCGGTTGTTCCGCCGATTCGTTCGGATAAATCAAGCCCGTAACGCATCTGCTATCTTAATTACACATCGCGTCTACATTTAATTTGAAATTCGAACATCTTCTTTCCCCGACTACAGCCCGAAGCGATCGATTGAACGCGTCACGATCCATCTTCTGCACGAGAGCGAGCTTCGAGCCATCACGGCGGAATAAAAGGAACGAGTTTCTGTAATTACAAGAAACAGCTTCGCGACTCTCGCGCGCCCGGCAGCTTCCGTATTTCCGGAATTTCTCTCTGGTTTGATATGCCGCCGGAAGAGAGGCCGAGAAGCATGGAAAACGGGAGGGATAGGGGTGGGCAATCGATAATTTCAGTGGAGTTTCTTTTAATGGAGGAAAAAGAGCGAGAGAGAGAGAGAGAGAGAGAGAGAGAGAAGAGGGAGAAAGATGAAAAAACTTTCTCGCCCGGGTGGTCTTTCGAGCATTGGAATAAAAAGGAACGGCCAGAAAAAAACACTCGCCGACTAACGACGCGAACGTGAGTGGAATTTTAATATTCGGCCACGGGGCGAAAATCGGAAGCTGAGGAACGGCGTTGCGCGCCGCACTTTCTTCCCGCGTCAACCTGGTAAACGCTCCCGAAAACCCAGAAACCGCATCTGTTCTTCTATGACAATGTTGCTTTCTTAACCCCTTGACTACTCCAGACTTTGATACGCATCGGCCGTATCATACGGCAGAAATTGAGTAACGATGTGCGCCGGGATCGGCGAACTTTTGGGTGGGGATGCATTTTTGTGAAAACATGTTTCGATATGTCAAAAAACTGAATTTCACAATATTAAAACGAATTATATATTTCTTTAGACCGAGTGAGTATAAATATTAGGAATTTAATATTAACGTAAAGTATTTCACAAGATATTTTCACAAGCCAAACTATGTCGAGCGCCTATAGGCGCCTTCAGTGTTAGAAACGCAAATTTTCTGAGCGCCTATAGGCGCCCACAGTAGCCAAGGGGTTAACCCATTTAGTGCCGAGCGAAAGTATCGTACCTATGTCAAGAATACCGGCCGAATTTCACGAATTTAAGGTTTGGGAGAAAGCTCATAAAAACCAAACTAAAAATGATATTGTGAGATTTTTCTGAATCCTATTATTTTGGCTCAACGCGTTAGGCAGATAGATAGTGTCACGCAACACACCATGCAATTGTACTGTTAACGGTTCCACATAGGATCGCGTTCACGCAGAACGCAACGAGTGCATCACACAGAAGATAGCTACGCAGGAAGAAATCGAATGAGAACAAGCAACAAATGAGCCGAAAGAGAACGAGAGGCCTCTTCGGGACCTTCTTATAGCCTAAATCATACACACACGACACCGCTCATTCCCAATCGCATCGGTGACTTCAAATGCACCGCACATGTAACACATTGCGTTTCAATCAAGCACTGCAAAACGCTTGACCATTTGTCGCACGCCGTTTCTTTCACACAATGTATCGGTCACACCGCGCCTCAACCATAACGTGTCTCAATTATACTGCCACCGGTCATAGTCTCTCTCTCTCTCTCTCTCTCTCTCTCTCTCTCTCTCTCTCTCTCTCTCTCCACGCAGGCACGCTTCTCACATTCTACAATATTTACAAAATTCAAAAAGCAGCATATTATGAAATAAAGAAAGAATAAAGTAAACGCCAATTATATTAGGTCTACCGGAAAGTTCTTTCCGTTTCTGTCACAACAAATCTCAACACGTAAGCCCATGTTTATTTGGCGCATGTGTGCCTCTCTATTTTTATCACTTAATGTATACATACTGACGTAGCAAATTAACTAAAATAAAACTTTTTAATTAATTAATTAATTTTCATAAATTAACTAAAATAAAAGCAAAGAACATCATACTGCATCCTGATAATGCCAGGCCACATGCTGCTTTGGAGACTCGTCAAAAAATTGCAGAACTAGGCTGGGAAATTCTGTCGCATCCACCATATTCCCGGACGTAGCACCCTTCGACTATCACTCGTTTTTCTCCTTACAAAATTTTTGAGAGGCAAAAAATTAAAAAAGGAAGAAGATATCAAACAAGCACTGGTTCGATTTTTCGCATCAAAAGATAAAACATTTTTCAAAAATGGGACATACAAATTGCTCTCACGCTGGCAAGAGATCATTAATACTATTGGCAATTACATTATTTAATAAAGTTAATTGACGGTAATAAAAATTTGTATTTTGTTTTATTCCAAAAACGGACAGAACTTTCCGGTAGACCTAATATTTCAATATCTGTGGCAAATCATACGAATAACATCGATACAAAACATTAGGAAAAACGTAGAAATGAGTTTCTCTTCTACAAACAATATTTATGCATAGACATTTATTCGTTGTTTTAATGGTTTAAAATGCGAAGAATACCGGACCAATTTAACGAGTTTGCTAATGTTTCGGAATTAACTCATATAAACCAAATTAAGAATGATATTTACAACATTCAAAAAGCAGTATATTACAAAATGAAGAATGAATAAAGTAATTCCAATTGTATTTGAATATTTGTTGAAAATTAAACGAATTAACATCGATACAAAACATTAGGAAAAACGTAGAAATGCGTTCCTGTTTTACAAACAATATTTGCACATAAGAGTAATCATCGTGTGATTACAGTTTTATGGAGAGCACGTTGTATGGAGTATAAATATTATATCTTTGTAATTCCCGTTGTCAAAATTTAAAGTTTCGGTTCCTCAAGGATCTGGCCACCAAGTGGGGCAGACAGATACGACTGCTGGTAAGCGGACTGTGCCGAACCGCACGGCACTGGCTCCAGAACCTTCATACAGAACCTTATTTTCTAACAAGTCAAACTCAAAAACAATATTTTTAATTCTTTTGCAATTAAATTAAACCTCGCAATGCGAATAGTAAGGCGCCATCGGATACGCAACGATGTATCGTCATTGGCAGTTTTCATAAGAGTTGCGTACGACGATTTGTATCGTCGTTCAGCACTAAAAGGGTTAAATGTAAATCGGTACGTGGGGCCAGCGATCAAAATACTCGCTAGCAGCACAGCTCCTTTTTTATCGACTTATTAGCAACTTATTTTAACGTGGTTGCATTAACTGCGACGGTACCAACGCGTTTCGTTCTAAGCTACTTTTTCCCGACTTTTAATACAGGCCCCATTTAATATCCGTCTAAAGGTTTATACAGGGTGGGGCATTTTAAATAGGTCACCTGAATAACTCGCTTGTTTTTGAAGATAGGAGAAAATTCATTAGACCAATAGTATGCGTCCATAGCACCATAAGGGTTAAACCTAAGCACATCACTACGTCAGAGAGTTAAGTTTATTAATAGTTTATGCCGACGTGGTTGCACAGTGAAGGAACGCGTTTGTATTATATTTGCGATGTTGCGTATGCCGATTAGCTGAAGGCGCTAATACGCGAATGGTGAGAGAAGAGTGCGGGACCGACTCGTGTAAATTTAACCGAGCACCTCTGTGTCGAGCCTTTTACACGCGGAAAATGTTGACACGTTGGCTATAGAGCCGGCAATTATTCGTCGAGCGAGCCATTTTCTTGTTCGAGCCGGTGGGTTAAATAATATTGACAGACGTTTCACCGGTATTTGCAATCGTTTCCGCGTACGCGCAACGCTAAAAGACCGTCGCGAAATGGATCGCCATTGTCGCCAGACAGAACAATACCTTCAAAATCGTTAGCACGAAACGATTCGAACCGTTTCTTCGCAGGATTTGCGGGAAACTGCTGTCGCAGCCGGGGAAGTTGATTAACCGACTGAAAGATTCCGTTCGAAGTAAGTTTCCGCGCTGAAACTTTCCGGCGCAGCTCCGCTTATGGATTTATCAATATCCATAATCGTAAAGTGCACAGGGAGAAACGATTTTGTAACCAGAAGTGACAAGATGCTCTTCTTTCTTAGAGCACTCGCCGTCGTCTAGTAGCATACTGACACTTCGTTGTCGTAAATTTTCTTCGAAAGAGAACATGGCCGATCAATCTCTTTTAATCTTCCGGCAGCAGCGTCCGATAAAACAGAACGTTTCTTTCTTCGTGTTTTGTCCATTACGTTCCATTACACGATTCATTAATGATCATTAAGGTACCAACACGTGGACAGCGTTCGTACAAAATCGTGGACAATTTTCGATGCAAAACCTTCTAGATCCTCAGGATCGCATACGATCAAACTTAACTGATGTCCAGACTGTGAGTTTTTATGCAAAATAAAAGTTGTCTCTGTTAATAACATTTCTTTTTGTGATAATTGTAATCAGATAAAAATAATAGAACGGTGTTTTCAAAAATTTGAACTTCTTGCGCTCCGATGGCAGTGTTCGATAGCGATGGCGTTCGTACATAATCGTGAATACTTTTGATGCAAAATCTTCTAGATCCTCAGGATCGCGTACGATCAATCTTAACTGATGCCTAGACTATGAATTTTTATGCAAAATAAAAATTGTCTGTGTTAACACTAGATTTACGGACCGAGCCAATTTGACTCATTAAAAATTTGAACACTATATATATATAACACTTTAATATTACTTTTTAAAAACATACGTTGGTTTTTAGTTAAGTAATGAGATATATGTAAACGTTCATTCCTCTTCCCCGCAGACCCCTTCATTTCGCATTATCGAATATGGTATACCTATTTTCACGGTTGTGAACCAATTTGACTCATAGAATGGTTTAACAATTATTCCCTACTAAAGCTAGATGCCGATTTACGCAGTACATGCCGAATAAGCCGGATAAATTCGGCATTAAATTTTGACTGGCATCCGATGTTAGAAGCAAATATCTTGTAAACGGTTTTCCGTACTTGGGCAAGGATGAAACCCGAGGATCAAACATTCCTTTGAGCGAATTTGTAGTAACTAAGCTTGCAGAGCCATATTTAGGCTGCGGACGAAATATTACCACAGATAATTTTTTTACTGGCATTTCACTTGCAAACAAACTACTTTGGTTGGCACTATACGTGCAAACCGAAAAGAATTACCTAAAATTGCGAAAGCCAAGAAAGATAAAATTACACAGTTTTCTACAAAACTGTATAGATCTGAGAATTGTACCCTGACCATTTATAAAAGCAAGCCTAATAAAAAAGTTTCACTACTAAGTACAAAACATAAAAATATAACAATTGAAAAAAATAAAAAACTTGTTCCAGAAACAGTAACCTATTATAATAGCACCAAGTATGGCGTTGATGTACTTGACCAAATGGCCCGAAAATATAGCGTTAAAGCAAGTTCACGCAGATGGCCTCTACAAGTTTTCTACAACATTTTAGATTTAGCAGCTATCAGTGCTTGGATTCTGTATAAAGAGACGACTCAAGTAAATATTTCACGAAAAGATTTTATTTTCCAATTGGCTGAAGAGCTAAGAAGTAAATATAGAGAAGAAGTCGAGAACACTTCAATTCCAATGACAGAAATTCATGCTACTGACGCACGGAAGAATTGTCAAGTTCAACAATCATGCAAAAGAAACAGATGTACAAACCATTGTGCTAAATGTAATAGAAATGTTTGCGGAAAATGTGTTTCAGAAACAGAGTTTATATGTAAAAAATGTTTTCCATGAATTTTTTGATAATAAACATTTCATTTAAATTGATTTGGAACTATTTTCTTTGCAAAAAACTTAAATTTTCTTGTATGAGTCAAATTGACTCACTTCAGTAAAAATAGGTATATAATCAACATCCGTAAATCTAGTGTTAATAACATTTTTTTGTGATAAGTGTAATGGGATAAAAATAATAGAACGGTGTTTTCAAAAGTTTGAACCCCGTGCGCTCTGATGTTGCCGTCAAGGAAACTGTAGAAATTGCCGTACTATTATTTAAAATGGCTTTTAAATCACTATGTTTACATTTAAGAAGTCGGTGAAAATTGAAATGCTGCGCGTACAAGTAGTGGTAAAACTTTCTATGGACGAAAGGGAATGAACCATGCGCAATGGAACTATTTTAAATCAAAAAGTATCTCGATTTTGGAATTAAAATTGCTTAGAGTGCTAAGGGTTAATAAATAAATAATGAATGCCTCAAATCCACAGTCTGTCAATGTAGCTGCAACTAGAAAGTCAAAATATGTCCTAGTAATTTCTACCGTAACCTTTCGGAGTTCTAAAAATCCTAATGAAAAATATGGTTTATCACAAGAATTAATTGAAAAGAACCGCATCAAAAAGACTTATTACCCTTATTTCCATTTACCTTCGAAATCTACCACGATTTCACACACTCGAAAGCTTTAAAACCTTCGACGAATACGCTGAATGAATAGCCAAAGTTTTGAGCTTTTAATGGTAAATATACGAATGAAAATTCGAATCCAACGAGCCATGGAAACCATAAATAGCATTTTTTCATATATTCGTGTTAGCTTCGGTCGAAAAAATCTAGAGGCGTCGTTGGAAACAGTGGAAACGCTCAAATAATACAATAACATCGATATAGTACTATCAACCGGTTGAAATTGTGAAAGGAAGGCGGGAAATGTTTGTGCAAACATCCGGAGCCTACAAACGACGACAAAAATACGCGTTCTACGCTTCGGCGTGCCTATAATTTCGAAAGTTTGTATTGACTGCGCGTTTTATATGGACGCGGGTAAATATAGGCGCGCGATCAATGTCCCTAAATCCGGCGTTAATGCCGCTGTCAATGAACACAGGTGTCGGTCGCAGCTGGTTTCGCTGAATCCCTGTCGATGACAACGGTGTCGGCGAAGCCAGCGATGTATCGGTGATTTCAATGTAATCCGTTCGGACGGTTCTCTTTTTTTTTGTCATTGGTTTTCTCGGGCGGTGTTGTTCTTCCGGTTCGCGGCGGCGTCGATGCGTGCTCCAGTTACGTGTTTCCGGCCGGCCGCCGCGGCGGAGACGAGCATCAAACGCACCACAGCCAAGAATAACCTGCGTAATCACGTGCCACGCCACGCCAAGCCGCTTCTGCTGCGGAACAGTTTTAACTCGGCCTGGGCTGAATGGCGAGGAGACGATGGGAGGCGTCGCCCCTCTGTACACGTCGTCCCGCACGTGCACCGCCGTCTGCTCATTGAACGCCGTATTTCAGCCGTGTAATGATTCACGTGAATGCTGTGTCGTCCTGGTATTTCGAGACGCGACGAGACACGACGAGCAACGGGGATCGAGCGGGGAATCTGCTCTTGAAACGGCAGGATCTTCCCCTTTGAGGAAATCATGCATCATGCCGACGTCGTCAGCCAGATTAACACGCGCCGCAGTTAAGTCGGGGAGAAATTTTAACGGCTAGGAGATCCTCCGACTCCGCAGACTCTTCCTCGTTTCTGAAGAAAGGATCGCGTGCCAAACTATGACACACGCGCGCGCATCACCAAACCCCGTTGTCACCAGTATATTAACCCTTTCGTTACAGGCGACTTCTCCGCGGCACTCTCTCTCAACGAACCGCGTTTATGGCTTGGTGCAACTTGAGTTGTTTTGACGATGTTTATTGAAAAATTGAAGCTTTCATTTTGTATGTAGATATTTGTAATAACCGTGTAGTTATTTTTAGCGACCCCTCAAAGTCGCCAGTCGAATACCAAGGGTCGATCCTTTTGCTACGAGTCGGACGATGAACAGGCCCCGATGTTCATACCGATTCGGTGATTACATTTTCACGAAGTAATCAAATTTACGGTTTTTGCGACAGCCAGCGACGCGGCTAAAATTGCCTACGAGGCTGCTGCACAAATGTTCTCGTCTGCCCGATTCGAGCGACGATGTTTTAGGGTTTAGAGAATGGATGTGCCCTGCACAGTGGGGCATGGACGCTCCTCTCGTTCTCGACGGGACGGTATCGGGGGAGGACTAATTTATGACGCCGTCGAGCGTTCACGTTCTTTTTCCCTTCCTGCGTGCAACGCGTCTTCGTGGAAATGTTTCGATGCCTGTGTTCTCTTGCAATGATTTTTGAGACCATCTACTTTTCGATGACTTTGTAGCGAAACAACTGAAAAAATCTGATTTTATTTGAGCAACTTGTGCAGCGTTAATGCTAGCTGGCTATCTCACACCGGAGATGGTAAACTGATTGGCTGTTTTCGTTGATTAGACCTT
This sequence comes from Agapostemon virescens, assembly GCA_028453745.1. Taxonomy (NCBI): domain Eukaryota; kingdom Metazoa; phylum Arthropoda; class Insecta; order Hymenoptera; family Halictidae; genus Agapostemon; species Agapostemon virescens. The sequence continues at coordinate 21,256,433 of CM052094.1, forward strand.
CATCAAACTCCACTTTCTCGTAATTCGTCGTGTATAATCAAATTCGAATTTACTCTATCCTCAGCGAGAGAAACTTGTACCGGACCAAATCAGATCCTGGGTTACGTGCACTACCCTAATCCAGACTACAGAACCATGGAACTCTAATCAGGTCGTTAGACGCGCGCTCTAGATCATTATTTATACCCGAACACCATGTTTCACGCTGTTCAGAATTGATAAATTAAAATCCTCCGAAAACCTGGATCTTCGAGCTGAACATCCGGAAGACAAGTCACGCCCAAAGTCCAAGATGCTCTGATTTCAAGCTCTAAGCTTAAGATCCTCTAAACTTAAGGACCCAAGTCGAAGTTCTCGCGAACTCGTAACTTCGAGACCTCTTAAATTCTAGGACACAAACTGATGACCCGTTTGGACCCGGTAATGCGAATGCAAGTGTCTCTTGCATTCGGCAATTATGCGCGAGGTGCTCCGAACGTGTATATCCAAATTCCGGCTAAACAATTTAGATGGATTTGCTGTCTACACTTTTTCGAGAGGCTTCGTGTTGAGAATTCTAAGTGGCTAGAGTTAGTTTAGGTAAGCTCGATGTATATCCTGACAATTCGGAGCTAGCCTAAATAGGCTACATATGTATCTTCAAATTAGATCACGGAGTTGATGCGTTTAAAACATCAAGAGCATCAGAATATTGTTCCTAGTTTGTTAACACTTTACCGACCGGCAATTGTTTTAGAATTGTTTATGGTCTATAGTCCTTGACTGAAAACTTTTTAACGGATTTTTCAACATCGACAGCAATTTTTATTGGAAATCCACGAGGCATCCTCGGTAACGTTATCCAATCGTTTCATTACAAACTACAATGTAAAAAGAGTTTCTAAACTTCATTCGGTTAAGCACAATTATTGAAACTCCTGTTAATAGGCTTCCGGTCAGTAAAGTGTTACAATGATCGAGAAAATAAATTATTTTATACCGAACTCTTCTTTCTTGCTATCGATGCACAAACTTTTTACTTTGCATAAAGATCCATAGTCTAATTTTCCATCACTCTCTTTTAACACTTTGGTTGCCACGTCACCCAGATAAGGGTGACGGAATTATTTGTGCGATTTTTAAATGAATTTTCACGTTAATATATTCATTGCATCCAATTCAATGGTGGCCCAGAAGATGTAAGAAGGTCGGAAAACTACTCAGTGTCAGGTTTTATTTTTTGGTCAGTGTCAATTTTTTTGGTTGCTAGTTTTGGAGTCAATGTGTTAAAGCGAAACCAAATTTTATTTATCCAATACACATATTTCGTAAATTCTGTATGAAATCTTCGTCGCGAGTCCATTTGAATTTTAAGAAAGACAAAAGATGATTGCACAAAAGCAACGCGGCGAACATTCTGTATTTGCTTACATATTTCGGACATATTCAAGACGTTACTTTATGTTCCAACAGAACAGTTCTCTTTCTCCGGCAACACTGTCCACCAAATCTTTTATTCTCGCTCGTGTACATCCTCCCGAATGAACTTGCACTTTTTTGAACGAGGATGAATGTAAACGGGATGATCGAGTCCTGTACTCGCGTTAGGAGCGGCGCTGCAAAGCCACAAGTATCCATTAAATTTGTTCCTTGAAACGTTTCCTTGGCTCGAAGAGATATCATTTCCTGTGCTTCAATTATTTCCGTAATTCCTCCCGTCATCAATCCTCGGACAATTCACACGGCCCGGAGCCGTACACCTAACCGCCCACTTTACGATACCCATAGCTCACAGTTACCGTAGTTCAAACATCTTACGAAGTTTGCCGGTTGTAAACTGGATGGCCCGTGACGACCGCAGTTCGCCAGAGTTCGCCGCTCCAGAGATTATGATTTCAGATACGAATGACCTATGGCGCCTTAGCATGTAGCGTCGCTCTCGGCCTCGCACTGTGTCTAATGTTTGCCGGTACAGTTCAACGTAATCTGCAGAACTCCTGCGCCATTACCATCATAATCCGATATCGAGCTCGCCGGCCATTGAGGATCCTACGGAACGCGCCAATCGGATCGATCGGAATTGGAGGACTCTATTCTAGCAATGTTAATGCTAAACCTATCACGCGCGGTCAAACGACCGTTTCGAGGTTCTTTATTTTACATTTGCCGACGCTAGCTTTGCGGAGCACTAAAAATTACTAAAGGGTATCCCAATATGAACGCAAGGTTTGAATTAAATAGAAAACACAGTTTTTAGTCTTTAGATTGTTATTTTTTCATTGAATCATAAAGTATACAGGATAGGGTTATTTATGGAATAACACATCGGGCAAATGGCCTCCACGGCTTTGCTGGCACATACGCACTCTTCTGTCGAAATTTTTCATGACCTTTCTGCATAATTGTGGCTGAATTTCGTTGATGCAGCGTTTAATTTCCTCTTGTAATGTACGGGTGGTTGTGGGCTTATTGACATAGACCTTTGACTTCAAATAACCCCGTAAGAAGAAATCTAATGGTGTTAAATCACACGATCTAGGGGGCCAATTCTGATCACTGAAACGAGAGAGTACACGACCAGGAAATGACTCATGCACTAATTGAATTGTTTCACTGGCTGTATGGCATGTGGCACCGTCTTGTTGAAACCACATATTGGCCACATCAATGGCATCCAATTTCGGCAGAAAGGACTGTGTTATCGTGTCGCGATATCGAGCACCAGTAGCAGTTACTGCTTGACCAGCCTCATTTTCAAAAAAGTATGCTCCAATGATGCCTCCAGCCCAAAATCCGCACCAAACACGGCAATTTTGGCGATTAACAAAGCCATCAAGGCGAAAATGTGCTTCATCGCTTAGGATAATTTTGCTCGAAAAATCAGCATCCACTTGTTGATGTTCAATAATCCATTCCGCGAACTCTCTTCGCTGTTCATGGTCACTAGGCTTTAGTTGTTGTGTTAATTGAATTTTGTAAGCATGGAGACACAGATCTTTTGTGAGTATACGCTGTAGAGAGCTTCTTGAAATTTGCAATTCTTGTCCACGACGCCGAATTGATGTTCCTGGGTTTTCACCAACACTCTCATGCACTGCTTCGATATTGACATTTGAACAGCTTGTTTTTGGACGACCGGTGTGTTTAGCGTCTCCAACTGATCCAGTCTCCCTGAATTTTCAAATTAATCTTTTCACAGTTGACGAGGTTAAAATACTATTTTGACTATATTTTGTGTAAAATTTTCGAACTGCGGCCGCCAAACTTTCATTATTTTTGAAATATTGTTTAATATTGAAACCACGTTGTAGAATCGTGTAACGCTCCATTTTTACTAACCCTAAACTCTCAACTGTCAAATTGTTCTTTTTTCGTGGTTGTCAAAAATTTACTGCAAAAATGGCGACAAGTTCAAATCTTGCGTTAATTTTGGTACATCCATTGTTTCATAAACATTACGAACCGTTACACTTGTAGGATTCTTGGAGAAAGGGGAAGTTAACCCCTTGGCATACAGTGGCACGTAAAATGACAATGATGTAAAGCATGATACATTTCAAAGCGTTCTAGATTATGTAAAGGAACTAGATATTTTTTACACTGCCAAGTTGTTTCGCTTCTTACATTATTTTATACACACACGTCACGTCGCTTTGCAGGATGTTCCTTTTTGTTAGTGGAAGGTACAGTGGCTCACAAAAGTATTCGGCCACTCTTCGAATCTAAATAACTTTTTTAAGGTTGGACCGAACGTCTTTTCTTGAGCAATTAATTGCATTGATTTAATAAATGATATAGAAAATGAATTTTGTAAATATTGGAATTGGTATGAATTACGTGACCAATAAAAAAGGAACTTTTTAAATATTTTTTATTTGAGCCACGTACAAAAAATTTTAAAGACGCATCTGGTAGATCTATGATAGTTATACGCATGTAGAAAAATTCATTGAAATCGATCGACATACACACGAACTACATGCCATCGAAAATGGTGAAAATCGCAATTTTTCACGATTCTTGTCATTTTTTCCCGCGTCAATCGATTTCAGTGAAATTTTCAACATGTGCATAACTAACACAGTTCTGAAAAACGCATATTTTAAATTTTCATTACAAGTTGAAATTAAAATGTTTTAAAAAATGTCTTTTCTATTTTCCCACGTAATTTCTACCAATTAGAATTATTTCAAAATTATTTTTGCATATCATTTAGTAAATCGATGCTTCTAGTTACTCCAGAAAAGTCAAGTCGTTTGGTTCAATTTTGAAAAAGTTATTTAGATTTAAAGAGTGTCTGAATACTTTCGCGAGCCACTGTATATGTTCTGGAAAATGTGCCCAATATTTGCCTGACAAATTACGTAGCATATCTTCTGCGATATTCGATCGAAAATCTACAATCGATTGGTTTGTTGAATTAGATAACATAGAATACAGAACATAAGCTTTATAAACAGCTATGTGAATCAGATAAAAGAACATTTTTTTATATCCCTTGATATTTTCGACGTCCGCGAGAGGCAGCTCTTGACGTTTCGGAAACGTCGAATTCTACAATGGCACATGAAATGGATGACGTATAACAGGCGTCATTGTGTGTCGACGGGTTAAGAAGCTAGTAATAATTCAAGTGTTGCACGTACGATTAATAGTAACAAATTTGATATGCACGAAAGGAAATGAACCACGTGCAATGGAATTATTCTATGACAAGGAAATGTCTCGTGTTAGGAATTAAAATTGCTTGGAGTGCAAAGGATTAAAGTTGCAACAAACATAATTTAATTATTGTAATAACATAAGATCGGTATACATTTTAATTTTCACTCAGAACTGCAAGCATTGCTATACAATTTAGCTTTCTGGCGAGAATATTTCCAATATTTTCAAAAATACTCGTTCGCAGAAGGTTGAAAGAACTCGACATTTTTGGAAATCCTATATATCATCGATCAACCTTTGTACTTTCTCTAAAAAAGAACAATCATTGTAAACGTGCAAGAAATATGTCATGACTTTTCCAAGCTAACAATTCGGAAAAAGCAGTCACGAATCAATTCGTTTTCCATTTTGACTTAGACTTCGCGTGACCCGCGCAGATATCGCTTAGAGCACGAACAAGAGTGTCCATAATGGTATGACATTAAAGGGTTTGGCAGTTTTGCAGAGAAAAAAAATTGCAAATTTACGGCGGGGATACGGTGTAGCGCACAGGTTCGAAGCGACGACTCGTGGTCGAAATCGGCAGCTTAGGATCGGGAATGCTTTCCTGATGATAGGATAGCCTCGCGGCGCTGTTGCAAAGGGTACGGTACTATTTTCAGTTCAGAGACATAATAGCACTGATTGCGTAAACGTTTCGCGGAGATATCCGGGTGCGGCATTAAAATCGTTCAGGACGGATTCGAGCAGTGCTACACACCGTTTCTTTGCGGTTTAAACGAAATTAGGATAATGGTCGTTTTCGATACCGGTTCGTAGCCTTTCCTCCTTTCCGCGATTCACAGGCTGGAGGAGAGAGAGAAAGAGAAAGAGAGAGAGAGAGAGAGAGAGAGAGAGAGAGAGAGAGAGAGAGAGAGAGAGAGAGAGAGAGAGAGAGAGAGAGAGAGAGAGAGAGAGCGGAGTCTCGGCCGTATAATTACTAGCGTCGAGGCAATTTCCAATGTTTCCCTCAAGAAGCGAGACGCGGAGCCTCGGGGGCTGATTCCTCGAAATTGATTCCCCGGTTCGAACCCACCATCTGTTCGCGGCATCCCCAAACGAAATACTCAAGGAGATTAAGGCTTTGCGAAGACGGGTGGCCGACAAACGATTCACTGCCCACACCCCCTTCTCCCACCGCTCGATACTATTCCCTCCTTCATCTTATTATTATCCGACTATTCTATTTTGTTCCCGTTGGGAATTTAGGTTTGCGTTATCCGCGAGACCGCCGCGTACCCGATCGTTACGATATTGGACACCGGTGATTAACAATCATACCGTTCAACGTCTACTTTACATCTGTCAGTCTAAAGCTATGTCCACACTGAAGCAGAACAACGGGCAACTTCTTGTTGCTCCTTGCTGCGTTCACATTAAACCTACCGTCACTGGTCAAACGATCGTTTCACAGTTATTAATGTTATATACAGTGGCTAACGAAAGTATTCGAATTCACGTATATCCAGCATGTAAAGTGTTATAATTTGGAAAATAGTGTAGAGTATAAAGAAAATTTCTAACAATGTCTACAAATGTGAAAAATGAAGTTCCAACTGTAACTTTATGTGACTGATGTATTCTGGCTAAATGATGCGTATTAACTCGGAAACAACGGTCTCGACTTTACGCTCCCGCTTGGGCAATTCTGACCTTGGAAAAACCGCCCCTTTCACCTAAGCGCTTACGAACAGAGACGTTACGGTTTCTTCGCAGTCCAATAAGGAGTACACCCGAAGGAAACCGTCGATGCAGTAATATCGTGATTTATCGTTGGTTGTCTGTTTGTCGTTTCGTTGGGTGCATCGCACGTGGTGCCAGTTTGTCGGAGTAAAAGCTGTCCACGTACGGTGCTTGTAAAACGCTTCTTCGGAACCGATTTAAATGGTTTATCGCATCCCTCTCCCTAATTCTCCGAGGGTAGGGCGAAGCACGCCCAACTATATTTGGGTGATGTTTTTCTGGTTCAATTAAATAAGATTTTCAGTTGCATTTTTAAAAGAAATTTAATGGAACAGGCATTAAAGTAGAAATATAGAATATACAGCATAAAAATATCAAAAATATTTTATATTATATTATCTACGTCGCGTGATATTCATTGAAACAGTCCAAGCACATCTGTGACGACTTTGGGCAATTCGAACAATATGTTGTCGTTTTTTTAAGGTTTTTTCTCGCTTGTTGGCGTTCGACAATTTGCCTCTTCCTCTGGTAACACAGGACGCACACTCTTCTTACAGGTTTGCCCTGCTGATTCATGCGAATCTCCAAGCGGTGAGACACTTTCCTCCTTTTGTGTCTATTAGTGTTGGGCACAGTATTTTCCGAGCACAACCAATCTGTGACTACAAGTTCCCGGAATTTTCTTATCTCGATTTTTTTGTGTAGCTCTCTGATACACTATATGTGCATTTACGATCGTTGCTCCCAAAAGTAAATGCAATGCTAATTTGCGATACCACTTGATGCTTTTCCGTATATTTGTTGCATATGATTTTCCAATATTGTACGTCTCTATCGCCAAAGGTTTAATTTTCGAAGGACGAACGCGATGTGTAAAATCCGAGCTTAGAGTCATGATGGGTGCATGTTTTGTCGATAAACTGCACATTTTAGTCTTTGTAATGGGTTGAAGGTTCTGTAACATTAGATCACCCAAAACGCACAGGCCTACTCGAGTTGCATCGTTGCTATTCCTACTTATCGCTTTGTTTACGTTCTGGCGCTCCGACAGTCGTATTTGGGCCCTGCGAGAAACTCAACCGCATCACGCTGGGCGCCAAACGTGTTAATTTCGTAAGGAAAACAGTATGTTGGAGTTATTAAAGTCGGTTCTACGTTCCAACAAGTCGTGTGTCTTTATAATATTATTTGCACCACCTCTAAATATCGAGCCTTGTTATGTTAAGCGCTCGAAGCGCAAGGATAAATATAAAACGTTCAAACTAAACGATTTAATATTCGTGCGCTCAAAACAATACCATTACCACGCGTCAAGACGCAACAGTTCGTCGTTTAACACCTTGACGTAGAAATAAACTGGAATTTCACGCGTCCGAAAAATATTATTTAACTGGTTCAACTGAACAGATATATGCACGCTCAGAAACAGAACATTTTATTTCGAAATTTACATTGCTATATAATATTTAATCAGGTTGATATATAATGTTAACGGACAGCAATTAAGTAACATTATAAAATAATAAATTAATAATTCTGTAAAGTATGCATTGTAAAGCATAAGCAAAGTATGCATGTAAGGAATTTTGGAATATGTAAAGGAACTAGACATTTTTAACACTGCCAAGTTGTTTCGCTTCTTACATTATTTTTTACACACACGTGGCGTCTCTTTGAAGGATGTTCCTTTCTGTTAGTGGAAGCTATATGTTTTAGAAAATTCTGGCGCTCCGACAGTCGGATTTGGGCCTCGCGAGAAACTCGACCGAATCACGCTGGGCGCCGAACGTGTTAACGAGAATGGTTTTCCTTTACTCGGTCGGGATCCTCGAATCGTCGACGTATCGAGGATGCTGTTAGGAAAAGAAAGCAAGTTTATTGGCTACCGCCTTCGTACAAGTCTGCGAAGGAAACGCGGAATCGCTTTGAGCAAAATACTGACGTGGTCAATGGATGCGCTATCGTGAGCAGACTGTGAATTTCTATGCAGAATATGAATCGTAGGCGTTGATTGCAGGACATAAGAATTTATTCTGCTTTTTAGCGGTTTTATTAAGCTGGGAGAAACGTATCGGTACTTTTCCATTACCATAGATTTGGCAAATCTGCAGGGTAATCGCGACAATGGTGAAATAGCAGAAACGTGCCGAACGTGTTAAAAACGGTTGTAACGACCAGCGAAAACGAACGATGTACGTTGTTGCCGATCGAACGTGCCACTCAAGCAAACGACTTAATGTTTAAGGCTCGAAAGATATCGATACGAGTGCGCGATCGCATTCGGTGGCACCCATGGGTGCAGTGGATGATCGGGGTCGGTATTGGCGATAAAGTGGCATTCTGTACCGGAAGTAGCGATCCTTGGATCTCAGTTACGGAGGAGACCCTCGCGCTCCGTCCATCTATCACACGATGTACAAAGCAGATCGTGGAAAACCGTCGGGACGGATATGGGGAACGTTCGGTTCCGATGATTTGTCCGCATTATTCATTCCGTGGTGCACGCGCGCACGATCCTCCCGGACGGTCGTTGATAAACGAGGCCACTCGAATATCATATCCGATCGGCGCCCCGGTGAAATTTGAAAAATACACGACACCGGCCAAATTGGATTTCCCGGAGGGAGCTGATTAACGGCGCGATCCGGAAGTGTCTCTCTGCCCGACCGATACCGGTGTCGTTTGCGTTCCGCCCTTCGTGTTTGCAGTGTGCACGGAACCTATGCGCCAGGCGCCGTGTATATTAATCCGTATTGATCACCGGAAAAGCATTAATTACCGGGGAAAACAGTCGAATGCTTGCGCGGGTCGTCGTCGTCGTCGTCGTCGTCGTCGTTAAAACCAGAGAAAACCGGTTGTTTGTCCTCTTCTTTTCACCAACGAGCTCTCCAGAGGATTCCGCTCGGCGGGTCAGTGTTTATCAAAAGTGTAATACAGAGCGTATTCACCGGTTGGAAATTTAACAATCGACCGAAGGTAAATATCGCGAGCGAAACATTTTGCGCGCAACGGATTCGCTCGATACCGGGGGAACTATAATTGCAACGAGCATAATGCGAAACAATACCGCGTATAATCATAAATCACTTAAGATGGAAAATTCGTGTATTATTCACGCACCAGGTGAATGCAATTAACAAAGATTCAAACAACAACAACAAAAAATAAAAGAAAAGAATATTAATGTTTTGCGAGAATTCAATGCACGCGGTTACAGCGAAAACAGTTCTGTTGTTTGTTCGATGAAAAACCAGTTGTTTTGTTCAATTTCATTTTGCAAGTACAAGGTCGTTACCCAGGCCTTCGCGGAAGTATAGGGAAAGTAATTGCATCGTCATTGCACGCTCGCCACAAAAAATTTTGCAACCGATGTCGAAGAACTTCCGTCACATTCGGATATTCGTAAAACGAGATTTTTTACAGAAAAATTCGATATCCTGGTCGTTATCGGAATTAAATAATATATACAAATGTTTCCATTTTCGCCTTGTATTTCATTGAAACGAATTGTGTTTCGTTTACAACTCTCCCATTACACGGGCCCATGCCCGTGCTCAAATAACAACGAAATCAGAGGGAAATCAAACATTTGGCAGACCGTAGAAACGGGAAACAAATGAATTTTCCTTCGGGGTGAATATGTGTAAATCCCGAGCAACATATCCATTAATACGGAGTAAAAATTTACAGTTCGACTAAACCGAGAACGCTCAAGGCCATCGGGTAAACGACCACCACCAGAGGGTCCAACGTATCCGAGCATACTATTTCCATTATTTACAGGATGCATAAAGGATCGATCGAGCGCGTGTCCGTTTGAATATTGCACGGTATAATGTACTGATATCGAACGTCATTATACTTGCATAAGATTAACTTTAACGCCGTACACGGAACGGTTATGAATAAAAATCGGCTCTGTCCCGTGTTGCCGAATGGAGCCGCATTATACATTCATCCGACAAAGAGTGGAACTAATGCGTGGACGGACGATGGCCGAAACGTGACTCGCGGCTGCAGCAGACTCGCTCGCGCGAGTTGCAATAATTGATTAAATTTGCGAGATCCGTTTCCTCCAGCACCCTTCGCGGGTCTTGCTTGTCCGAGCCTGCCGGAAGAACAATAGCTGTCAGCGCGTTTCGAACGAAGCGATTTAACCCTCGTGTCAATACCGACGATCCTCCGTCACGTTCGGTAACGTATCCAGTCTTAATCATTTTAACGCACATTTTAACTCCTTCAACGTACATCAATTTACAATTATCCGCGGTAACCTTTGCCACTCGACAGGCACCACAAAAATTGCAATTATTAACTTTTAACGATTTAACTATTGTAAAGGGGGTCCCAAAATTAACGCAAGGTTTGAATTAAATAGAAAACACAGTTTTCAGTCTTTAGATTGTTATTTTTTCATTGAATCATAAAGTACACAGGATAGGGTTATTTATGGAATAACACATCGAGCAAATGGCCTTCACGGCTTTGCTGGCACATACGCACTCTTTTGTCGAAATTTTTCATGACCTTTCTCCACAATTCTGGCTGAATTTCGTTGATGCAGCATTTAATTTTCTTTTGTAATGTACGGGTGGTTGTGGGCTTGTTGACATAGACCTTTGACTTCAAATAACCCCATAAGAAGAAATCTAATGGTGTTAAATCACACGATCTAGGGGGCCAATTCTGATCACCGAAACGAGAGAGTAAACGACCATGAAATGTCTCATGCGATTATTGAATTGTTTCACTGGCTGTATGGCATGTGGTACCGTCTTGTTGAAACCACATATTGGCCACATCAATAGCATCCAATTTCGGCAGAAAGAACTGTGTTATCGTGTCGCGATATCGAGCACCAGTAACAGTTACTGCTTGACCAGTCTCATTTTCAAAAAAGTATGGTCCAATGATGCCTCCAGCCCAAAATCCGCACCAAACAGTGACACGTTGTGGGTGCACTTGTTGTTTGACAATCACATGTAGGTTCTCCGAACCCCAAACACGGCAATTTTGGCGATTAACAAAGCCATCAATGTGAAAATGTGCTTCACCGCTCAGGATGATTTTGCTGGAAAAATCAGCATCCACTTGTTGATGTTCAATAATCCATTCCACGGACTCTCTTCGCTGTTCATGGTCACTAGGCTTTAGTTGTTGTGTTAATTGAATTTTGTAAACATGGAGACACAGGTCTTTTGTGAGTATACGCTGTAGAGAGCTTCTTGACATTTCCAATTCTTGTCCACGACGCCGAATTGATGTTCCTGGGTTTTCACCAACACTCTCATGCGCTGCTTCGATATTGACATTTGAACAGCTTGTTTTTGGACGACCGGTGTGTTTAGCGTCTCCAACTGATCCAGTCTCCCTGAATTTTCAAATTAATCTTTTCACAGTTGACGAGGTTAAAACACTATTTTGACCATATTTTGTACAAAATTTTCGAACTGC
>CM052094.1:21304321-21323648 GCA_028453745.1 Agapostemon virescens
GTGCATAAAATTAGTTGCATATTATGCACCGTCTGATACCATTTAACTTCTACTTATAACATTTTCTTCTATTCTCAACCATTTAGGAGGTACAGCCTGTTCCAGTTGCGTGGGACACCCTGTATAAGAAGTTATTAAATATTGAAGGGTAGCACGTACGATTAATAGTAGCAAATTTGATGTGCACGAGAGTAAATGAACTACGTACAAAGGAATTATTCTAGGACAAAAACATGTCTCGAGTAGGAATTAAAATTGCTTGGAGTGAAAAGGGTTAAAATAGCTTCGATTGTGAAAATGTAACACAAAATGATGCTACCACGAGACCCAAGCAACATCGAAACATCGTCGTCTATCGGCAATAACAACCGAATTACTCGGTCAACCTCTTCAAAATGCCTCTGTGCACGAATCAAAAGAAACATCTGCACCCTCTATTAAATTCTAAATTCAATCTAAAGTTTCGGAAGGCTGTCCGCCCCAGCGTGCCAACCGAAGCAGAGAAAGAAACCGTTGTTTCCCGGCGGCGATAATTCCGATAAACGAAAGGAACCCCGGGAGCGGCCTAAATCCCAGCGAACCCTGTATTTCACCGAGCTTCGATAACTCGTACGAGCCCGGGACGTATAAAAGACCGCGTTCGGGGCAAATCCGATATAATTCAATTTTCACGAGGCCGTTACACGACACGTTCGCTCTGTAAAATGTTCAATTCCTGCGAAGATATCCGGTGCGTCGGTGATTCGCGCGGCGCCTTGGCTCGTTATCAGTGTCGGACTCGACTTGTCGACGATTATGCCGAGCGGCTGGACGGTCGTGGCCGGTGGCCGGGCCACACAGCCGCCTTCTTTCATATTGAAAAAAATTGCGTCCACGTTAGCGGTCGTAAGGCGGCTCGTAAAAAGGCCGGAGGCCGTCGGAACGATAAGATTCCCGTCGGTCTCGGGGACAGACGATTCGTTATTCCGGGTCCGGACGAAACGCGAGTAGAGTTTACGGTTTTGTGCGACGATAGCGGCCGATAAAACCACTGCCGGCGATACAGCTCCGGGCTTCCAGAGCCTCGGAGAGGAGCGGAGAGAGGTCGGAGGACTGTTGAGTAGGCTCCTTTTTCGGAGAACCGTTTAACTTGAAACAGGAGGGAAGCCTGTGTACGGCGATGCGCCAGCATGCGAACCTCGTACCGGCGTCGAACGCGACTCCACCGTCTGCTCGCACACGTCTGCACGTGCATACACGTGTGCGGAGGTGTACGTGTATATTAATACGTACAGACACGCGCACACACACGTGTACAGTAAATAGATGTTCGCGCGCGCGGAGGCTCGCGAAACACGCGCGCACCAACGACGCTGACCATCGAGCCACTCGTATGCACCACTGACCTTTCGAGCCCGTTGCAGCCCTTTCATTCGCCGGGTTGCATTCTTGGTTGTGAGCAACACGTGGGGGTCGAGGGAGGGGAGGGGGACACGGCGGCTCGATCTAGTGATTTTTGTCGTTTCGACGTCACTCGTGCGTCGAAATGATAGGAAAACCGTTCGACGAGCATGCCTGCATGAAACTCTTTGAACGGGACGCCGCCAGCTAGAGTCACGCTGAATAGTCACTCCATGCTCGACCCACTCGGTTTTGATGTTGTTAAAAAATGGAAGGCTTGTTACAGACTTTGGAACGTCCATTCGACGACGAAATTTATTTCGCCCAAAAAGCTGGAAAAAATCATGCAACCACTATAATAGCATATTTACTTCTTATTTTGTCGTCTCGTGTAGTTAGTTCGTGTTCGCATCAGAATTTCTTAGTATAATAGACAAACAGATATAATAGTCGATAGCGTATAATAACAATAATTGATAAAACATCGCATATAATAGACAAACGATAACATATAACACGTTGACTGCCAAGCTAACGGCCACGAAAATTCTACAAAATCGAAATGAGATGTTGAATAAAATAAAAATTGAAAAAATAAAATATATAATGTAGAATACTCCTGCCATCTTCTTGCACTTTCTAGATCACCATCAGCTTTGATGCAATGAATATATCGACGTTAACATTCATTTAAAACGATATAAATAATTCCGTCACTTATATATGGGTGACATGGCAGTCAAAGTGATAATAGACAAAACAAAATTTGAGTTTTAACGGTGAACGTACCGAGCGTTAAAATTAGCTGGTGTATTATTTTCTTATAAGAATTCGAAGATCTAATTTATTGGGATGAATTGCGATTTTCTTTACAATAATTGAACGAAGAGATCTATCGAATCGATTCCTAGGAAGGCAATTTTGCAACTTCGATAATTGTAAAATAAGCAATCTGAAAAGGGTCGTTTAACCCGCCATGGGTAGGTTTAGTGTTAAAAAAGGGTTTTTTTAATGGAAAATAGTAAAGATAAAGTATTTATAAATGTATACGTAATTTCAGAATATTTTCGTTACAATTGGTTAATCCTAAAAATTTAATTATTCCATGTGCGAGTAATAGTAATATATTTATATACTATGGAACTATTCTAGATTGTCTAGATTTTGGGATTAAACTGCTCGGAGTGCAAAAGGTTAGAGCTGGATTAGGTTAGCTGTTTCAGTGTCTAATTAATTATAGTTCCACTTCGTTCTTCAAAAATTCTGCCGGAAGAAGTAACATTGAGTGCGAAAACTCTTTTTCTATTATACCGTAATACATGAGCCGTTTATTGCACAAATCGATTAATTCCATAAAACAAAAAGTGGAGAAATACGATGAAATAACGTGCATTGTTTTTTGAAATTCTCTATATAATATAAATTCAAATAAACATTGTAGAATATATAAATACAGACGTAGCTTTCATCTAACAGTATATAAAATTAAGAATAAAGAATAGCGAAAAAGTTATCGTCAGTTATGTTACAATTTTTACGTGATTGGTGGAACTAATCGATTTGGCAGGTGAAAAAAGTAATAAATTTAAACTCAGGGTTTAAATTTTTAAGTTTTTTGTCATAGAAAAAGTTAATTATTAGATATTTTTATTACAGATTTTTCATAAAAATTAATATTAATGATTCTGTTATAATATATTGTTATTTGTGTTCTTGAGCCAGATTTTTTGTTGATAAATTGTATTGAAGAACATTTATTTTGCAAGTATTTTGCACATCCACGTTATTATAATTTTCACTCATTTCGATTATAATGGTATAATATTATTTTTTTTTAAACCACTGACAAATTGAAATAATTTTTTATAATAATTTCACCAAAATACGATCTCGAAGTGATGTTGAAAAGGCTGAAAAAACATGTAGTATAAGACTGGTGAAGTACACGGTAGAAGTTAAAATATACCAAATTGAACTTTATACTTAATAATAATTAATTTGACTTCACAAGTACTTGATTCTGAGACAATTAGACCGATTGAGTCATTTATTTTACTTTAATTCTGATAAAACGACACTAAAAAATTCATCGTTATCATTCGGCGCTTGCTAGTGCATTTGAGTTACATTACTGCAACGATTTAAATTAGAGTATGATGTTAATCAAAGTGGCCTCTAAAATAAATTGTTTATTATCTAGTGGTCAAAAAATTGTTTAATGGTGTTAATCTTAATTATTAGGGGAAGTTATTATAAATATGAAAAGTTATGACTGTACCAAGTGCTTTGACCCTTAAATTTAAGATTTTTCAAAAAGTGGAGTTAATCGATTTGTGCAGTGAACGGCTCGCATAAGGGTTGTTAAGCATTCTGAAACGATGTCTGTGCGCTAAATCCCTTTAGCGCTATTCCGTACAATTTTTATACGAGAGCATCGAATGCAATAGTCTCAGACATTACCGTTTATCCCTTAGAATTGGATTCTATCTGCGATAGGTATGGACAAATCTGAATATTCAACAAATTATGGTTACGTCTGTAACATCGTACAACGTTAGTCATGCAAAAAGAAACTAGTCCTACCTGTATGATTAGAACGAATCTCGATTTCCAATGCTAAAGATATGACTTTACAATTTCCTTTTATCGAGAAGGTAATGAACGAATCTTTTCAACATTTTTAGGATAATTTGCCTCACATTCGAGGAGCGCGTATTAATTTCTTGACACGAGATATCTCGTTTTTAGCAAACCGAACGTTGCGGACGGGCCACAAGATATCTCGTTTTCATGTTTTTTTTCGATTCAATCGGCAACTTAAGTAACCAGCGGCAAATATTTTTGTTACGTTGCCAGGGTAACGAAGCCTCTCCCATTCTTAAGATAAATGATGAGCGAAATAATTGAATGTTGACATTCAGAGCATGTAGCGTTTCGAAGCTCCATGCTTCTGGAGCGTTCGGAAATGTGCGGGCTTTGAGCGCATGTTGAACACGCAGAGCGCAGTACGCAATGTGTTAACAGTAGAATTACCAAACCAGTTAAAATTGACTGGTACCTACGTATTCCTTTCGCAATTACTGAAGTTATACAAATGTTTTCATTAGTAATGTTCCGATGTACTTCTGTTATGAACCATATGTTATAATAACAGCAGCAACAACAACAGCAACAATGTAGCAGAAACGGATCTGCGTAAACACATTATACCTCGTCGTCGCAGATACAACTCTGCGAAAATGGTTTAATTTCTTCCTGTCACGGATGGTTTAAATACACCGTTGGCGGTTAGGTAAATTTTAGTTATATCCATCGGGGCAAGTCAATTGGTTGAATGGTTTTCTCTCTATCTAGTCCATCACTTTTCAATCAACAGTCTCGACAAAAACACGTTTGAAGTTTTCAGCTGCATCAATGGTGCAGCATTGCATTTTCAGGTGCATCAATCTGCACGATGCGCTGCCGTTTCGTGAGTTGTATCCGCATCGCTAGTTTGAACCTGTGATTGGAGCTTTAAAGATATAATCTCTGCACGCGTTACCGTTGATCAAACCAATGAAATCGACAATTTCGAAGCGTACCAGGCCTGCTCTTCTAAAATAACCTCTCGTCGCGTGATTTATTTTCGTGGCTTTTATGTGCTTACAACAAAATCGGGTAACTTTGATTTAACTTTTTCACTGAGCAACTTTTCCATCAGGAATCGTTACAAAGACGCGACGGATAACGATAATCGTACCCTCATCGATGTACGCACGACACAGTTTCTAGTATAAATTACAATGAAAACTTTATATTTGTTACGTCATAACAACATTATATATAAAGCACGTATGAATTTTGCGACACTGTACAAGTCGAGCACCCGGTATATTCCTACAATCCAGCGCATTGGAAATCGCCAGCAATAAACCACCCCTGCGTCCAAAATCTTGCGACCAGGTGCGATGGCCAAACCGAACGTTTACCTGCGAAAGCGACGCTTGACTAAGCCACCATCGACTCTGATTGGTGCACTTACATGAACCATTTTCTGCATAAATACTGCACACTTTTCACACTCTAGGCGATTCACATTTCAAACGTCACTGAAACAACTTCAATTCAACTACACCGCTCGTTTGTAAATCCGTATTAACACTTTGACTGCAATGTCATATATGGGTGACAGAATTATTTATCCACGTTTGAAAATAAGTTTGTACACTAATATATTCATTGTACTCAATTTGGTTCATATCTGGAGACTACAAGAAGGTTGAAGGATAACTATGTGTCAGACATTTGAAGTTTTCAATTGTTGCTGCATTAAATGAATTATTTTGATTTTGATATTTGGGTGATGGGTGTGCTTCTGCGGGGGCCCCGTCACCCATATATGGGTGACGTTTTTCTTGTTCAATTAAATAAGATTTTCAGTTGCATTTTTAAAAGAAATTTAATGGAACAGGCACTGAAGTAGAAATATAGAATATACAGCATAAAAATATAAAAAATATTTTATATTACATTGTTACAGATATTACATTATCTACGTCGCGTGATATTCGTTGAAACAGTCCAAGCACATCCGTGGTGATTTTGGGCAATTCGAACAATATGTTGTCGCGTTTTAAGGTTTTTTCTCGCTTGTTGGTGTTCGACAATTTGCCTCTTCCTCTGGTAATAGAGGCCGCACATCCTTCTTACAGCCTTGCCCTGCAGATTCTTGCGAATCTCCAAGCGGTGAGACACTTTCCTCCTTTTGTGTCTGTTAGTGTTGGGCGCTATTGGGATATGGGTATAAAATAAAACTCCACTCTATTGTAGAATATGAAATAAAATTTATATATTTTAATAGCTTCTCTAAAAGCACGTTGCGAGACACGTCTTTACTCTACGAAAGAAACGTTGCTACAGACCGACACTAGAGATCGATACTAAGGAGGAAAGGTCGAATATAAACAGTTGAAGATCGAGGGTCCCATGCCCGGAAAATATACAATGTATGCATATATAGGTTCAACAGCCGGTTTATTCGATCCTTCCTAGTAAAGAAATAATACATTTATTTTGTAGATAAAATTTATGAAATAAATTCCAACAGGCGCAGTATTTTTCGAGCACAACCAATCTGTGACTACAAGTTCCCGGAATTTTCTTATCTCCATTTTTTTGTGTAGCTCTCTGATACACTATATGTGCATTTACGATCGCTGCTCCCAAAAGTAAATGCAATGCTAATTTGCGATACCACTTGATGCTTTTCCGTATACCAGGTGTATGCATAAGTTCTTTCCGGTTTGACTAAGAGGTGGCGCCAGTGAAAAGTACGCAGCGTATTAATTTGACACATATACCATTTTGTTCGTCTAACATAAAACTACAAACACACATAAGTTGAGTCTGCCAAGAACTGGCGTCTTTGTTTTATCGTTCAGTAATCATGTCGAGTTTTGTGCCTGAAAAAGAACATTTGCGGCACGCATTGCTTTTCTTATTTCATCAAAAGAAAAAGGCTGTCGAAAGTCATCGTTTGTTGGTAGAAACATATGGTGAACACGCTCCATCGATTAGAACATGTGAGACATGGTTTCGACAATTTAAAAGTGGTGATTTCAATGTGAAAGACAGTGAGCGCTCTGGTAGACCACAAAAATGCGAAGACGAGCAATTGCAGGAGTTATTGGATGATGATCCAACTCAAACTCAGCGGCAATTAGCAGAAGCATTACAAGTATCACAAGAAACGATCAGCAGACATTTACGAGCAATGGGAAAGATCAACAAACTCGGTAAATGGGTCCCACACAATTTGAATGAACGTCAAATGGAAAATCGCAAAGTCACTTGTGAAATGCTGCTTCAACGCTACGAAAGGAAATCCTTTTTGTATCGAATTGTGACGGGTGACGAAAAATGGATTTATTTTGAAAACCCAAAGCGGAAAAAATCATGGCTTTCACATGGCGAAGCCGGTCCATCAACACCAAGACCAAATCGCTTCGGCAAGAAGACCATGCTCTGTGTCTGGTGGGATCAGACCGGTATTGTGTATTATGAACTTTTGAAACCCGGAGAAACTGTTAATACACAACGCTATCGCCAACAAATGATTAATTTAAACGACGCATTAATTGAAAGACGACCGGAATGGGCCAAAAGACATGGCAAAGTGATTTTGTTACACGACAATGCGCCGTCTCACACAGCAAAACAAGTGAAAGACACTATGAAATCGCTTGGATGGGACATCCTACCACACCCGCCGTACTCCCCAGACCTGGCACCATCTGACTATCACCTCTTCGCGTCAATGGGGCACGCGCTCGCAGAGCAGCACTTCAGCAATTTCGAGGAAGTTGGAAAATGGCTCGACGAATGGTTTGCCGCAAAAGACAAGCAGTTTTTCTGGCATGGTATTCATAAATTACCTGAAAGATGGACGAAATGTGTAGAAGCCGATGGCCAATATTTTGAATAAAAAAAAAATTAATTTCCCTTGAAAATTACGTGTTCTTTTTGATCAAAAAACCGGAAAAAACTTATGCATACACCTAGTATTTGTTGCGTATGATGCCATCTGGTCGCTCCTGGCGATGCCGGATTTTCCAATATAGTACACCTCTATCGCCAAAGGTTTAATTTTCGAAGGACGACCGCGATGTGTAAAATCAGAGCTTGGAGTCATGATGGGTGCATGTTTTGTCGATAAACTGAACACTTTAGTCTTTGTAATGCATCGAAGGTTCTGTAACATTAAAGCATCCAAAACGCACGGGCCTACTCGAGTTGCATCGTTGCTATTCCTACTTATCGCTTTGTTTACGTTCTGGCGCTCCGACAGTCGGATTTGGGCCCCGCGAGAAACTCGACCGAATCACGCTGGGCACCGAACGTGTTAATTTCGTAAGGAAAACAGTATGGCGGAATTATTAAAGTCAGTTCTACGTTCTAACAAGTCGTGTGTCCTTATAATATTATTTGCACCACCCCTAAATATCGAGCCTTGTTATGTTAAGCGCTCGAAGCGCAAGGATAAATATAAAACGTTCAAACTAAACGATTTAATATTCGTGCGCTCAAAACAATACCATTACCACGCGTCAAGACGCAACAGTTCGTCGCTTAACCCCTTGACGTAGAAATAAACTGGAATTTGACGCGTCCGAAGAATATTATTTAACTGGTTCAACTGAACAGACACATGCAGGCTCAGAAACAGAACATATTATTTCAAAACTTACATTGCTATATAATATTTAATCAAGTTGATATATAATGTTAATGGACAGCAATTAAGTAACATTATAAAATAATAAATTAATAATTCTGTAAAGTAGGCATTGTAAAGCATAAGCAAAGTATGTATGTAAGGCATTTTGGAATATGTAAAGAAACTAGACATTTTTAACACTGCCAAGTCGTTTCGCTTCTTACATTATTTGTTACACACACATGGCATCTCTTTGAAGGATGTTCCTTTCTGTTAATGGAAGGTATATGTTTTGGAAAATGTGCTTAATGTTTTGCCTGTAATCGAGTTGGGTACTCACTTTACGACGGTCTACCGCGTGTCGAGTAATGAGGATGCGACAAATTGTGTAGCATACCTTCTGCGATATTCGATCGAAAATCTACAATCGATTGGTTTGTTGAGTTAGGCAACTTAGAATACAGAACATAAGCATTATAAATTGCTATTTCAAGCAGATAAAAGAACATTTTTTTATATCCCTTGAGCATTTTAAATGAAACAGAATCGATGCACGATTTTCGGTGTCCGCCAAAGACAGCTCTTGACGTCTCGGAGACGACAAAGTCTACGATGGCACATGAAATAGATGACGTCTAACAGACGTCATTGTATGCCAAAAGGTTAATGGAGGAAATTAAAGGTTTCCGAGATGCAATAGCGAACTCGAATGATCGATTATCTCGCCATCCCCAAAAGAAAGGTTAACCCTTTGCACTCGAAGCAATTGCACTTCAAAATCGAAACAGTATTTTTATCTATAATAGCTCCAGTGTAGATAGTTAATTTCCTTTCGTTCATACGAAATTAATTAGTATGACTTGTACTTATAAATTTAGCATTTTTATCGATGTCTCAACTGCAAACCTAGCAATGTAAAAGTAATTTAAATAATAGTATGTCAAGTTTTAGTGTCGCCTTAGAGGCCCCACTCGAGTGCAAAAGGGTTAAAAAAGTGAAGGGATCGAGAGAATTTAACTATAGCCGTAATATATTTTATCTACTGAAACGAAGAAAGAAAAACAAATTCTTAAGCGATTCTTGTTTCTTAAGATAGCAGATATAGGCAACTTTTATTTCATACAAAGATGAATAGCGATGTAGTTGCAACAAAAGGAAAATAGACGTCGGTAAAAATGTAAAAAAATGTCAGGAGATCTGGAACAGTACAATGGGCTATTGTGTCAGAAATAACGAAATGATTAAGACGCCGAGCCTCGGTCTTCATAGTTAACAATACCGGTACCCCTGAAAACGTTACCATTCTTATAGCTTACAAGAAAGGGGTCCCATTAATTTTTATTCATTAAGCGTTCCGCGTTAACACGCGGTCGTAGAATTCGTGGGGCCCTCGACGGAAATTTCAATATTCCTATTCATCTGGTTACTCTTGGTCTTTTTCTAAACATTTAGACGTGTAACTACACCCGCGTGCTCGCCGTAGCTCGTTCGGTAGCCAATCTTTTCTCGTTATCGATTAAATCAATGAAATCGACATTTTTCAAGTATAGTACAACCGTTCTTTAACACTAGAACTGCCGCATGGGTCAAAATGACTTGTTACTGATTTTTTCTGTCACACTTCTTGAAATTATAAAAATGTTCCCGCAAAACTATTTTATTAAAGCTTATATTAACATAAAAGTTGTACGAAACTTGAATAAATGCAACTGTATCAATATTAGTGTGGAAGTAACCTCTCAAAACTAGCTCAATCAAAAAATATAATTAGTTAATTCGTACACGCGTTGCTATTGACAAAACCAACGAGATCGACGTTTTTCGAGTAAACTACAACTCTTCTTTGACACTTTAACTGCCGAACTAACGACCTCAAAAATTCCACAAAATCAAAGTAATTTATTTAACGAAGCAACAGTTGAAAACTTAATATGTACGACACAATGTTATCCTTCAACCTTCTTTGATTCTTCGGATCTCAACTAAATTTAGTGCAACAAATATATTAATGTACAAATTTATTTTTAAACTTGGCTAAATGATTCTGTCACCCATATATGGGTGACATGGCAGTCAAAGCGTTAAAATAATTTTACAGAAGTAGTTCCATCGAAGAATATAGTTAGTTGGTTGCAAACAAATTAGTTATAATTAGTTGCAACAAAAGGAAAATAGACATGGATTGAAATGTAAAAGAGACATCAGGAGATCTCGAGCAGCACAGTGCGCTATTGTGACAGGAATAACGAAACGGTTAATCTCTATTTTCATATTTAACAATACCGGAACCCTTGGAAACGTTACCGTTCTTGTCGTCTAGAGGAAAGAGGCCCCGTTAATTTTCATTCGTTAAGCGTCCCGCGTCAGTGCGCAGTCATAGAATTCATAGGGCCTTCGATGGAAATTTGAATATGTCCATTCGTCTGGTTACTCTGAATCTTTTCAAACATTTAGATAGGCAAATACATCAGCGTGTTCGCCGTAAGTCGGACGGTAGTGAATCTCTTCTCGCTATCGATCAAACCAACGAAAAAGACGTTTTTCACATAAACTACGATCACCCTTCCGAAAAATCTAATCACACTCGGTTCCATTAAAAGGAAAATAGACGACGATTAAAATGTAAAAGAGATGTCGGAAGATCTGGACCGGTACAATGCGTCATTGTGACAGGAATAATGAAACGATTAAACCCGGTGCTCGTAGTTAACAATACCGAAACCCTTGGAAACGTTACCATTCTTACCGTTCTTACCGTTTACAAGAAAGGGATCCCATTAATTTTTATTCATCAAGCGTCCCGCGTTTGCGCGGCGGTCGTAGAATTCGAGGGCCCTTCAACGAGAATTTCAATATTCCCATTCGTCCGGTTACTCTCGATTTCTTTTAATCATCTCGGGCGCATCTAGATATGTAAATACACCTGTGTGTGCTCCCCGTAACACGAGCTACCGGGTCGAGAACCCGCGTGTGTCGCTCGGCTGAATTATACAGCGGGCCGAGGTGTAACATGTTCATCGGGGCAAGTGTTCGTTCACGTAGCTCGTTTATATTTAAATGAACCGCGTTGATTCGATATTGTATAAGGACACGCTCGTCTTTTCTTGTGCTCGCCGGGACGTGCGACGGCCATCGCGACGACGCGGTGAATACGAATCGAGAATATACGACGTTTTTGGAACCACCTACGCGATGGGAAACTTACTGTCTCTCCGTCTTCCTCAGTCTCTTTCTTTTTCTTTCTTTCTTTTTTCTTTCTCTCTCTCCACCCCGAATGCTTGGTATACTTGAAAATTCCGCTGCGTCTTTTCCCTACAACGAAACAGTCTCAGGTAGATTTTTGGTGTAGCTGTCGCTCTGAACAAGCTGTGAAAAAAAGATTGTTTCTATACGCGGCTCCCAATGTCAATCCTCTCGAGGTGGGAAAATAGGAATGTGTCTGCAAGCTGCTCACTCTATTCACGACTTCTCTTAAAAGCATACTTGTCGCCAGGAGAGAATAGGTAAACGATCATGGTTTCAGGATAGTTTTACTTTACCGGGTATGTAGATATGAAACCGGAGCTTTTGTATAGAAAATACACGTTTATCGTATGAAAATTAAACAAAATATTTTATTCCAAGTTTGCTCAGCGGTAGCTATATATTTTTCCCATCCTTCTGACAATTTGCGGATACCATGCCAAAAAACTATTCCTCTTCAGAGATTTGAGGAAATTTATTATTAATCGTACGTGCAACAATTATTAATTATCGAACAGTCGAAGCGACTTATTTCTAATCTTTCATAATAATACTAATCAACACGCTGTTCGCCGGAAACTTATCACTATAATTCACATTAATTGTCTTATAAAACAGAAAACATTTGAAATCTTCGTTCAGAACGTAATTCTAAACGCAATAAGTCGATTACGCTCCAGATGGTGGTTCGTTGATTCATAATATAAAATTGCTATCGCTATTGAATACTTTTTAAAGAAATTAAAAAATTTTAACCCTTTGCACTCCAAGCAATTTTGATTCCTAATTCAAGACATTCTTTTGTTCTAGAATAATTCCATTTTACGCGGTTCATCTCCCTTTGTGCATATCAAATTTGTTACTATTAATCGTACGTGCAACAATTATTACTAGCATCTTAAATACAAACATTGTAATGTAAGAATTGTTTTGAATAATATTTTGTCAATTTTTAATGTCGCCTCAGAAGAGCTATTGAAGTGCTAAGGGTTGAAAGTTAATGCAAGTAATCTGTAAACATTGGATTTAATTATAACAATACGTAGGTGTGATTTGAAACAGGAAAAGCATTAGAAAAATTTAAAAATACTGTTGCAATATTTTCAATCTATTGACTCTTAGCGTTCCAATGGCTCCTCTGAGGCGACACTGAAAATTGTCAGACTATTATTCAAAACAATTTGTACATTACGAATGTTTATAATTAAGAAGTTAGTAAAAATTGTAGTGTTGCCGTAAGATTAACAGTAAAAAATTGTATATGCACGAAAGGAAATGAACCACGTGTAATGGGATTATTCTAGGTCGGAAAGATGTGTAGAGTTAGGAATTAAAATTGCTTGGAGTGCAAAGGATTAAACATACCACGAAAGTAAATAAATTTCTATTTCATTTCGTTTGGTTGCAAGTCGGGCAGATCATTTTTTTCTTTTTAGTAGCGAGATCCGCTGTCTAGTTCGAGTTTAACTGTTACTACAACGTGTTCGGAGGCGAATCAATTTATATCGTACACTAAAAAACTGATGTGGGTCGTTTCTACGTGTTATGACGGTTTATAGCGTTAAATGGTACAATGTGTCTGAAAAACGTGCGTACGCGAGTCGTTAATATATCGCAATATTTCCGAGATTATTTAGATTGCGTTTCCGACGCATCATACAATTATTATTGTTGAGGCTTTCGGGTATAAGCGGTGACCCAAAGGAAGATATTTCCCAACGTTTCGCAAGCATTGCAGCTAGCTTCGTCAGGGGGTTGGGAGACACACTGATTCTGGCGTGTGCCGGATTTCTACTTCACTTAAGTGAAGTAGAAGTAACTATTCCTCTTTTGAGGCAATCCAGTCATCGAGCCATTTTCGCACATTTTCGTAAGGTGTGAAGCGCTGCTCAGCAATAAGTAAACTGCAGATCTTTGTATCGAAATATGAGTCTACTTACTTTTGTTGGAATGCAACGATGCCACAGCATCTCTGTTCTTAACCAGTTAGCTGTGTTTGACGAGTATATCCGTCATGGATAATTGTGACAGTATTTTGTGTCATGACGAGTATACACGACATGCGTAAAATTTAGTTAACATCGTATTAAAATGTATTCGTAAATTTCAATATGTCCAGAATATTTTAAGACGAAATAAAAGGAACAAATAAAGAGTATAAATAATTTCAGATAGAGTCATGCATCTCCGTATGCTCTGGCCGGAATTGCTTCGCTTGATTTTTGCGAAAAGAGGTCGTCACAGTTAACTGGTTAAAATTCGCAAGATCTCCATAGCATAATAGATTTTCGAAACACAAATATGAATTTGAAACAACTTTCTCGCAGCTGATTGTCATGATAAAAAAAAAATTATATGTTAATAATTTTATCTTTTATCCGTTTAACCCACAGACAAGGTGATAGGTTGTATAATTAATCAATCAATTAATTAATTAATGTATCATTAAAATTCGGAAAATTTTTGTTACAGGAATCGAACATTTGTAGAGAAATAATTTTTTCCCATAATTTGAGGTCAAACGATAATAACACGTGTAAAGAATGAAACCTCGTTAGAATTTTGTATTTTGGATAAACGGTAGGGCAGATATCGTGTCACGTTATTATAACGCACAAGATCAAGGTGGATAGAGGAAGTAAAAGTCTGCCGAACATACTATCCGGTAAATTGTAGTCCGAAATTGTGAATTTGCGTGAATGCCCGCAATCTAATTAGTCCTCCGGAGCACGGAAGACCCTTCATTCTTTCGTTATAGGACGAAACCACGCCTTCCTATCCCATTGAGTCTATACACTTACGAGTCGTTATTAGCCCTTGATTAATCCATTAGTAATCGAGTCAAAATAACTTAATACCTACGACAAACTTTCGTATAGAATATTACACAAAATAACCATTAGAACCGTTCACGTCTTTATTTATTATTTATTTAAAATGTATTTACAAATGTAAGACAAAATATAAGACAAATTAGTCTTTCCAATGTCCCTAACGTAACAACTAATTTATTCACTTCAATTACCAGAAATTGAGTACACAAATGACATTTTTGTTAGAATTATTATTATTTTCTAAATGATAATACCTTATATGCTGCATATACTGTTTATGTTATGACATTATCATAAACACTGTTAATACTAAAATAATGTTTATTATAAAAGGAGGGAATGTGTAACACGTCCAGTCACAACAAAGTCTAATCTCTGACTCGGCGAGACAGTCAGTCTGATATAACTGAAATTATTTCACGTACTATATCGATATGTAAACGGATATCGATAGTCTCAACCTATATTCGTAACAATACTTTAATTGTATAAGAAAGTGTCTCTTAAAAATAATGATACAATAAGTTCTGCGTGGCCTATGTTTAATCCTTTGAGGACAACTGTCGTCACATTGGCCACATCACTTCCGTACATTCAATACTTAAAGTTGCAAAATATATAATTCAATTATTGTATCAACCAGAGGCCAGAATGTATTTTTATTTTTACTCGGTACTTAAAACTTTAATATAAGATTTAGCTTCCTAGAGAAAATATTTCCAGTATTTTTAAACATTCTCGTCTGCAAAGGGTTAATCTCTATAAATGTGAAAGGGAAATGTGACTGTAACTTTATGCAACTCGAAGTCATCGGTCGCGATTTTATGCCCCCGTTTGGGCCCTTCTGACCCCGGAAAAACCACCCCTTTATACTAGAACTACCAAACCAGTCGAAATGACTGGTCCTTACTTATCTCTTTCGCAGTTACTGAAGTTATAAAAAAGGTTTTTATTAGTAATTTTCCGATGTACTTCTTTAATGAACCACATGTTACAATAAAAGTTGAATAAAGTTTGAGTAGATGCAGTCTTATTATTATTGCAAAGCAATGTATATCATTGGATTTATTGTTCGGTAGTTCTAGTGGTAAACCTAAGCAATCAAAGCCAGATATACTATGCTTTCGTTGAACTCTAACAATTTTTGATATTGTAAGTCAGAATAGGCTCAGGCATCGCTGTCGGAGGTATCAACGATTCGTTCGCAGTGATATAAACTACCGCTAACAATAAATCAGCTGAAATAAATATAACATAAACGAGACGAACTCTAGGCGCAGCTTGGAAGCGATTATATAAAATAAAGCATTTATAGTTTCGTTTATAATTTCGCAAATATGATACGTTTTATAGTACGACCGAGAAACAATTAAATATTTTATGGCGTCTAAAAGCCGAAGACGGGTGAATCTTCGCTTGGCCAAGCGTACGAGGGTTGAAATTTATGCTTTCCTCGATCGACGTGTTCGAAGTCTTCATTTTTACGAACGTCGGGTATAATTCACCTTTCAATTACAGTAAAATACGAGTCGGGGAGTCCGGACTCGGCGGCTCCAGTGATAAAAACGTGGAAGATACTAATCCCGTCGCGATCATTCCGCGCGGACGCGACTGTCGCGTACAGAAGGATCGCTCGTCCGTCGTTAGCATCGCGTAAAGCCGCGTTTACAAGAATCCGCGTGTCCCAGTGTCGTCGGGAGCCGAGACCCGTACGATGCCGTAAACCCGCGACACCGGTTGTTTTTGCGCCGGAAATTACGCGAACACCGGGAATGATATACTAACAATAATCAAGCGGACGTAAAATTCAGCGATCGTTAATTTGCATAAACCGTCCGCCGCGACAGTCGCGTACGCACACGCATTCGTAAACGAACACGAACACGATCGTGAACACGCGAGCGCATCAGGCTTTTCGAAAGCGACCGCGGTTTAAATATTTTACGTTTCCAACGTGCCTGCTTCGCGACGACGATAATTACACCTGTTATTTACGGCGCATCTGTCGACGGGTCCGCATCATTCGGCTAACGCATTCAAATATGCATCTAACGTCGGGGAGGTCACTCGGTCCGACCGTTTCATTTATTTCCCAAGTCACGGTGCTTCTTTGTAATTACGGCCCGTCCACCTGCCCGCAGTTCCTATCTCCCGATCATCTATGCGTTTACGCGTATTAGCCAGCCAGTTGAAACAGGATTCAGCGCGTATCTTCTGTCGAGGAGTTGTATTAAGCGAAAGACTCGTGTAAAAAACAAGTATAAATAACTATATATATATATATTTTAAAGAAGAAAATGGTGGAAGAATGCGTACAAGCCGGACGCACGGACTGTTTAGAACTGCAGTACGCTGCTGTAATACGTACATTTATACCTGCGACAGTTCGCTTAGAAAAACCCTTAATTACAAATGCGCTCGCCAGAGAAGAGGGTATACGTTAGTTTGGTGGTATACAGTTTTCTACGAATGCAGAGATTCTCGATGCATTTCGCCAACATTTTCAGCATAACAGAAATAAAGACTTGAACGCAATAATTTACTGTTCAGGAAATCTTGTTGAGCATCCCTACATTTGTAGAGAACTTTACACCTCCGAAATAGCCGATGCCTTCTCTGGCGAGCACATTTGTAAACACGTTGAATGCGGAGCCATTCTGCTTAGCTTTCGCGTCACATTTTATTTACCTTTACACGGAAATAATGCAACTGTGCATAAGCAAAAGACTCGCTTAGCCCATTTGTGCTTTTCTGTTTCAATCGAATCTATTGAAATAGTGCGAATATTCCTTAATAATATATGAATTATCTATAACATATTAATTCGTAAATTTGATACCGTCAGTCCCCAGGGACTGTCATAGCATTCAACGTGTTAAATAGTATTCTTCGGACGCGTCAAATTCTATTTTATTTCTACGTCAAGGGGTTGATGACACATACCTTACAATAAGAATTGTATATAGTTTTAATAGATGCAGTTTCGTTATTATTACAAAGCAATGTATATCGTTGGATTTATTGTTCGGTAGTTCTAGCGTTAAAAACATTTCACACTTGACATAACTGTGTAATCTTTAAAAAAATTTTATAATATCGAAGTGATTTACATAATTGAACAAAAACTGGAAAGATTTATGGTATTTCGTACCCTTCTACTCTTGAATTGCGTAGACGAGAAACAAATGTGACGTATTTTGATAAAAGTTAAAATAAAATTGCATTTTTAATATGTATGCAATATATTCACCCTTAACATTCGAGTGGTGACTCTGAGGAACCACGCAAAGTTGTCAGATAATTATTTTAAATAATTTCTACGTCACTTTGCTTGTATCTAAGAAATTTGTAAAAATTTAATCTTTATAAGGACGGGGAATGTTACTAAACCCCGTATTCATAAAATGAAGTAAATCGTATAAAATGAAAATGGTCTAGCTCTGAAGAAACGCCTTGGTTTTCGTGTTAATAAGTCTTCCCGTGTAAAGGGTTAACATCAAACCTACCACAGCAGATCAAATTACCCCTTTTCAGACTTCTTATTTTACAACTATTGAAGTTATACAATTGCCTTCATAGGAATCGATTCAATAGATGTCTTTGTTCAATTGTACTTCGTAATGAAAATCGCAAGTAATCCAAATAAATCTTGGCATTTTTATGAGACAATTTAAACCAGTCAAATGCTCGGTAGGCTTAGTGTTAAATACAGAAACAAATTCTTTCGAATTTTAGTGTAAAACCATTGACTGCGGATCCATTTTGCTTAGCTTTCGCGTCACATTTTATTTACCTTTAAACGGAAATAATGCAACCTATAATGAATCCTTTGAAATAGTGCGACTATTTCTTAATATTATATGAATTATCTATAACATATTAATTTGTAAATTTGACACCGTCAGTCCCCAGGGAATGACAGAGCATTCAACGTGTTAAGGGCTCTTTTTAGGTATACTTGCGAGTACTCGCAGGTATGACTATGCGTGCCTGACCAGGTATAAAGGTACGTAGTGCAGCAGCGTGCTGCAGTTCTAAGCAGTCCGTACCGTGCGTCCGTCTTGTACATATTCTTCCACCAACTTCTTTCTTTGAACCCCTTGACTACAGCAGACTTTGAGATGCACCGGTCGGGACATACGGTAGGAATTCAGTTACGACATACGCCGAAAACGGCGAGATTTTGGGTAGGGATGCATTTTTGTGAAAATATATTTCAATAATCAAACAACTGAATTTCACTATATTAAAACAATATTATTTATTTCTTTGTATTTTGAACCGAATTGCTATTATAAATATGAAAAATTTAATATTAATGTAAAGGTTTTTTTCACAATATATCTAATAATCTAGTAAAGTGTGATATAATTCGACATATGAATAAATACATTATTCTACATCACATTTCTTACATTCGTAATGCGTCTCATTTCTTTTGTTATGTTTTCGACATAATACACATTTGCGTCTTGCGTTTTTTTCAAGTAGCTGTATTTTTTACGCATGGAAACGGAAAGTGCCTTTGTGTCAAGCGAAATGCCTGATTATTAGGATTTCCACCCTCTGATTTACAATTCTGTACTCTACCTGAGCGGTATTTGTGTAAAACTTGTTTCATTAAATGTAAATGAAATTTACATATTTATTATTCATTAATACAAAATTACATACA
>CM052094.1:21348043-21367826 GCA_028453745.1 Agapostemon virescens
CTGCCACATGAAGAGCATAAATAATTAATAATACCAATATCTTGTGTTAAGTTTAACAATATATAAATACAATTAACGTTCAAAATAAAAAATACTAATTCTATTTTATTTCTTGTTATTATTTATAAACAAAATTGGATTAATATGAAATATATTTTAAGTGATATTTGTTATTTCAAAATTGAAATTAAATTATATTTACAATTGACTAATTATGAAAGTGGTGTAAGTCCATTTGCAGCCTAGAAATATATATTATTTTGGTTAAATTCGCCTAAAAGAAATTTATATAATCAAATTACATATGATAAATTAGTACAAACATTTCCAGACTTCACATAATTAACCTATATTTTTTATTTGTCAGATCTGCTAACATTTAATTTTCTCGAAACAGAAGAAATGGACTTGCACCACTTTCAAAATAAACGGTCCATATGTTGCGGAGTTTCGTATAGAATTCGTATCAGTTTTCATTTTTCGAAATTCAGCGCAAGAAATTATTTTAAAATATACCGCGAGTAATAAAATTACTAATAATAATATACTTTTTTTGTACTGTTTCTCTATAAAGTAGACCACACAAATCTGCATTCACATAAAACTTCGTTGTCTCGTGATCGTAGACTTGACAACAATACTTTCAAGAAGAGAACAATCAACGAATAACACTTGTAATATATTGTTTACTGATATTATATAATACTATAATACTCTAATATATAATATTTGCCGCATGGAAAAATTCTAAGCAAGCTTTGTACTTTTTAAATTCAGGATCACTTGAAGTCATGTAGCTTTTGAACACTTAGCACTTGACCGGCGACTCAAACATTCATCTGAAAATCATCCTTATCGCTCTTTTCAAATGGTATAGAGAAGCGCCCGGACCGCCGTGAACGCGTTCCTCAGAGTATCTTTAGCCCTTCGCACTCCAAGCAATTTTAATTCCAAAATCGATACATTTTTTGCCGTAGAATAATTCCATTGTACGTGGCTTATTTCCTTTCGTGCATATCAAATTTTTTACTATTAACCCTTTGCACTCAAAGCTGTTTTAACTAGAAAACCAAAACATTTCTTCTGACCTAGAATATTTTCATTCTACATTAATTATTTCACTTTATGTATGTAGAAGTTTTTTACTGTTACTCACCTTTACAACCATTCAATTTTTATCTATCTCTTAGACATAAAGATAACGATTTTAACACTTTGACTGCCATGTCACCCACACATGGGTGACAGAGTAATTTTTCCATTTTTTAAAATAAATTTGTACATTAATATAATCGTTCCACTACATTTAGTTGAAATCTGGAGAATACGAGGAGGTCGAAGGATAACTATGTGTCGTACATCTTAAATTTTAGCCATTGGAGTGCTAAGGGTTAAAGCAGCCATTGCGTTTATATCTACAATATCCGTTCATAAATCTTGATAATTGTACAATATTTTGATTTGTTTTTTTATACGATTTCAGTAGAACACACCAAGGAAACATGCATCCCTAAAAAATTCTTAAAAAGTTGCAGTGGAACAAGTTCATTCTCAGTAATCACAAATAAATTGTTACGTCCACTCAGAACGTATAACGGAGTGCAAAGAATTAACCCTTGGCACTGGAGTGGCGACTCTGAGGCGCCAGTAAAAATTGCTACACTATTATTTCAAACAATTTTAACGTTGCAATCTTTAAATATAAGAAATTGATTAAAATTTAACGGTTTTAAGGACAAGTAACCGTAAAAAAAAAACCCATATACGCAAGTTGAAATAATTCATGTAGAATGAACATATCTTAGGTCAGAAGAAACGGTATAAAATGGGCAATAGTAAACCTACCGAGCATTCTTTCATAAAAATGTCAAGATTTAATTTATTTGGATCATTTGCGATTTTCATTACAAAGTATAATTGAATAAAGAGATCCATCGAATCGATTCCTACGAAGGCAATTTTACAACTTCAATAATTGGGAAATAAAAATTCTGAGAAGGGTCGTTTGACTCGCTGTGGTAACAATAAAACTACCGAGCACTAAACTATACTAATGTACGCTGCATTGTAACAACGACAAGGTTGCATTTATTCAAATTTCCTACTACTTTTATGTTAATTAGTGGTGTTGGTAAATTGTCTTTATAATGTGCACACTCTTTGTCCCGCATATAATTTAACTCTATGACAGGGGTGTTGCTTATAATAGTGATACAATGAATTCCGCGTAACCCGCTTATATTGTAATGTGTATGTGTATAAAAGTGTAACTATAACTATAATTTTATGCGAAATCCTAATGTGTTACGATGCACTCTGACTAACAGCTGGTTTGCACAGACTGAAACGACGGAGACAACGATCCTAACTTTACACCCCCGTCTGCGCCCTTCCGGCCCTAGGAAAGACCACCCCTAACCACTTAAACCAAGAACGCCAACATGTACTCTGATAGAAAAATTTATTTAAAAAGTATTAATCTAAAGTATAAACTCTGAAATATCAGTAACAATTCATTTTGGCCCATCCGGTGTCGAATCAGTGACAGAAAAATGTACAGGTTCGTTTAAAAAGGATGCCACAAAGTGTCTTACTCGTAGAAGAACCAACGAATATTCAATTCCATCGGATCGGAGTGTATTTTCAACGACTTGCGCAATCGTATGGCAGAGACTCGAAACGGTTCACGTCAGCTCAGACACCCAGTACACGTTCGCCAGTCAAAGGATCAAGAAACACGGTATATAAACGAGTTAACATCCGTGCACTTCCCGGGGACACAAAGAAGAGAGAGCGAGAGAGAGAGAACGTTCGAGTTTGTCGAGACAATTGCTCCTCGATAAGTAATAAAGAAAAGGAAGGAGAGCGAGAGGGAGAGAAAGAGCGAAAAAAAAGAAGTAAAACGACGATCAAACGCGGAGACTGACTTTTGAGCTCCCTCCGCGCGTTTCAAGTGCCGTTCACAGAGCTCTCGCGAACGCTGAAGCGACAATTAATGACGAAAACGAGTACGGCAATTGAAACCGAACGGGAGGAGCGTTATTGAAGTATCGATATTCGACCGATTCGAGCGAGAGAGAAAAAGAGAGTTTGAGAGCGAGAAAGAGTGAGATGGGTGAGGGGGGTGGGGGTAGAGGAGCCGCGCGGACTTCTGATAAAGGGAAATTAATTTGCCGGGCTCGTTCGGGCGTTCCGGATGGGAATGTCTCATCTCGTTTTATAAGTAATAAGGGGCGAGAGGGGAATAAAGATACTCCGTGCAACGGCCAATCGATCATTTCGATAAACATTAAGCACCTTGGGAACTGAAAGCTCCGCCGATGCTATTCTCGCAACCCCTGTATTCATAAATTACTGGCCTCGGCAAATCGCCGATACCTCTGGTAAAAATAATTAATATACGAAATCCTTTCGACGAAGGAAATTATCACGTTTCGAACTTGTCGGTAAATTCGAGGGGTTTCGACGAGCGAGGTAATTCGTTATGCTTTTATCTCAATTATTGCGTTCACACCGATAACGCCATTGCTGCTTTCTTGTTTTGCTGTCGCTGGAATCGCATCGGGATACTCTTAATGTGTCTACAGTTGAAATTTCACTTGTTCCTGCGATCATTATGAGACTGTTGTTCGAATTACATTACATTGACATTGTGAAATTATGAAAAGCAACGTGCGTTTGCCGCGAATTGATTGAATAGTGTTCCGAAGTTCGATCAACGATTTCAAAGTAACTTTCGGGTGATTTCCGGTCGGTTTGAATCAATCGAGTCGTAAGTTTCAATCGTATTTCACCGTGCAATGTGTGCGTGTGTTTCGGTTAAAAATTAGTTAATTAAACGCATCTCATCGTTTCCGCGAATATCGCAATACAATTTTGCAACACAATCACGATTTACACCAAATAATTCGTAAGTCTCGATCGTACTTTATCGTGCGATGTGTGTTCCAGTCAAAAATTAATTAATTAAACGCGCTTCGTAATTTCCATCAATATCGCAACACAATTTTGCAGTGCGATCACGCTCCAAAAAAGCTGTATAACAAAATCATCGCCCGTTTAAAAAGCAATTACCGTGGATCCATGTATAACGCGATCAAAGAATAGTTTAGCCATTATATTAATGACCGAGAACCCCACTTCCAATTTCTTCGCGAGACTTCTTTAACGTTAAAACTGCGACGGCGGGTCGAACGAAATCTTTTCAGATTTTTTATTCTACAATTATTGAAGTTATAAAATTGCCTTCGTAAAAATCGATATAACAGATCTTTTCGTTCAATCATATTTTCTAATACAAGTCGCAAATAATCCAAATAAATTATATCTCGACATTTTTAGAAGACAATACACTCTAGTCAGTTTGAACACATTCGCGACCGGTAAATTTTTTCCGTTTCAAATATCGAGTACCGGCGAAAATAATGAAATTCTGAAACTGGTTGCCGCAAACTTGTATCGTTAAAGCAAGGATAAAAATGATAAAATTTGTTTGAAATGTCAATGTTGCAATTACGTGTTGTTTAAAATAAAACGATTTTTATCATTTTTATACTTGCTTCATAAGTAGACAATAGACCACTTGTTATTATTGTGCTGAATTTAAAATGACGTGGAAACACGTGAATTCGCGTCAGCGGTCGCCAATGATAGATTTAGTGTTAACACTTTATCGACCGAAGACCTATTAACCCTCTGCACTCGTAGCTGTTTTAACTCCAACCCCAAGGCATTTTTTCTGACCTAGAATATTTTCATTCTACACGATATATGTCATCTTATGCATACGAAATTTCTTTACTGTTATTCGTCCTTGCAACGGTTAAATTTTTACGAATTCCTTTGACACAAGCATAGCGATGTAAAGATTGTTTTAAACAGTGCTGCAGCCATTTTCAGTGGTGCTTGAGAGTCACCGTTTGAGTGCAAAGGGTTAATAGGATTTTTAATAATAACGCTGTAACAAAATAAAATGCAGAAGTCTGCTTCTATATTATAATCTCAAACAAAATTCTTAGATGACGTTATCAAGGATGACTTTTTGGTTCACAATAAAAATTGCTGTTGAAAGATCCTCTAGACAAGAGACTTTAAAAAATTATGAAATACTCACCGGTCGGTATTGTGTTAATATTTTCATCGACACCTATTCCATGTTCTTGGACAATCACAGATTAATTACCATTTGTAGCTTGAAAATGTTGAGACTGTAAGCAGTGCAGCATTCAAAGAGACAAGAAGCGAAAAATGCTATGCAATTATGTTTACGCAGCAGCAAAAATACCTGCAGAAATGCTGCAACATCGAAAGCAACTTCTTTTAAACAACAGTCTTTTAAAACTCATTTTCCGACCAGTTTACACAGGACATCGACTGCATTCTTCGTTGAATGGATCCGCGCGATGTCCTCGCGTTCGCCGTGATACATAATAAGCGTATATAATAATCGTGTCGCGACGAATCGCTCGGTAGGCAAAGGGAAAACGTCGGGGAAACGTTTCGCGAGCAAGAACCTAATAAAAAATCGTTTCATCCTTTGAAATCGGAGGAGGAAAACAGCTCTTTCGTAGAAGCCGACGTTACTACAAAACCTAACGACCATTCACCCAGGCCGGTCGCCACCCGAACAACCCCTTCTACTCGACTTCTCCTCATCTTTCTTTCCTTCCCTTTGTTTAATACCAATTACACGGATTTGTCTCGAGCCCGCGGAGTCCCGCGTTTGCAGACCATACAATCCCGGAGTCTCTCTCTCTCTCTCCCAGAGTCCACCTTGCTTTCAACGTTTCGCGACGCGCTGCTAGTAGGAGAAGGATGGTTAATTGGTGGCGGTGGTCGGGTCCCGGAGATGCGCCCTCGACTTTACCCGTCCCTGTCTCCCATCCACCCCCGCATCCCGTGTTCTCTCTGTCTCTTCTTCTCGCCACCTCTCGTTTTCCCCCTTTCAGAGAAGCGACCGAGGGGTCGGGGGAGTCAAAGAGAATAGGAGACGCAGAGCGAAAGAGAAATCGAGAAAGAACGAGATAGAGAGAGGGAAGAGACGAGACAGTGTGAGATGAGAGAGAGGAAGAGGGAAGAAGACGGAGGGAGCCATGTGGATGGAGCTGCAGAAATAATGAGCGGCGAAAGGAAGAGAATGTCGATTGCAAATGTCGTCGATGCTGAATAATCGGGATCCACGATTCACCTTTCCCGTCCTTCTTCCACCCGCGCGAGAATTTCTCGTTCTTCGGGTTTGCCTTCTCTTTTTCTCTCTCTCTCTCTGTTTTTCTCTTTTGCGCTCTGCCGGTGTCTAGGCTCTTCGCTCTTTGTCTTGCTGTCGAGGTCTACCATCGCCGGTCCGTGCTAACTCGTTTTCTGCGGATCCGCAGCGAGGGATCGAAGCATTTGCAGGGACGGGCGAATTTTTTGGCTTAGCTGCTGTTCGACCACCATTGTTTGTCGCTCCCATTGACCGCCGAAAACACCGAATAAATTATAAGGAAGAACGCGGTATGGAAAAATGGTCGGGTCCTAACCGTGCTCGACAATAAAATTCTCGACGCGTGGTTTCGACTGCTGCTGTGCCGCGAATCACTCGATAAAGAAAATTCGTTCGCGAAGTTAACACCGGTGGCCCAGTTCTTCGACTCGACTTGAAAATTTACGCAGCCGCGAAATGTACGTTCGAAATAATGTTACAAACAAAACTCCGACTGGAAATCGACCACAATTTCTCCTGCAACTTCGTAATTTTGGACTGTTGGGAACGAGCAGATGCGGTTAGAAAACACTGTCCGGTAGATTTGCTTCTTCAACATCAAAACTACTAAGCATTAAATTCCTACTGGAAATCAACCACGATTTTTCTTGCAATTTTGTAATTAAGGATTGTTGGGAACTCACAGATGCGTTTAGAAAACACTGTTCGGTAGATTCGCTTCTTCAACATCAAAACTACGAAGCATTAAATTCCTACTGGAAATCAACCACGATTTTTCTTGCAATTTTGTAATTAAGGACTGTTGGGAACGCACAGATTCGTTTAGGAAACACCGTTCGGTAGATTTGCTTCTTCAACGCCAAAACTACCAAGCATTAAAACTGACTAGCATACATTATCTGTATATTATCTTAGGAGAAGGACAAAATTTAATTCATTTTGATTTTGTGCAACTTTTCTTACTATATTTGCTCGAATAAATAAATTTATTGAAACTATTTTCACGAAGGCAATTTCATAACTTCGATCATTGTCAGGTTTATTTGACCCGGCATAGCAGGTGTAACGTCGATTACTCGATTTCTAGTTATCAAATTAAACGAATACAAAACGTGATATCAAGAATATTGGAAAGCCGAATGAATCTGCGAGAAGTATCATCGATAATGGGTTCTAGAGAATTGATAAATGAAACTGTGAGCGGCGTTAAGCAACGTCAACTTTATAATTGAGAAACAGGACCGCTGTCCGGGGGCTAAACGCCGTTCTAGAACAATGGCTACACCTCGCGTACTAAAAGAATTCTCTGTTAGTGCCCTTTGGTATTGCGCACAGTTTGTATTCCCCTGAGAAGTATAATCGCGCGAGTCTCAAACAGATAATGGAAGATCTCTAATCTGTTAACGTCGAGTACACTCATCGAACAATGGGCAAAGAGAAACGGTGCCCGGAATCACCTCGGGAATCTCCCAGTTGAAATTTCTTTAAACTTTACGGAACACTCTGCATAACAAACCTGCAGATTATAATTTTATTTACTTTATTAACCCTTAGAGTGCTACAGACGCATATATGTATGCTTCCGGCGAAAGCGTCGGTGTGGACTATGAATGGATATACAGTGGCTCAAAGTAAAACTCGGACACCTATATATTTCACTTTCTGAGATTATTATTAGTATAAGAAAGTAAATTAAATGAAAAACAGGATTATTCTCAATAATTTACACTTAAGGTCAAATAAAATTTATTAAGCAAAGACAAAAATTATTCACGATAATTCAAAACAAAATGGAAATGTTAAAAGTTATGAAAACGAGCCTCAAACTGAAACTCAGACAATTGGTAATCCTGTGGGAAAAACAAATGAAACGCGGGGAATCACCCTTCATTTTTTCATATTTTCATTTTATGTAGGTTTTAGTTAACGTAAGTCGTTAGTTTCTGTGATATTTTGTTTTAATTTCTCGAAATGGCTAGACAATGTGGACAAACATCATTAGAACTCCGGGAAGTTGTTATAAGTCAATTTAGAGACGGTTTGTCTGTACAAAATATTGCATCAATAGTGAAACGCAGTCACTCTACAGTTCATGATATTATAAAATGCTTTAGATCCAGAAATAATGTGGAAAATAAACCAAAACTAAGTAAACGGAAGATCTTCACAGAATCTGAGGAGCGTTGGATCGTACGACAAATAAAAAAAAATCCACAATTAAGTGTCCCGAAGTTAGCTACCGAAGCTAAAATACATTTAGGAAAAGAAGCTAATTCAGAAACAATGAGGATTATATTAAGAAAAAATAATTTTAATGGGAGAGTTGCTAGGAAGAAACCATTTGCGAGTAAAAGAAATCGTTCAAAAAGATTGCAATTCGCGAAATTGTACAAAAATAAAGATTTTTCATTTTGGAGGACAGTTTTATATACAGGCGAGAGTAAATTTAACATTTTTCGATCCGATGGACAAACTTATGTTTGGAGAAAACCTAATGTACAAGGATAAGATTTTACGACCTACTGTTAAACATGGAGAAGGTTCAATAATGTTGTGGAGATGCATGTCAACTGGTGGACCAGGAAATCTCCACATTATTGACGGGATCATGGATCGGACAAAATATCTACAGATTTTGAAGAACAATTTAAGGGATAGTGTGGAAAAGTTAGGTATGTCGATTCTTACAGTTTCTACCAGGACAGTGATCCAAAGCATTCGGCTCATAATGTTCGTCTATGGTTACTTTATAATTGCCCACATATAATCGAAACTCCGGCTCAATCATTTGATTTGAATGTATTCGAACATCTATGGGCGTACTTAGAAGAAAAATTAAAAAACCACATTATTTCTAATGCTAAAGATTTAAAGAAGCATTAAAAGAGGAATGGGCAAATATTAATTCTTCGTATTGCGAAAAACTAATACGGTCCATGCCGAATCGATTAAAAGCTGCAAAAGCAAATAAAAGACTACCAACAAAATATTAATATCAAATAAAAATAGCATAAAACATATGTACATATCTACAAGAAAATTGTCTACTGTCCGAGTTTTATTTTGAGGTCAAATTCCATTACTTTTTAAACTTCGTTTTTTTATAACTTAGTGTAAATAAATTTAATGTTTTTAGTGAATTTATATAACCTTGAATAAAGCTTACTAAAAATAGCTTTATTTTTTATTTATATTCTTTTCTTACCCTAGCAATCGCTTCATAAGGCCCAAAAATATCAGTATTCGGGTTTTACTTTGAGCCACTGTATGCGTTTGTCAATTTTTTCGGTTTCCTATTTAGTAGTTACGTGTAAATTTATGCGACACAAATATATGTGTGTTTCTTAGTAACAGCAGTAAACAAAAAAACAAATGATAGTCGCGAGGGTAGATCCAGTGTTTAGTATATAAGTTCAGAAGATCGGTATTAACGCGGTAACTCACGAGCAGACCACGCTACGCAAATCATTACAGTATACAATTATATTATCATTTATTTTTGATACCCTACAAAATGTCGCGTAACATTGATAAATATAGTGCAAGAGACGACAGTGAAATAGAGAAGGGGATTATGAATCAAATGATTCAGCGAATAGTGTGTACCCAATCTGCCACGTTATCATCGGACTGTGAAGAAGACATGGAAAATATTATAAATAACGGATTAGTTCGACGAAAAAATATAAATAGAAGACGGTCCAGAATATTAAGTGTATCTTCAGGAAAGGAATATTCAAATATAGATCAAAATATGAAGAACGGTAATCAAACTGGAGTATTATTGTGGTCAAGAGAGATTTTGACGCCGAAACGACATTTCTTTTCCAAACAAAATTCGGATGTAAAAGCTCATTTAAATTCACAGTCAACATCGTTAGATGGTTTTAAAATTTTCTTCCCGGAGGAATTAGTCCCGTTTCAAAATTTATCATACACAAACAATCAATTTTTGTTAGATTTACTGCGTTTAGTATTTATTCCTTATTTTCAAGTTAAGTTATATCGTAAATTTTACTGTTTCTAATAGATAATTGATGCTTGAAAATAACGTTCTTTCATTATTTAATCTGGTGCAAAAGAATTACAATAATAACTTAGTTGCGCCTTAAGGCGCTAACCCTTTGACTGCGGCGCGTTTTTGGAGGAATCCATCAATATATGCGGCACGATCGTCCCATGCAGTCCTTATTGTGCCATGACTTTATTCGCGAACTAGTCTTCCACTTACGCGTTGTTTTCAAACAATTATGTTAGTTATTTGTTTCGTTTACAATGAAATTTACTAAAGATTCTGGAAAAAATAATTGAAAATAATCTAGTGGTTTTAACGTCTTGTCCAGGGCTGCTTTGCATCCAGAATCTTTTTCATTAAAATTGTGTACTTTTGGATTTTAATTTTGGTGCGACCAATTAATATCCTCAAATGGCACGGCCGATGTAAATTCGTTCCCATTTATTTCTTGCGATTGTAGAACATCTTGTTCCTCAGTTTCTGATTCTTAGTCAGAACTTAATAAGCGCAAAATGCGTTTTCTTTTTCGTCGAATTAAATTCTCTTCTTCAGCCGAGGAGAATGATTTATCAAGAAACTCCATTTCTTTCTCTGCATTAGCATTTCTGTTTAAACGTTTTCTTTTCTTCTGGCCAAACATTTTATGGGTGTACTATATTATTTAAAAAAATATCGAATGCATAAAATGAAAAATTAAACACAAAATTAAATAAATAAACACT
Source organism: Agapostemon virescens (assembly GCA_028453745.1). Taxonomy (NCBI): domain Eukaryota; kingdom Metazoa; phylum Arthropoda; class Insecta; order Hymenoptera; family Halictidae; genus Agapostemon; species Agapostemon virescens. Next base: position 21,358,983 of record CM052094.1, read on the forward strand.
TACATATGCAGTAAAGATATACGTTTGCACGAATCAGTGCACGATACGAGAGCGTACGTACGAAAGCAATGTAACTGAACAATATGAAGACAATTAACTGAAAAATATTGAAACAATTGCCGATACCTGGTTGCTATGTTACTTAGACTGTTAAATTCTACGTCGAATCAATTGGTAAAACAGTAAAAAGTGTTATAGTAAACAAAATGCAATGGGCGTAAATTTACGCCTTTCGTATATATTGATGGATACATGTGGACGTATATTTACGTCTTTCGTATATATTGATAGACTTGTGAAGGCGTATATACATATACACCTTTAGCGAGCGTAAAGTATTTCGTCCAGAGCGATGTCTCTCCGGAGCGCATCGACAGAGAGTCATCCGCACGCAAAGGGTTTCAAACACTTGGCGATGCATGCATGAAATCGGAAAATTCATACGCAACGATCTAGCACTCGAAGCGTTAATAGTTCTTGATCGACCTAACCCGGACCCGATGGTACTCAAAGCGTTAATAGTTGTTAGCCGAGCGGGTACATCGTTGACCGGCGTCGCGCATCGACGCCAGGGTGGTGACCGACGACTGTCGGGTCAGTTGCATCGGGTGGATGCAACGGAACGGCGACGGTTCGCGAACTTTTCCGCGTGGCTAATGGCTGGCTCGGCGTGCAGTATCAATTTCCTGATACGTCGTCCGGCGGACATCTTGCGCCGTTGACGCAGGGGGCTTTTTAATTAGCGAGCGGTGCAAGTGGAAGAGGTTTAGAGGGGGCTAATCCGAGGGCCGATAACGGGAGGTGAACACGCCGCGCGTAACGCTGGTTTTTACGAGTGGCCGGGCCGGTATATCGTGCGTTTTAAAAGGCGGGAACAAGGAGGGTCGCTTCGAAAAACCGTTGAAAAGATGCCCGTAAATATGTGGAAGGGAAAGCCTCTCGGGCCCCGTAAAATCATAAGGTTTGTACGGGGACCGGCGGATGCTTCTGGCATTAAAAACGAGACGCCTACGGGCGATAGGCCAAGGTATGCAACTGACCGGCCACGGCCGGCAGGTGAATATCGACGGGAATCCGGAGAGAGAGAGAGAGAGAAAGAGAGCGAGGAGGAGAGAAGGAGAGAGAAACGCGGGTGAGGCTACCCATTCACCGATAGAGATGCACAGATACGGGCGAGGATAAAAGCGGCGCGGGACAGAGAGCGAGCCGAACGATGATGGGAAGACAGGGACGATGCACAGCAGAGTGCACACCGATGGACGAAAGTGATCGTGCAATGGCGCAACAAGGGGATCGATTTGAAAAGGTCGAAATTGTTCGACAGTCCGCAATTTGCTCGGCTCACGGTGCCCGGGAAACGTATCTGCACTGCATCTTCGAGCATGATGCGCTTTGCTAGCTCCAAATGGTACGCGCTCGTTACCGGCTCTCTGTATTTTTTACTTCGGCGGCTTAATCCGAATGCACTTATCCGGCTCGATTACCCTGGCTTGTTGAAAGTGAGCCACGCTTTTCGACATTTTTTTCTCGTTCCGAGATACAATGGAAACGCTCTTCGCGAAAAGTCTCTCAAGCCTGACATGCTCGGATGAAATTGCCGCGCGGAAGCTTCTGCTTCTTCCCGCCGGAGAACGCGTTCTTTATTCGTAAAGACGGTCACTCGAAATTTTATTCGGATACTCCTAAAAGGCCACAGATTTTTTAATATCCAACCGTGCGACACGAACTTTCTCGAGAAGTTGGAATAATTAGTTTTCTACGTCACCTTGCGGAAGAAATATTGGACGAGTTGCGGACGAAATACCCAAAGTTGTGGACTTTGTGCCGAAAATTTAAAAAAGTACGATCTGTAGATCCGTGTCAGTTGCGTGTACGCGTTCCGAAATTGCAATTGAACAGCGGAAATTGCAGCTTTTCACGATTTTCGACTCGGTCTTGATAAATCGAAGCATTTTTACATTTGTAGGAGTCTGTCATTTCTTCGCGAAAGAGTATCGTTGTCCTTGGAGCATAATATAGAAGATTAGCGAAAACGTTCGTTTACAATTGTTACAATCGGGTCCGAGAAAACCATTGTGCTAATCCATTCCTCTTTCGAGCCACACTCTATTTCCTTTAAATTGCGAATTAGTTCTGCTACGATGAAAATGTGCAACTTAAAGCAGGAGGTGGATTAATAGAATTTACGAGCTTCGATGCACAAATCCGAACTTCTTAAAATAATAAATAATAATAATAATAAAGTAATTCGAGATGCAACGAACTGTTCAATCATCGCCTCTTCGCAGCAACCTGTAGAAATTAATTTTATTTCCCATAAAGACTCACGGTCTAAACATCGGACATCGGCTAATAGACGTCGAGACGGATTCAACGAGCTGAAAGCAGAGCGAGTACCATACGGGAACGCGCTTCAATTACATAATTCAATTATAATTAAATTAATGTCGCAGCAAGCTGTTGTAGGGGAGAAAGAAAATGCTTCGGACGACGGCTCGCTGAATGTTCCTATTTCGGTGTTCGTCTCGCGGATCAAATTCTTTCGATTCTATCGAACGCGTTTGCGACACTCGCGTACCCGGCGTTCATTTTGCCGCGTTCGATCGTTTTTTAACATTGCGTTGCGCGCGAAACGAAGAGGAGACTCGCGACTGATACTCGCGAGCGAATGCAGAAATGAATTTTGACCGGCTCCGTCAGCCGGCCCTTTACGTGTTTGAACAAATTACCCGCGTTACTTACTGACGGAGCGGAACGGGTTTTCACTTTGCCCAGGCTGGATACCTCGGTCTTTTTCCAGCCGAGCCCCACGGCATCGTTAATTCCACGGTCGTCAAAGCGGCCCGCCATCCTGTTCGCAGCGATAATTAATTTTGCAGCGCGGGCGTGCGCGGAAAAAGCGAATTCTTGTAATTGAATTTTAGACGGAGAATTGCGGCCGTGACTGCGCCGGTAACACGCAGTCTTTGATAATTAGGGGGTCCACCGGTGTTCCTCCGGTTGTCCGTGTTAACGCGAACGAACGTACAAGTCGCAGATGCGGAGTCGTTAGCCTCTGTGCTAATCACCTCCTCGAAAGTCTCTTTGGGCGTTCCCTGTTCCGAAGGTGACAGATTTTTCAAGGAAACCTTCGTTGTCCCATGCTCGAACAATCCCTGTTCCCTTTTGTCACCAAGAACGTTAGCAATTAAATTTCTAATCTGGTTTCTGCCATCGGTACAGGACGCCGCTGAACCTGAGCAAAGAGACGATATCAGCTGCAGGGTCTAGGTTTTATGCAGACCTACGTTGCCCGTACGATCCTACGATCTAGTTACTTTCTAGAAAGTAATTATGCAAAATTTTCTGCAGATCCCTTCGAGCCATAACTTTTCAAGTATGCAGATAAGAGAAAACTCGGGATTCCATTGCAAAATATGGCCAGCTTGCTACCCTAACACCCTGGGACTCTAAATCTTGTCTAGATCCCCTTACGACGTAACTACTCAAACGTACAGATAATACTATAATACTCGAATTAAACGTTATTAACGGTAGAGAACCGATACGTACGACCGATCCGTACCGTTTCGTAACAACGGCCGCATTAGACTTTCCATTAATAAATAATAAACTATTCGGTGATATGTGATTCCGTGCAGACGTTTAACAAATATCAACGCATCGGTAGAAACGTATCGAAGTAAAACACAGTCGCGGAGAAATACTTCTTCGAGTTCCTTAAATACAAAATGGCCGATTGTCCGCTCGACCCAAGTAGGAATGTTAAAGCCTCCATTTTCGGGACCGCTTTGGGGATCAAGCTCTCCAAGGGAACGCAAAAAATCGCTGTTTCCCGTAGTTTTCGACTAGAATACCCGAAAGGGGTGGATTTATACCGTGTACACCTTCGGTAGCATGCGGATCAAGTTTCCTATTCGGATTGGCAGTGACTATAGTCATCTACGGCCGCAGCAGCTACGGGATCACCGCTTGTCACAATCTCTGTTTCTCTCTCTTTCACGCACTCTCTCTCTTTCTCTCACTCTCACATACAAAGGAACACGCCCATGCATTCACTTTCTCTCTCTCTCTCTCTCTCTCTTGCACACTGTTTTCCACCGACTCGCTCTTTCTCCCAATTTCTTCTTCTTCCTCAAAGACAGAGAGACACGCTCGCAGATGCGAGGCGGCGAGTGTAACGCCAATCCGTGCAAGAGGGTTAACAAGTTGCCCCCGAAAACAAATGAATTCGAAGCACCAAACACCGTTCTGATTTCCACGGTGGAAGAATGGGCCGACCTCGACATGGAACCTGGCTTATCCGTTTCTCTTCTCCTCGTGCGCCGTCCGCCTTATTACAAGAACGCATCGGGAGGATTCAAGCAACGTAGCTGTACTCCCAGGCTTTGTACGTCCAGCTAATTATCATTCGTGCATGGCTCCAGTGTACGCGCGCTAACGAGTCGCGTTCCTCCGTAAATGGAATGGCGCGGTATATACAATTATTTCACAATTAACGTGATCACACATTTCACCGAGAGAGAGAGAAAGAGAGAGAGAGGGAGAGAACACGCACGCGCCCATACACTCCGCACTGTAAATATTCAATTGTTTAGTTTCGGATGTTTCGCCTCGGACTCGCCATCCGTTTATAATATTTGTTCCATCGTCGGGGAAATAAACGATCGATCAGCGTTTTTCTGTTTAATTTTATACAATCAGCATATCATTTGCGGAGCAGAAAAAGTTGCACGTTTATGAAATAACCATGGATTTATAAATTAATGTCTGCGATACAATCTAAATAATACAGGGCGTTCCAAAATGGAAGAAAATCTTGGAAGGGGTGGTTCCTAAAGACATTTTTCCTTAAAGGGGGAAATTCAATTGAAAGCCAGAAATTTGTAAGATTTTGCGGAATTTTTTTCGACAGAAAGAAATTATGGTACATTTTGGAAACTCTGGAATCTATTAATATCTATATTAGAGTACAAAAATATATTTTTTTAATCTATAAATTTTCAAAATGGACGTCTTATTGCTAACATATTCCAACAGGTCCGCGCAAGATGTGGAAATCGGCGTGACATGTAGCGCCTGTTCTATCCTTCTGAGTCACTAAAAACAGAAATAACATATTGTTCAAATCAATAGTTTCTAATTGTACCTAAATCAAAATTAAAAAATTGAAAGATTTATATGCGTTTGAAAAGAACATTCATTTTTAGAGGTTTTCTTGTGTACTTTTTTTTATATTTTTTGCAATAAAAAAGTACTTTTTACAAAAACAATTAGGTGTAGCGACAAGGTAGTATTGTTGTGAAGTTGTGATAAAAATTTCAGAAAGATTGGTTGAATAGTTTTTGAGTCACCTTTCCCGCCAATTTAAAAAATCGTGTTTCGAGAAAAACGCGTTTACAGTTTTGATACGTGAAAACTGTATAATATTTACAACTTACCTGTTAATCAGCAATTCCAGGACCATATAATAGCCCTTCAGCTTCCTTGAAAAACTCGTTCTGCTGAATTTGTTGTTCTCTTTGCCTTTTTCGGGTCTCCTTAGACATTGAAAGGCTATGTTGTCCTTGTCTAACCAGCCGGTGCTCGTTCATTTTAGCGCCGTACTCCTTACACTGTCTTCCTATTATTAGTTGCAGCTCAGCCATAAGTTGCAACATTGCAGCATGGCCCTCATTAAAAATTGTAGCCGCAATTAAAGCGGCTATTTCTACAATTTTTGACCCTGAATTTAGGTGTTTAGGCGCGAATCGCCAGATTGTTGCATTGAAACTTTCGTTTGCATTCTGGGTATGGCCGCCTAAACACCTTTTCAATATGTCTTCAATATAGTTTTTAATATAGGTAGAATATGTCTTTGAACTTCTGAATTGAGGGATTCAGGATGAACAAATTTTTCACCAGTCCTCTGTTTTTCTGCCACTTACACCAGCTGTTTTCTCCCAGCGGACAGTAACTGTGTTGTGGATTTTCGTTTGTGCAGCACAAGTGGTGGAACGTAGCCATGATCTCTCTCTTTCAACAGTTAGAACTTTCAACAGTTAGAAAGACCTACTGGAAGATTGCCAGCGGTAACGCGTTGAGATAAAATGTTCAAACATTTTGATTATTAAGTTTGTGCACCTGGTTCGAACGATGCGAGCGGTCGTCCGGCAACAGGAGTAGTTTTATGGATATCTGAACTCGCAGCAGCAACGAGTAGGGAAATTGGTCTCACACGCTCGTCGTTCGCCAGCGTAATTATCCAGGATCATCTGTCGGCCAGCCAGAGAGAGAGAGATAGAGAGACGGTCTGCGCGGTGGCAACGTGGGAATTAGAAAAATAATCCGTCGTGCGAAATCAACATTTGATTCGGTCGCGTCGAGCGCAGCACGGGACTCGCCGCGAAGCGAAGAGGATGCCTATAATATTACGTAACGGTACCCTAGGAGCCGACTATTATTACGCGTCCTTGTTTATGCATGCGGAAGAAAATTGCATGAAAGATTCATCGCGAAGCGTGTGTATCGGCCAACTTTTTTTCGCCGATATTTTTATCCGCCGCTTTTCATCTGTATTTTCAATTTCAAGTTGCCGCCACGGGAAAACAGCGAGACGCGACAAGCGGGACCGCCGCGCGTCTTCGCCGCGAGGTCAGCTTTGTCTTTACCCTCTTCAGACCCTGCCCAGCCACGCAGCAGCCACCTGCTTCTGAATTCAGTATAAACCCGGCAAAGGGTATTCCTCTCCCTCTTTCATTTTCTCGTTCTCTTCCATCGTTCCCTCTCTCTCCCTCTCTTTCTCTTTTCCATCTGGAAAGTAAACGAGGAGAAAGGATATTCCGACTGAAAAATGCAGTTTTTTAATTAAATTGCATTAAAGGCCGGACGAAGGGTTGGGGGAGAACGGGTGGCAACGGCGGCGGTCGGGTGGCAGGCGGTGCGAACTTGATTATTCCCGAGCTAGGTTTGTTTGCCAAACACTTTGTGCGCGCCGAAAGCGGGGAATTAAACGCGAACGGCCGGATATTCGAAGCCATAGATCAAATAATGTTTGATACGCCGCTTGAGATTGACTTTGCCATCGTTTTATACCGGAACGGCTATGAAAAAAGTCCTGCCGAAAACGTTGAATCGCATAATTCCCCGGCGCTCCTCAATCCCGTTGTTACAGGGAACCTGCTCGTTATCGATACCCGATGGGGACGCGCCTTACGCTTCCCGTAGGGGTGCACGGAGTTTAACGGTATCCGATCGCGGGATCCTCGATCGAGAGAGATCGGTGTTTCTCAGCGAGAATCCCGTTTGTAATGTCACTTGCGTGGACGTTTGGCATCACGGTGTCTTCAGAAGCAACGTAGCGACGACATTATGGGACAATGGAAAATATCCAATGCAGTTTTAGGACGTTCTGAAACATTTAGAGGAATTTTAGGACATTTAACCCTTTGCACTCCGAGCAATTTAATTTCGTAACTCGAGACACAGTTTTGTCTCAGAATAATTCTATTGTACGTGCTTCATTTCCTTTCGTGCGTATCAAATTTCTTAATATTAATCGTACGCGCAACATGTCAATTTTTATCATCTTTTTAAGTACGAACATATTAATGTAAAAATTGTTTTGAATAATAGTCTGACAATTTGTAGTGTCGCCTCAGACGAGCCATCGGAGTTCTAAGGGTTAAAACATTGAATGCGGAGCCATTTTGCTTAGCTTTCGCGTGACATTTTATTTACCTTTAAACGGAAATAATGCAAGTGTGCATAAGCAAAAGACTCGCTTAGCCCATTTGTGGTTTTCTGTTTCGATTGAATCTATTGAAATAGTGCGAATATTTCTTAATATTATATGAATTATCTATAACATATTAATTTGTAAATTTTATACCGCCAGTCCCCGGGGACTGACATAGCATTCAACGTGTTAAAAGATTTATGCAAGTTCAGAGCGCTTGTGACGTTCAGAGTAATTTTATAGCACCCTTACATTCCGCAGCAATTTTATTCGGGAGGAAGTTTATTCCGGGGACTGAAATATGTAGAACAATTTTGTTTGGAACACCTCCACCGACGGCGATTTCAAACAGGATATTCTCGCAGTCAATAGCATCGGACTCGATTCAGCTAGTGTATCAACGTCAATTACGACACTCCAGTTGAATTGATTAGCTATGAAAATCTACGGTTACACGTCTTTGTTACGTGAAAGCGACTGTAATTAGCTAACGTAATAATTACAATAATCGCGGAAACTCGTTGATTTTATCTTCGCCCTACATAAAACAAGAGTGTCCAATTTAAATTAATCTTTGGAAGTCGAGTAACAGGATGATGTCCTATAGAAAAGCTGAATCAAAATGTATTCGAAATCAAACTGTGACTTGGAATTATTTGAACTCAAATATCTCCTAATTGTTAATCTTTCGGCGCAAGTAGGTTGATCCATTTTAATAATTGCTGTTGTGCTGCATCTGTTGATCCATGTAAAAATTCATCATTCTATATAACAAAGTCGACCTTTGTGTGACATTTACGCATGCATTCGCAAAGAAAGCTAACAACACCATTCGAACTTCCATAGATAACTTTCAGATAATTAAGGTTTCAAATTCGGGTAAGACACCCTGTATATTTTGTAAAGTAGCTTATTACAAATGACTGTAATATTATATGACCGACTCATAACCAATATAGACCGATCGCAGTGTGAATCATCCAAACACAAAAGACATAGCTTCCAAAATCCAGAACCTCTTACTCACCCTGTACCTTCTAACTCATCCTGTACAATTTTACTCACCCTGTTCCATTTTGCTCACCCTGTACCCTCTTACTCACCCTGTACTCTCTTACTCACCCTAT
>CM052094.1:21368226-21387752 GCA_028453745.1 Agapostemon virescens
ACGTAAAGAGTAAACCACACAGAACGTAAAGAGTAAACCACACAGAATAAGAACGAATGAACGAATCATACAGGATCAGAACCGAATTGAGAAGCCGGTTGAATGAGAATCGAATGAGAATGAGGCCTCTTCGGGACCTCCTGATATCCTAAATTCACACACACCACACACCACACACCATTCATTCCCAATCGCACATATGGTTTCAAACGCACCACACATCTATTAGGTAAATCGGAAAGTTCCGTCCGTTTTTTTACAAAAAGTATAGCTTTATTCATGAAAGAAAATGAAAAAGTACGTTAATCAAAATATTGTCCATCGTTAGCGATGACTTTTTCCCATCTTTCGGGCAGCAAGCGAATTCCGCGTCGAAAGAATGATTCATCTTTGGAGGTTATCCAGGCGGAAATCCATTTTTCGAGATCTTCGTACGAATTAAATCGTTCTTCAGCAAGTGCGTGTGCCATCGACCGAAACATGGGGCACAGTCTGGTGAATAAGCCGCATGTGGTAGCACTTTCCAGCGAAGTGCTTCTATCGTTTCCTTGACAATTTTTGAGACGTGAGGCCGAGCATTGTCATGCAGCAAAATCACCTTACGCTGTCTCGTTTCATATTGTGGTCGTTTCTCGTGCAATGCTCGACTCAAACGGATAATTTGTTGTCGGTAGAGATCTCCTGTGACTGTTTGACCAGTTTTTAGCAGTTCATAGTATACCACACCTTCCTGATCCCACCAAATGCAGAGTAAAGCCTTTTTTCCGTGGATATTCCACTTTGGCGTCGATGTTGAGGGTTGGCCAGGATCACAAATGGTTTTTCGACGTTTAGGATTGTCAAAATAAATCCATTTTTCATCCCCAGTGATGAGACGATGGAGAAACCCTTTTCTTTGTTGCCTAGCAAGCAAAATTTCGCAGATGGTTTTCCGCCTTTCAATGTCTCTTGGCTTGAGTTCATATGGGACCCACTTTCCTTCCTTGTAGACCTTCCCTAAGGCTTTTAAACGGTCGGAAATGACAGATTGAGCACAATTTAACGCTTCTGCAATTTATTTTTGCGTTTGACATGGATCTTCATCCACCAATGTCTGCAATTCTTCGTCTTCGAATACTCGTGGCCGTCCAGAACGCTCTTTGTCCTCCAAAGAAAAATCACCATTTTTAAAACGTCGAAACCACTCTCTACATGTTTTATCGGAAACAGCATTATCGCCATAAACGTCTACAATCATTCGATGAGCTTCAGCTGCCGTTTTCTTCCAATTGAAACAAAAGACTAACACTTCGCGCAAATGACGCTTATTCGGCTCAAATTCCGACATCTTCAATGTAGAAAAAAACGAAGTTATTGATGCAAGCGTAAATTGTTGTGTACTGAGTTTTATTAACAGATGTTCAAACTAAAAAGTTAGCCTTACTTTAGAGGTTATAGTTACCCACAGTTCGAGCTACGGCTACTCGATGCTAGATGGACAGAACTTTCCGATTGACCTAATATCACGCCGCGTCTCAATCACACCACGCGAGCGCTCGACTGTTCGTCGCACGCCGTTTCTTTCATACAATGTGTTCAGCCCCTGAACAACAAACTTTATAAGGTTTCTACTCAAACTTAATCTAGACATCGGGTGCAACGCCAGCCGAAACATTTACACGTTTCTATCGCCATAAACCGTCGAAACCTCCCTCACGAGTAACACCTTGGGACTAGGCGCGACGACAACCCTCAGCGACTACCTGCGACTGCGTTACTCGGAACACATAATTGGCGCTAATTAGTGCCGCCTAGCCGTACCCCAAAACAGTGTAAATACAGCACATTTCTTTACCTCAAACATATTCGAAACTCGAACGTCATACAGTACACTGGAACGTCATATCGTTCCAAACTCGACTCACAAACAAGCAACCGCCGAGACTCACGAGCGTTATCGACACCTTATACCACGAAACATTCACTATTCAACAATAAAATAAAGCTAACGTTGGAAACACCAGCGCATCATTTTTATCTAGAGTTCGATACAACGATTCGACGCAACACGAACAGTTTCATATTAAATGTTCGTCTGCCAGTTTTGGAGAAGAAACAGTTGAGTCGTTTTTTATTTTTCGGATAATTATATTCTTCTCCTGGTCCTTCAGTTTCTTAGACCTCCTAGAACGATATTCATTGCAAACTGCGATCTTATGGACGGTACACTTACTTCCACCCGATAATTTTGCAACCTTCTCACCTTCCATATGCCAATTAAATATTAAGTCTCTATCAGAGATTTTTTGGGGGAACATTGTTTCCTCTAACCATATGCTAATCATTATACATATATGATCAGGGCTGAATGCCTTACGACAGTTTTAAAACTCCTTGTAGATCGTACGCAAAATTAAAAAGTCGACGTATTTTTTAGCCAAAAATCGTAGCACGACAGTGATACCTTCCTCTTAGTGTGCGTAAAATAACACTGAGCTGCGTAATACATTACACGGAATGAACATATGTACATTTTATTACACTCGGTTACAATGCCTGCAATTGATGTGGTTCTCGTGGTTGAACAACTTCTTGTTCGCGTTTTTAGTATAATGTTCAATATCTGCCAATGTCTTGTGTTTTGTCCGTCGTCACCTCGGTTTTGTCGTAATTGCTTAAGGATAGTTTGAGCTGGAGGAATATAGTGTTTTAATTGGTTGTAGGAGCGATGGAAGAATTGTTAGTAATTGTCTTTATAATATACAGCGTGAGTCACCAAACGTTAGCACCTCAAATATCTTTGTTGTTTCTAAAGATACGTAAAATATGGTAAGGACAAAGTTGAAGGGTACAATGGGGCTGACATGATGCTATAAAAAAATTTTGTTTTTATGACATGTTTTTAGAGATATTAAGGTCACCTTGACTTTTTTAAATGGAACCACCCCTTTTTAAACACCTACAATGATAGTCCCTTTCATTGGGAATTCAGTGACTATATTATTCCAAGGTCATTTAAGGTCAAGGACAGAAAAAACGTATCAGATTTAAAATATGAAAGCAGAATACGTTTATCACGGTTGAGAGTTGTAGTAAATAGTAAACATACTATGGTCGTAGTTAAAGTAAACATACTAAGGTCCTTCAATGTTATTGTTATTCAGCATTCTTATTTACTATCAGTATGTTTCCAAACGCGATTCCGCTGTCTTATTCAATGACTGAAATGTGTGATATGATCACGATTTACTGTGAATGTAAACAAAATGCAGTGCAGGTTCGATTACTTTACGAAGAAAGGTACTCCGAGTAAAACACTCCTTCTAGACAGACTTTCATTAATACGTACAGGTTGTTTTGAAGTACTGGAAGTGTACATGCAAGACAGTACAAACGGAAGAATCCCACGACCAATGAAGACAATGAAATTAATATTTTAGCAGCTATAGCTGTCAATCCTCACGTGAGTACGAGAAAAATTTCCTGGGAAGCAGGCATAAGTCAAAGTAGCGTAATACGAATTCTGGCACGATGTAAATTTCATCCGATCTACATATTGCTCCATCAAGAATTGCACGGGAATGATTTTCAAAATAGAATTAACTTTTGTCAATGGGGATTGCTTGAAAATCATTCAAACACATAAATACCACCTTTGATGTACTTATCAGAGTTCAAGGTTCCTTCAGAGCTCGTTTACATCAATGTATCGATGTAGACGGCCATCATTTCGAACATTTGTAAAATACAGATATTCTGCTTCCATATTTTAGTTTTATACGTTTTTTCTGTCCTTGACCTTGAATGACCTTGGAATAATATAGTCACTGAATTCCTAATGAAAGGGACTATCATTGTAGGTGTTTAAAAAATGATGGTTCCACTTAAAAAAGTTAAGGTGACCTTGATATCTCTAAAAAAGTGACGTAAAAACAAAATTTTTGTATAGCATCATGTCAGCCGTACCATTCAACTTTGTCCTTACCATATTTTACGTATCTTTAGAAACAACAAAGATATTTGAGGTGCAAACGTTTGGTGACTCACCCTGTATATTATGATCAGGGCTGAATGCTTTACGACAGTTTTAAAACTCCTTGTAGATCGTACACAAAATTAAAAAGTCGACGTATATTTTAGCCAAAAATGGTAGCACGACAGTGATACCTTCCTCTCAGTGTGCGTAAAATGAGTTGCGTAATAGATTACACGGAATGAACATATGTACACTTTATTACACTCAGTTACAATGCTTGCAATTTCTGTAGTTTTCGCGTTTTCGTGGTTGAACAACTTCTAGTTCGCGTTTTTAGTATAATATTCAACATCTGCCAGAGTCTTGTGTTTTGTCCGTCGTCACCTCGGTTTTGTCGTAATTGCTTAAGAATAGTTTGAGCTGGGGGAATATAGTGTTTTAATTGGTTGTAGGAGCGATGGAAGAAGAGTTAGTAATTGTCTTTATAATATATACTATTATACTATTATAATGACTAATGGCCGCGTGGCCTGTGTATAATATCTGTTGAAATGCAACGAAATCATGGCACCTTTGGCTTCAAGTGCTTAGGTTTAAGGGGTGGGTTTTTTTCAAGGACAGTACGACCCAAGCGGGGGCGTAAAGTCAAAGCCGTTATCTCGACGTTTTCACTCAGCATACAGCAGTTCACCAGGGCGCACAGTGATACAAAGTTACAGTCGCATCTTTCTTTTTACATTTATATATAATACATTAACGCTTAGCGTTCCAATGGCATCCCTGAGGCGACACTAAAAATTCCCTTACTATTATTTAAAACAGCTTTTATATCGCTACGTTTGCATTTAAGAAGTCGGTAAAATGGAAATGTTAAAGTACAGGCAATAGTAATTGTTGGGATCATGGAGTCTAAATACAAATAACTGTACCACTTTATTTCTAATAAATTCTTTATTTTAAACTGGATGAAAGAAACGTCTTTACTGTTCGACTCGATCACAGAGAACGAATGCTAAGAAGCTGTTGGCCAAATATCGGTGGACGAGCTGCAACAAAGTAATCGGGATTCCTTTCGAACTTCTAAGAACGTTTCATCGTTTCCCCGCAGATTCGTATTGCGTTGATTCAATCTTCCACGAAGGAAATATACAAAATATCCAATAGGGATAAACTTTATACTCACGAAAAGAAATGAACCATATACAGTGGAAGTAATAAAGAAATCTTTCGTTTTTGGAGTTAGAATTGCTTGGAGTGCTAAGGATTAAACACGGCTCATACAGAATCCGTTGTATCACTGTTTCTAAACAACACTTTGTAATACAATTAAAGTATATCCAGCATGTAAAATGGAATTATTATAATTATTACAATTTTAAATATAAAGTATAATTATAAAGTCATTTGGAAAATAGTGTAGAGTATAAAGACAATTTCTAACAATGTCTGTAAATGTGAAAAATGAAGTTGCAACCGTAACTTTTATGTGACTGATGCGCTCTGGCTAACTGGTGCGTGCTGACTCGGAGACAACGGTCTCCACTTTACGCTCCCGCTTGGGCAATTCTAACCTTGGAAAAACTGCCCCTCACACCTAAGCACTTAACATATTGTTGACCGGCAATTTTTCTCAGAATTTATCTCATGTCGCCGGCTATTATTTCGTAATTGGATGTAGAAGTGAAACAATGTATATTAACTTGAATAAATTCTTCACTGTTGCGTTCTGTCATGGTTGAAATTTGTTTTTATAGTAAAGGGGACACAACTGGACGGGTTTTATTAGCGAAAGACACATGTTGTAGTACATTAAACAACACGCTCTATGTTCTCCAAAAATGCATTTATCCAACGATGCTGATGCGAGAAAAAAGCGCATCGATCACGATACTCCTTGTCAGATTGCGACGAAACCATAACACCTCAGTTCTTAACACATTGTTGACCGGGTCACTCGTGGCCGGTTGGCAATATTTGGATATGAGTTAACTTTTGACCGGTCAACGATGCGTTAAAAACAGAGACGTTATGGTTTCGTCGCAATCCAACAAGTAGTACACCAGGAGAAGTGCGAGGGAGTATCAATGAACCAATATTGTGATATATTGTTGGTTGTCTGTTTGTCGTTTCGTTGGGTGCGTCGCACGCGATGTCCGTCTGTCGGAATAAAACCTGTCCGCATACGGTGTTTGTAAAATGGTCGGCTCCTGCGGAGTTGCATATCGCATCTTATTGCATCCCTTTCAAGAATGCTAGCTAATTTGTTCAGGGCACGGCGAGGCACGCGCAACCATAGGTGCTGCCGTCGCAACAATTACGTATCGATAATCCGAGGCTTGTCGCAAATAGAAATAGTGGACGGGATCGTTCGATATTCCTTCCTGCGACTCTAGCACCTTGGACATATACGATACTTCAATTTGCCGAGTCCACGAGTTAGAGCACATCCCTGTAGCAGTCCCCTAAGTCTAAAAGAGGCGCGCGGAGCGTCCGTTGAAGCTAAACAATACCGATGCGTCCACGATGGCACATCGGCTCCCTCGGGGAGCAAATTTCCCGGGCAGAAATGAGAGAAAACTGTTGGGAACGCGTTGTTTACGAGAAACGTGGGAATCCCCCCGGTCCGCCATCTTGGTGGAACGCGTGACACTTTGATGCGGAGGCACATTATCGTGTTCGGTAAACATCCGCGCGTGTTTACAGCACGCGCGCCGGATATATTCATGGGAGGCTGTGATGGGACGGGATGGGTAAAAAGGAAAAAGGAGAGCAAGGATAGGAACGAGAGAGAAAGATTGAAAGAGAGAGGGAGAAAAAAAAAGAAGCGTCGTTGAAACCGGGCTCTCGTTCCTCTCCGTTGCTGGCGTGTCTCGTGCCGGAGTCCCTGTCATCGGGCCTGACGTAACGGCTCGCAACAAAAATCCTCTTCAGCGAGCATAGTCGGCTCCGTCGATTCGCTCAGATCCGCGGGAGAAACTTTGGCGCATGCATGCGTCCGATGCACTCGGTATGCGACTGCCACAGGTTATGCTGTCCGAGTGGAAAAATATTGACTGCGCCGAGCGGATTTATCTGAATACACTATCCCTTCGGCGTGTTCAATGGCACGAACGCAGGTGCTCCCCTCCTCGGGTCTACACGCAAACCTAAGCGCCCTCTGAATGGCCTAACGCACGAGGGGAAATCATCCTACTCCCGGAACGAAAGAGTCGGAGACCACAATTCTCGACTCGACTGTATATCAAAGAGACACGTGTACGCTGGCATCCGTGTAGCGTGCGCCTCCGAATTAAAACCCATGCTCCCGACATGTGCAATTTGCATTTTTTTCGCCCATTTATCCAGCACCTGGAACCGCGGATTTATTCGCGAACGTGCACGACGGCGAAGTTGCGATGCGCGCTTTGATTTGCGGCAATTTTTTCTCGGACACGTTTGCGCGCGTCGTTCGGACACGGACGAACGAACGTTCTGTCTTGGAGCAGAAGCTCGTAGAATCGTATCGAAACCGTCTGTAACGGTTATATATCGATCTATAGTTATTTGCCATTTTATCTGCTTGCTTTCAGAGTGTTTCGAAACGTTCATTTTTAATAGCTGGTTAAAACGTTGCATAAAAATTAATGACGACGCAACACGCTCGCGAGATGACTGAAGGATTTTTTAAAAATTCAAAGAAGAATTTTCAGATTTTCATGCTCCTAGTAGAGATTAGAAAATTACAACGGTGAAAATCGCGCGGTAAGTTCTTATTCCGAGTATCATACTCATTGACAGAGCGTGATTGATTTTAATTCGCTGAGGTTACTAAGGGAAAGAATATAATTTTACGGGTAGTCGATGCGAACCATTTTCATTTCGCATAAAAGTCATATTACAGACATTTACGCAAGTAAATTTTCATCTGTTTTTGTGAATTTACTAAACGATAGCGGACGATGGTGTTTGCCATTACAAATTCTTTAAACTGTGAACGGTTTATGCTATACGTAGCTTCGTCGTTACGTGACTTACAAGTTATTCGGCCCGTTCCCCGACGGGTTCGTCCTCCGATGTTATTTCTTCCGTGAGCCACCCTTGCCTCGAAAAAAAGCGGAAACATGCACGCCGATCCTTCTACAAGCATAATCTACATCGTAAAAGGCAAATACGATGACGAAGGATTTTCTTGTGTCTTGCGTGGCAGGAAATATATTTCGCTTTGCTTACTTAAAACCATTCCATCGAATTAGAGAAAATCACCGGGACAGAGGGTAACAAGCGAAACGATTCGAGACGCTATTTGCCTCGAGACAACGAGACAACTTTCTAAATTGGACTTTATCGAAAACGACGCCGCACGTGATAAATTGTACCACTAATTTCTGTAGAAAACGCTGCCCGTATTCCTAATTCACTTTCACGCTTCAGATTACGATGTGTAGTACGATCCGAGGGTTTCCACGAGTCCTGACAAAAAGCATTCGATCGTATTAAACGCGTCGCACTTAACAGCGATTCTGACGTGCCAACCAAAATTGCCGTAGAATTATTTGAAACGGTTATTCGTATTATTAACACTAGAACTAGCAAATCAGTAATTTTGACTGGTCCTTAGTTTTTTCTTTCGCAATTATTAAAGTTATAAAAATGTTTTCATCTGAAATTATCGAATGTACTTCTTTAACCCCTGGGCTATTGTGGGCGCCTATAGACGCTTAGAAATTTTGCGTTTGTGACACTGAATGGGCGTTTATTCCATTGTGGTCGACTGAGTCTGAGGGCGCTTAAAGGCGCTAGACGCAGTTTTATTAATATAAATATGTATGTAATTTTGTAATCATGTATAATACATATGTAAATTTCATTTACATTTAATGAAACAAGTTTTACACAAATACCGCACTCCTAAGGCGACACTAAAAATTACCATACTATTATTTAAAACAACTTTTACACCACTATGTTTGCATTTAAGAAATCAGTAAAAATGGAAGTGTTGCACTTACGAGTAATAGTAATAAATTTGGAATTGGAACAATGGAATTTTTGTATGTTAAAAAAATGTCTCGATTTTGGAATTAAAATTGCTTGGAGTGCAAAGGGTTAATGACGTATACCTTACAATAAGAATTGTATAAAGTTTTAATAGATGCAGTCTCGTTATTATTACAAAACAATGTATATCGTTGGATTTATTGTTCGGTAGTTCTAGTATTAACGTTAAACCTATCAACGCCGGTCAAATTGACCGATTTCAGATTATTTATTTCGGAATTGTTGAAATTATAAAGACTTATTCGCACGAAATAATTGTAAATATAAGCAAAAGTAAAAGTAAATACACAGGGTGAGTCACCAAACGTTTGCATCTCAAATATCTTTGTTGTTTCTAAAGATACGTAAAATATGGTAAGGACAAAGTTCAAGGGTACAATGGGGCTGACACGATGCTATAAAAAAATTTTGTTTTTATGTCATGTTTTTAGAGATATCAAGGTCACCTTGACTCTTTTAAATGGAACCACCATTCTTTAAACACCTACAATGATAGTCCCTTTTATTAGGAATTCAATGACTATAGTATTCCAAGGTTATTCAAGGTCAAGGACAGAAAAAACTTATAAAACTAAAATATGGAAGCAGAATACCTGTATTTTACAAATGTTCAAAATGATGGCCGTCTACATCGACACATTGATGTAAACGAGCTCTGAAGGAACCTTGAACTCTGATAAGTACATCAAAGGTGGTATTTATGTGTTTGAATGATTTTCAAGCAATCCCCATTGACAAAAGTTAATTCTATTTTGAAAATCATTCCCGTGCAATTCTTGATGGAGCAATATGTGGAACGAATGAAATTTATGTCGGGCCAGAATTCGTATTACGCTACTTTGACTTATGCCTGCTTCCCGGGAAATTTTTCTCGTACTCACGTGAGGATTGACACCTATAGCTGCTAAAATATTAATTTCATTGTCTTCATTAGTCGTGGGATTCTTCCGTTTGTACTGTCTTGTATGTACACTTCCAGTACTTGGAAACAACCTGTACGTATTAATGAAAATCTGTCTAGAAGGAGTGTTTCGCTCGGAGTACCTTTCTTCGTAAAGTAATCGAGCCTGCACTGCATTTTGTCTACATTCACAGTAAATCGTGATCATATCACACTTTTCAGTCATTGAATGAGACTGCGGAATCGCGTTTGGAAACATATCGATAGTAAATTAGAATGCTGAATAACAGTAACAATGAAGGACCTTAGTATGTCTACTTTAACTACGACCATAGTATGTTTACTATACATATACTACAAGTCTCAACCACGATAAACGTATTCTACTTTCATATTCTAAATCTTATAGATTTTTTTTATCCTTGAGCTTGAATGACCTTGGAATAATATAGTCACTGAATTCCTAATGAAAGGGACTATCATTGTAGGTGTTTAAAACAGGGTGGTCCCATTTAAAAAAGTCAAGGTGACCTTGATATCTCTAAAAAAATGACATATTTTACGTATCTTTAGAAACAACAAAGATATTTGAGGTGCAAACGTTTGGTGACTCACCCTGTATAAGCAGAATATGCCCATACGTGGCGCTCGCTGTAAATGTACTTACCCCGTGTCATTGATGCCATTTTCTTGTTTTGACATCCGATAAAGATTTTCAAATCACAGCCATACAAGTTTCATGCAACAGAACATGTCGAATTTTGTGCCTGGAAACTACGATTCGCGGATAGCCTTGATTTTCTATTACCATTTGAAGAAAACTGCTGCGGAATCGCATCGGATGGTTGCTGAAGCTTACGCTGAGCATGCTTTTGGTAAATCACAGTGCTTTGAGTGAGTTCAAGAATTCAAAAGTGGGGCTTTTCACGTGAGAAACGAAGAACGTGGAAAAAGTTTGAAGACAGCGAATTACAAGCATCGTTGGATGAGGATAACGATCAAACGCAACAAAAACTTACGGGTTGATTAAAATGTGATACGAGAAACCGTCTCCGTACGTTTGAAAGTCGTGGGAAAGATCCAGAAAAGAGGAAAATGGGATTAAAAGGCAACACAAAGTGATTTTGCTTCATGATAATCCACCATCGCACACAACAAAATCAGTCAAATAAACGATTGAAGCGTTTAGTTGGGAAATACTTTCGCATGCGATTTACTCATCAGACTTGGCTCCATTCAATTATTACTTATTTGCATCGATGGGACATGCACTTGCCGAACAGCGCTTCACATCTTACAAAAATGTACGAAAATGACTGGATAACTGGTTTACCTCAAAAGAGGAACAGTTTTTTTGACATATTTTCGAATAAAATATTTTGTATAATTTTCATACACTGAACGTGTATTTTCTATTTAAAAAATTTTAGTTTCATACTTATACAGCTAGTACGATTATAAAAGCTACAGAAAGTCTATGTAAATTTAATCTTGGCAATGTTATAAAGCAAATCCGTGGTACTCAGTTTTTATACTCGGTAGGTTTAGCGTTAAATTCGTCTATATTTTGCATGCATTGCTAAAACCTCGAGTGTTGCATGAGGGAACAAGTAAATTTCACGCGCATAATGCGAAGAAGATTGCATAGAATCATCTGGGTCGAAAGAAACGCCTCGATCGTGGAATTAAAACTGCTTCGAGAAGAAAAAATTGTAAATCGTATGATATTGTTAAAGTTTAACCAAGCGAGCTGAAATTTTCTTACACGATAAGGGAATAAACAGGTAAACAATTTTGTAAAAAATTTGCTATTAATTAGAATTCCGAAGAGAAAAGTAGAAGTTCGCGAACTTGTAATGAAATTTTAATTAAGCAGTTGAGCTGCTATCGACTCGAAAGTTAAAATCAACACTAATCGAATAATCAGTTACAAATTTTTCATTTAACAATTATTTACGTCATAAAATTACCTTCGTAGAAAAACGGTTTTATAGATTTAGTAATAAAGTCTACATAAATTTATTAATTTTAATGCTTTATTGGATCAGTATTAAGTTTTGAGAGAAATTAATAAAATGAATGGAAATTTTAGGAATTCTTTATAAAACAAAGAATTGAACATTCGCCTTTGAATCGTCGAGGGTATTTTATTAACCAATCGAACGGTATAAAAGTATTGGATGGTCGGAAAAGTATTGAGCGATTTTTGCCACTAAATGTTATTTCGTGTCATATATCAATTTTCATGCAAACAGTTTTGTATTTCGCCGATCGTGTCAAAAGTAATATTAATATGGAAATGAGTGAAATTTCTTAAATAGTTTGCTATATTTTGCAATTTTACTATGAAAGAGACAAAAACGCTGCACAAGCACGGGAAAAAATTTGTGGTGTTTACGGTCAGGATGCTTTATCAAATGCAACAGTATGTAGATGGTTTGCTCGCTTCCATTCTGGAAATTTCAATATTAACCCTTAGCACTCCAATGGCTCCTCTGAGGCGACACTGAAAACTGTCAGACTATTATTCAAAACAATCTCTACATTACAAATGTTTGTAATTAAGAAGTTAGTCAAAATTGAAGTGTCGTCGTTCGATTAACAGTAACAAATTTGATGTGCACGAAAGGAAATGAACCACGTACAATGAAATAATTCTAAGACAAAAACATGTCTCAATTTGGGAATTAAAATTGCTTGGAGTGCAAAGGGTTAAAGATGCACCTCGCACTAGTCGACCAATCCCTGAAAAAGTCGATGAAATAATGCAAATGGTTGAGCAAGATCGGCAAAGCAGTCATGAGATTGCTAGGGAACTAAACATTCACTGTTCAACCGTTTTGGATCATTTGCAAAAGGCTGGATACAAGGAGAAGCTCAATATTTGGGTGCCTCATGATTTAACAGAGAAACATTTGATGGATGGAGAATCCATCTTCGAATCATTGCTCAAACTTCATCACTGAGAGAGTTTGGTTGGAAAGTTTTGATGCTTCTACCGTATAGCCCAGGTCTTGCACCATCAGATTATGGTTTGTTTCGATCTCTGCAAACCAACCTTGATGGTAAAAAGTTGAATTTAAAAAAGGATTGTGAAAATCATTTGGCCAAATTTTTAACCGACAAAAGCACAGAAGTTCTATTCCGATGGAATTATGGATCTACCCCAAAAATGGCAAAAGGTCATAGATAATAATGGCCAATATGTACCTGAATAAAATTCATTTGGAATAAAAGAAACATTTAATCAAAAAATGACAAAAATCTCACAATACTTTCCGACTATCCAATATTTACTTGGTACAAAGTAATGGTATAATAGAGCTAGACGGGCCTGCGGATGGGATGTCGACACTCAAAGTGTTTACTATTTTTAATACTAAATAGTAGGTTTGGCGTTAAAAGCCAGGTGTTTCGACACAAAAATTAAACCGCAGTTTCCGGCAGAACTTTCGCGCCACCCAATCCGTATCGATCTTATTTCCCGACCAAATAACCGCGACAGGGCCGACATTCATCGGCGGCGAGCTGGTCGGCGCGTCGCGCAATGGTATTACGACAGTGCTCGGTAACGGATTCTCTTTCCGACCGGCAAAAATAATTTATCGCCGGATCGGGATTCGAGATTGCGTTCTGGCGCAGCTTGTCGCCATGTATCCTGCGTAACTTTCCCATCATCGGCGTCCCCTCTGCTTTTACACGACGTCCCGAATCATGGAATCGCAGATGGGGATACAACGAACCTGGTCCCCTGAAGAAATTAAAACTCTCCCCGTTCCCCAGAACTGGCGTGCAATTCGTCTTCCGCGCGGACGACGCATTGAAATCAAAATTAGCTTGCTAGCTAGACTGAACCTAAAATTGAACGTGCTGCGATAACATTTCCGCAGGATACATGCGTTTCGTTGCTTCAGTTACAGTGATAAAAAGAGATTAAAATGGAATCGTAATTTCTATGTTTATCGGGCAAACTATCTTCTTATGGCAGTGGGGTTTGGTAACAATCAGCGATTCTCCAATTAACACCAAAGTGGGTCAATCGATTCTTTTTAGATTTCCTATTTTACTATTATTGTATCATCGATTCAACAGTTTTATTTATTCAATCATTGTGATAAAAATCGCAGAAATAATAAATAAATTGCATCTTGTCATTCTTATAAGATAATGTACACTAGTCAATTTTAATGCTCGGTAGGTTTAGTATCATACGATGCACATTCGTTCGAGTTACTTCATAGAAATTAATATTCGGATACTCTGATGAAGACGAGTCGGTATAGCAACTGCTTGCGTTTTTTGCTAACTATCTGTAAAACGTAATCTCAACTCTGTTGTACTCAAATGGCTGCCTCTTATGTGCATCAATTTACTCAAACCTACTGGCTGGATGGAGTGCAGTTTTGCATTGACACAGTGAAATATACGATATTAACTGACGCATTCGACGCCTGAATTTTCGAGTCATCTGTCAAGATGCGTATCAATTCGAGCTATTTCATACAAGCCAATGTTCAGATGCTCTAACAAAGACAAGTCGCCATAGCAACAGCTTGCGTCCTTTGTTAAATGTCTATAAAACGTAACGTCAACTCTGTTGTACTCAAACGGCTGGCTCTTATGTGCATCAATTTATCCAAACTTACTGGTTGGATGGAGTGCAGTTTTGCATTGATACATCGAAATAGGTGAAATTAACTGGCGCTTTTGACGATGAAAATTTCGAATGAACTTGCGCTTGAGGTGTTCCTTCCAGTTGCACTGATCCAGTGAAAATAGCTTCGTCCAGTTAACGAGCTGATTTTGACCAGTGCGTTGGGAATATCTGAGAAGCTGTTGCCTGTATCAAGCTCGACTGCACTTAGAAGCAAGCAAGACGGAGGAGGAGATCGCCTCGAGAAGGACAGACGGACACCTTGCCCGAGGAGGCGGCAGGCGGTAGTGGTCTGTTCTTGCGAGTTCAGCGAACACAAGACGAGCAGCACCACGGGTGCGGGGGTGTGGGGGATCGAAGGGAAGTCACGGGAACCAGGGTAAAGGAGAGGGATGGGAAGAAGGAAGAATCCCCTGGAGGAATTTAACGCATGGATGAAGCCATACCAGCGCGGAACGGATACGTACTGGTGCGTGTACGCGGACGTATGTATACCCTGTCTCTCTATGTAACGCAAAGTAAATAAGCTTCCTCCGTATTTTTTTTCCTTGTCTTTCTCTCTTACTTTCTTTTTCCCTCTTCTTCATCGGTCGGTGTCCCATCTCACTTTCTTTCTTTCCGTTTCTCTGTTCTTCGAGCATCGCAAGTCTGTCTCGCCTTCTCTCTTCCTCCTTCTATTCTTCCTCTTCCTTTTTCTCTTGCTTCTTTTTCCCTTCGCCGACGCGAGTCGGTCGGTTTCGGTCTGTCCGCCCGAGGCAGCTTTTGAAACTTTTAAGCGGATTTCGTCTCGCCTGTACAAGGACGCCTGGTACCGCCCGTCAATCTTTGCCTCGTGCAAAATTGGGCATTATTCCCGATGCGGATCAACGCCGAAGTCGCGATCGAATACGTGGCGGCACGCGAGTCCATCCAGGTGCGACTCACGTGGCATCCGACTGCATGAGAATGCTAGGCTTGCCTAACAATGCGACCAATGCAACCGGCGCAACCTATGCATGCTCAATTCCAGGAAAGTTTAACGCTTCGCTTACGCAGCACCGAAAGCAACTATTTTACGTTACTTCGTAGAAATAACAGGAATGTGCCTGTTCAAATTTTTGTACCCATTTCTAAAAATAATATATACCAAAAAAACAACATTTCTAGAGTAATTATTAGCCGATGCTTATTTACTACCTCCAAATTGTATATTTACCCCTTGCCCTGCAACAGCGAGTCAGACTCGTGATCAAGATTTCGAACTGAATGTTCTAAACATGTATTCCCTTAATTTTCTTTAACCCTTTCGCTCCGAGCGCCGCATGCAGTGGCTAACGAAAGCATTCGAACGGTCAGATTTCTTATCTTTAGCACATGAAATATGTATGTTAATCTGAAATGTTTAAAACAATTTAGTGTCTGGAGCAAGAAAGAAGTCCCAAGATTATGTTAATAAAATTGGAAAATAATCCAATCATATATACAATATTTATAACATATTTACTTAAGGGGGGAAATCCAATTGAAAGGATTTGTAATGTTGTTTTTTAGAATCGTTGCTGATTTGTTGACATAAGTTTTGTTTTCCAAATAACCCTAAAGGAAAAAATTC
Source organism: Agapostemon virescens (assembly GCA_028453745.1). Classification (NCBI taxonomy): domain Eukaryota; kingdom Metazoa; phylum Arthropoda; class Insecta; order Hymenoptera; family Halictidae; genus Agapostemon; species Agapostemon virescens. The sequence continues at coordinate 21,384,365 of CM052094.1, forward strand.
CAATGGGGTGAAATCACACGAACGAGGTGGCCAATTCGCATCGCCATTTCTTGAAATTAATCGACTATTAAATTTCGATCGCAAGAAAGTAATGTTTTCACGCGTTACGTATTTTTTATTGAACACTGATTTGCAAAATAAATAATTTTTTTTAATACGACTCCATTGTTAAAATTGTCCATCAATGTAGCTTCGAAATAAAAGAAAGTGACAGAAACAAATATGGCGTTTCACAAATATTCTTGTTCAACATCCTAAAGGTTTTGGATTTTGGAAAGGTTTTTGGATCGAACCCTACACGTCTACCGCCAGCTACCACAGCAAACAATCATACTGATCTAATATTATACTAAGTTGACAAGCTTCGGACACAGGCAGTTTCAACCATCGGTGATTAACGATGTTCTAATGAGCACGGTGGCTGACTCTGTCGGCGTCGCCACGACAAAAAGAGAAGATAAAGTTCGCGGAATCGTCGTTGTGCCGGGTTGCAAAAGTTTGACGAAACCGACGTGTAGTCGTTATCAAACTTTTATAAAGAGGAAAGGATTAATAACAGACAACTACATATATTGCCGCACTGTGAAAATGCAGAGTAAAGACTGTTCTGTATGTTTATTACGACGCAACATTGAAGGTTTGTACGTGCTCAACTCTGTCTTCGGCAATTAAGAACTTGTACAACAGAAATCGCGAACAGACAAAACAAACTTGTACCACAGAAATCTCGAACAGACAAAAACGCAAAAGTAACATAATAGAAACATCAACAATCGCAAACATCAACGGCGTTCTTTGAACGCTGAGAAGAAGGTATCACCGACGTGACACCTTCGTATACAATGTTCAAACAGAAAAATTAAAGGCGGATGACATCGAACTAATTATTCTTGCGACGCATCTTCTCGAAAACCAGAGCTTCGTATTGGAAATTGCTTTGAAAGACACCACACGACGAAGAACTACAAAATATAATGTTTACGCAAAACAAAAACATATTATTGTGTTACATACATCTGAAGTACAAACACAATTCATAAATTTGCATATTACCGTTCGTTCACTGAAAATTAACTCCTAAATAAAGGGCGTCCCAAAATTAACGCAAGATTTGAATTAAATAGAAAACACAGTTTTTAGTCTTTAGATTGTTATTTTTTCATTGAATCATAAAGTACGCAGGATAGGGATATTTATGGAATAACACATCGGACAAATGGCCTCCACGGCTTTGCTGGCACATACGCACTCTTTTGTCGAAATTTTTCATGACCTTTCTGCATAATTGTGGCTAAATTTCGTTGATGCAACGTTTAATTTCCTCTTGTAATGCATGGGTGGTTGTGGGCTCGTTGACATAGAGCTTTGACTTCAAATAAGCCCATAAGAAGAAATCTAATGGTGTTAAATCACACGATCTAGTGGGCCAAACCGAAACGAGAGAGTACACGACCAGGAAATGTCTCATGCGGTAATTGAATTGTTTCATTGGCTGTATGACATGTGGCAACGTCTTGTTGAAACCACATATTGGCCACATCAATAGCATCCAATTTCGGCAGAAAGAACTGTGTTATCATGTCGCGATATCGCGCAGCAGTAGCAGTTACTGCTTGACCAGTCTCATTTTCAAAAAAGTATGGTCCAATGATGCCTCCAGCCCAAAATCCGCATCAAACAGTGACACGTTGTGGGTGCATTTGTTGTTCGACAATCACATGTGGGTTCTCCGAACCCCAAACACGGCAATTTTGGCGATTAACAAAGCCGTCAAAGTGAAAATGTGCTTCATCGCTTAGGATAATTTTGTTTTAAAAATCAGCATCCACTTGTTGATGTTCAATAATCCATTCCATGAACTCTCTTCGCTGTTCATGGTCATTAGGCTTCAGTTGTTGTGTTAATTGAATTTCGTAAGTACGGAGACACAGATCTTTTGTGAGTATACGCTGTAGAGAGCTTCTTGACATTTGCAATTCTTGTCCACGACGCCGAATTGATGTTCCTAGGTTTTCATCAACACTCTCACGCACTGCTTCGATATTGACATTTGAACGGCTTGCTTTTGGACGACCGGTGTGTTTAGCGTCTCCAATTGATCTAATCTCCCTGAACTGTTCAATTAATCTTTTCACAGTTGACGAGGTTAAAACACTATTTTGACCATATTTTGTAGAAAATTTTCGAACTACGATCGCCAAACTTTAATTATTTTTTAAATATTGTTCAATAATGAAAACACGTTGTTGTATCGTATAACGCTCCATTTTTACTAACCCTAAACTCTCAGCTGTCAAATAGTCCTTTTTTCAGGGTTGCCAAAAATTTACTGCAAAAATGGCGGCAAATTCAAATCTTGCGTTAAGTTTGGGACACCCTTTATAATCGTAATGCGACCGCAAAGGGCTAATAACATTACAACCCGCCATTTTGTCGGGTCCCGTAGAGCAAGAGCCGACCCAGCCGTGTTCTTCGGTAAGCAAAGTTCAGTCATTTGGACAACTTTTCAAAGTGGTGGCATTTAACGCGACTCTAATGTAATTGGATCACTTACCCTAATAATTTCGGGGAATATTCGAACGGATAGTTTCCCTCGTTCATTTGAAACCCATTGGCAGCACAGCGCAGACATTCGATGGTCCGATCAGCGGTTCGAACTTTCCACGGCGTTGTAGAACGTTGAACCTGTTGTTTGCGAATCCATCGGCAGCCTCGGCTTGGACAAGCATCGGAGAGAACGACTCGACCCGGCTGTCGAGCATTCGCTCTCGGTCGCGCTTCCGAGGCTCGACGAAATGCAGTTCACGCGGAAGAATGCACGGCATTATTTCGTTATTGCAGGATAAGCTATCGGCAGGGGCCGACTGAATAATGGATCGCGGCTGCTTGAAAACGCGCTGAAATATGTACCGCGCGCGCGTTGCTCGCATCCCGGTGCATAGCGACGGATTAGGGCCGACAGCTGGTGCATCCGCGCTCGCTGCGATGTAAGCCACGTGTCGATGCTTATTACCGGGGGGTGTAGACGAGAGGAGGGGGGCCGAATTTGTTATCCCGATAAAACGGTTCGAATAAATTTGTTATTCGCCCCGGTAACCAGGCCACGGTGTACTCTTACCTATAAACACGCTTCGCCGAGTTTGTAATCGCCTCTCCCGCCATCCCCAGCATGTCGTTAGCCTAGCTTCGGCGCAATCCAAGTTTTACTCGCGAGTAAATTGGGCTTCCCTTGCACGCCCCGCGACAGCCTCGCCTCTGTTGTTAAGGAAACCAAGACTTGTTAGGCTAAGCATGACGCTATCTAATGTCACATGCCTCGGAACGCGATAATTTGGCCTCTCTGTATCTTATTAATCCTGAAACTCTACGCCGCTTTTTCGGAACGTCG
>CM052094.1:21387852-21423838 GCA_028453745.1 Agapostemon virescens
TACAAATCGATAATAACAAAAGACATTCGATTCACAAATGTTTCACACATGGCGCTAGGCGCGAACTTTAAATTACATAGTGAAACTTGATTTTCCTTAACAGGTTCCGGTATTTAACGTATATTAACCGATAGTTGACTTGTGTCCAACGAGATCTGGAGACAATATGGTCGTACGCCATAAACATAAAAATACGATGTTCTATGGGGACCGCGGCATGTATCCTTTCGGAACTGTACAGAGAGTATAGCCGCCGGGTGAGATGGTCGAAAATGCCCTTCAGCCGATTTAACCCTTTGCGGACGAGAATTTTTGGAAATATTGGAAATATCCTGTAGAGGCAAAGCTATGTCTTGTATTGAAATTTTCAGTTCTGGAAGGAATTAAGTATATTAATGATTTGTTGCTGCGATAATGCAGCTATTTGTTTGCAACGTTAAGGGTTGAATATGTACACCCTGATGTTACCAATGTGACGAGATTAGTATTGAAATGGTTAACCGCCTTCCGATATTCCAGCGTCCAAGGCAGGGTCCGCTCTTCTTCTCCTCCTCCTGTAGCAGGCCCAGGACGAAACGCTCCCTCCCTTTTCTCCTCTTTACTATCACATTTTCAACCTCCGCTGAAGGCTATTTGATAAATTACTTAATTCTTTTCAATATAACTGTGGATTTATTTTGAAAAAGCGTATATGGTATGAGTTTACTTTTCGAAAATAGGTCTAGAGTGAAAGTTAAAAGACGAACCCTAGCCGCACATCTGCAAACCCCCTATGGCTCTTAACATAAGCACCCGCTTGAGTGTTGCAAGGATGCATCCTGTAAGAATTCCACGAAGGCGTATGGAAGATAATTTTTCTATGTCGTATTTTCTCAATGGAACATCAACAAGTGGATGCTGATTTTTCGAGCAAAATCATCCTACACGATGAAGCATATTTTCACCTTGACGGCTTTGTTAATCGCTAAAATTGCCGTGTTTGGGGTTCGGAGAACCCACATGTGATTGTCGAACAACAAATGCACCCACAACGTGTCACTGTTTGGTGCGGATTTTGGGCTGGAGGCATCATTGGACCATACTTTTTTGAAAATGAGTGCTCGATATCGCGACATGATAACACAGTTCTTTCTGCCGAAATTGGATGCCATTGATGTGGCCAATATGTGGTTTCAACCAGACGGTGCCACATGCCATACAGCCAGTGAAACAATTCAATCACTGCATGAGGCATTTCCTGGTCGTGTACTCAACGCTGCATCAACGAAATTTAGCCACAATTATGCAGAAGGCTGTGGAGGCGATTTGTCCGATGTGTTATTCCATAAATAATCCTATCCTATGTACTTTATGATTCAATAAAAAAATAACTATCTAAAGACTAAAAACTGTGTTTTCTATTTAATTCAAATCTTGCGTTAATTTTGGGACACCCTTTATAAAGCAATCGGCCAGTGCGAAACCAATCCGCATGTTTCAAATTGTACCGTGCGTTGCGAGTAAAATGGCTAATCTACTGAAGGAGCGATACGGTGCTTTTGACGTTCGATGGTGTACCGTCGCAGCGGAATGTACCATAGCCCTCATTTTTATTCTAATTCGTCGATCGGTGGACGAGACGCATACAATTTATTGTGAACGCCACACCGCGGCTGGAATCTCCGATTACACAGGTAATCGCGGGAAAAGAGGGATGAATAGGGTGTTCATGAATCGCAGCAGTCGAACCGATAGATTCTCAAAGGTTTCTTTCAGCCTTGTGATCATGCCGGTCGAGCGTTCATTGGGCGGCTTTCGCATCTTCGCCACGAATCCGATCCACGGAAAATCAAGGCAGCTCGAACAGTTGGACGGTCGATTGGATTTTCGGTTTGCCGTCGATTCCGATCATTTTGAAGCGTAAATCCCGCTTTTCCGTGACGCCCACACGGTCGAACACACTCGCGGCTATTCGCACCCATACCGTCGCGAATCCGTATGGTTGGTCACACTAGACGAATGAGACAAAGGGATGAGAAACACAAAGAGACGTTAATGGCAAACCGGGTACATATATTCAGTTAACGTATATGAAGTGCCGTTCTTATTACTGTTTCTTGTCTGCAATTGGAACTCTAAATTGACCTTTGCTGTCTCCTTTTCACGACAATTGCAACAGAATACACGTTTGATCATTTTCGTCTGTATTTTTCGGCGCGGGAATAATTTCTGCAATGCCGAATACATAGAAGAAATTGACACGATGGCTCGAAAGTGAAGTTTTCAATTACGTTCTTTGTAGCGTATGTATATTAGTTTGTTTTTCTTTGATCGAATCGATACGGCAAGACAACGCGAATATATACAATGGCACACGAAAGTATTCGGACACTCTTTAAATTAATATAATTTTTTAACAATTGAACCAAACGACTTGATTTTTCTGGAGCTATTAGAAGCATTGATTTACTAAATGATATGCAAAAATAATTTCGGAATAAATCTAATGGGTAGAAATTACATGAAAAAATAGAAATATAGGTTTTTGATTAACCTTTGCACTCGAAACTGTTTTAACTAGAAAACCAAAGCGTTTCTTTTGACCTAGGATATTTTCATTCAAACTGAGTTATTTCATCTTATGTGTATAGGTTTTGTTACTGTTACACGTCCTTACAACCGTTGAATTTTTATCAATTTTTTAGATATAAAGATAGCGATGTTAAAATTGTTTAGAATAATAGTGTTCCAATTTTCGTGGCGCTTCAGAGTCGCCGCTCGAGTGCAAAGGGTTAATAAAAATAACGATTTTATGTATTTTCGAGCACATCGTCGTCAACTGCGATCTCTCTCTTTCTCTCTCTCTCTCTCTCTCTCTCTCTCTCTCTCTCCTCGAGATAGACGAAAGAAAAACGATTATCGGTTGAATAAAAACAATTAGTCGTATTCGATCAGCGCGCGTATTCAAACGAATAGCGGATGAATTATCCCTACAGAAAAGACGTCTTTTTAAACACTTTTTATTTCAACTCGTAATGAAAATTTAGAATATGTTGCAGACTGGTGTTGGTCACACGCATCCTGAAAATGTCATCGAAATCGATTGACGCGTAGAAGGATGTAAGAATTTGTGGAGTTTTTGCAGGCCCATAGAGGATTAATTATTATTTTACAATACAGAGCAGAATTCAGGAAGAATACTTCAAATTAAATTTGTATTCATCAAAGTACACGTTACGAGGAACGAAATCTTCTTTATTCTTCTAACAAAGTTTTTAACAATAAAATAGAAAATTAATACTCATTTCTACTTCTATAGTTCTCAGAGAACCTCGGTTAACTGGTTTGCGAGAAATCAGAATTTTAATTTTGCATCTGTGTCTAACGCCAAGTGCAAACTGTTTTATAGAATTTCATACTTAAGCTTTTATGCACAGAAGTGTAAACATCGTAAGCCGTTGTTACTGCAAAATTACAAATTATAATAAAATTGTTTAAAGTGTGTTTATATTAAAATTTCTTTGAATCTGCATATATAGGTTTACAATTAATGATTATCCGTTGCATTCATTTTTTTATATTTAAGAAACAAATTCGGCCTATAGAGGGTTAATTCGAATTAATTTTGTTTCGACAATGATGTCGCGCGAATGAGCAAAAATTTTTAATTTAATTCACCGGATCACACGAGGTTACAATGCATTTTCTGACGAGTCCGTCGAATATCATCGCGATACATTTAAACGGGCAAACGATTAATCAAACTCGTTCGACAACAAAAGCGGAACGAAAATGGAACAAAACGGTCCACGTAATTACGAATTATCCGATCCGTTGAGCGTTAACATTAATCGAAGCTTAATTTATCCAACGTTTATTTTTCCAACACGATGGAAGAAGGCATAGGCTGGGACCAAGAGCCGAAAACACGATGATCGCGAGTTAACAACGGGTCGAAATCGAAAGCTGATGGAACGAAGAGATTAAGATAAAGGTTCGACGAAACGGCGAAGGTAGAATGGATCGGCTGCGAAGAGCGAGAAAGAATATCAAGTAGCGTAATTTCGTGGAGGAGAAAGATGGGTATCGGTGATGGGGTGGTTATGGGGGGTAAGTACACCCTCGCTCAAAAGTATGTGGACACTTGTTCGACTCTTCCATCTCCGTGAATGGAAAAGAATCTTCAATGGATTCGATTACATTTCGCGCGATTACAGAACATATTTGAATAACAACTCGCCTCTAGACTGCGGTTTTATGCATTAATGAGAAAGTAGATAAAGTTTCAAACAGTAGGGACGTTAGAAAAATTGTTGGTAATTATTTAAAAAAACAATAATAATGAGATAGCTGTTTCCTCTTTCTTACAATTGAAGCGAACACCTAACACAACCTAACACCTTTTGCTAACGATTCGCTCTCTATTCTTTAGATATTTCACCGATAATAAAAAATGATTGTATCTTCTTTTCGTGCACGCATCCACTGTCTGTTTCTAAAATCGTTTCACTCAGTTATGGCATCTTGCTATCCATTGTTTCACTTCACACTGAATTTGTATAATTAGTCATGAGAGAATGAACCATGCTCGAGTCTTGAATTCAACGTGAGACGAAAAAAGAAAGCGTTATAAAACGACTGCACGCATCAGTATATAATACAGTGCTAAACGTAGTGGATCAACTTTGATTTATACTGTTACAATAAATTGTACATACAGTGGGATGCGTTACGTTGTCTGTCACACTGTACGATTGTAACAAGATTTCGCAATGAATGTGGCTTAACCCCTCAGCGATGAAGATTCTGAACTATTGAAGATTTTGAATTTTCTTTAAATTGGAATGAGATTCCATTTTGTTGTTAAGAAATGTAGATCTGTTGTAGAATAAATAAAATGAACATTTCTTATTATTTAACGTTACACTTATTGCAGCGGGTCAAATGTCCCTTTTCAGATTTTCTACTTTACAATTATTGAAGTTACAAAATTGCTTTCATAGGAATTCAATAGATCTCTTTGTCCGATTATACTGTGCAATGGAAGTCACAAACAATTCAAATAAATTAAATCGTGGCATTTTTATAAACCAATATACACCAGACAATTTTAATGCTCGGTAAGTTTACTATTAACAGTAAACTTATCACAGGGGGTGAAATAATTCATTTCAGATTTTCTATTTTACAACTATTGAAGTTACAAAATTGCTTCCATAGGAATCCATTCGGTAGATCTCTTTGTTCAATTATACTTTGTAATGAAAATCGCAGATGATCCAAATGAATTCAATTTTGGCATTTTTATAAGACACTATACGCCAGTCAATTTTAATGTTCGGTAGGTTTAATGTTAATCACTGCAGTTTATTTATGCATTTATGAATTTCGGAGGGATATAAATTTAAACAAGCTCGCAGGCAAAAAAAAAACCGCGTAGCATATCCAAACAGCAAGTTTCTATGTATTTCTCGCGAGCCGCAAACCTTCTCTTCTTCTTCTTGGAACTTCTACACAATCGAATACATTGTACTTCACGAGTTTCAATGATTAATGTCCACATACTTTTGGGCGGGGGTGTAGATTGGGAGTCGGAATGATAGCGGATGAAGAAAAAGGTCGAGGAGTGAAGAAGATAGGGAAGAAGACTGCGTTGCGAGCGGCGGCAACGACGGCACCGGTACCTTGAATGCCTCGGCGCGTATCCCACAACAGTTTGCGAAAATTACTGCTGTCATTTGCCGTCGGCTTTGTTCTTAGCCCGTCGGTGTCGGTGTGTCGGTGGCTGGATGCTCGCGCGTATCGAGACGCGTAGTCCTCGGGATCGTACAGGTACACGCACAGGTACACTTACACAGAGGAGCAGGCGTGGTATTATTGTGAGCGAGCATGCTCGAAGCAATTTCCGATCCGCCTTCCTCGCTCCGTCCTCTCTCTGGCTGTTCCTCTATTTCCCTCTCTCTCTCTCTCTCTCTCTCTCTCTCTCTCTCTCTCTCTCTCTCTTGCTCGCTCGCTCGACTATCTCTCGGTCTCTCCGCCACTTCCTCCGTGTCCATCCTATCTCCTCGGCTGAATGCATCCGCCGGCGCACGTTCATCCCAATCGGTTGTATTTGCACTTAATTGCTTCTCGTAAGGTATTATTACGGCACGTTTAAAAGTATGCGCTAGTCCTTTGCATAGGAAATGAACGGGGGCCTTCCGTCGCCGCGACAACCGTGCCTTTCCAGCCTTTTCTGCCTTTCCAACCTTTTCTGCCTTTCCTGCCTTTCCAGCCTTACAGCCTTCCGAGCCTTTCCGCGAAACGGGAACGGACCGCTCGCTGACAGCCTCGCCGGGATATCGCGGGAATGGGCCGGGTTTACCGATGATCGCAGCATGCTGCCGCGAGGATGCCGCGAATAATGCACGTTGTTAACCCCGCGGAGGTCAAGGCTGATCAGGCTGACACATGCAAAATATTTTTAGACTCGTCTTGCTCGCCCGGAACGTACAAGCTGTTCGACTACGTGTGTCAGGTAGTTGAACACGAGGTTCGCTACCAGCTGCCCTCGTACAGTGGCGTCGGAAACCATCGGCAGACTAAATTTGCGATTTCTCATGCGTGTCTTATGCGCGCTTCTCACAAGTTTCGCCCGTTTCGATCACGGGAAGCGATAAGCGTTATTGTTAGAAATTGTCCTTATACCGTACAATACTTCCTAAATGATAACACCTTGCATACTATATGTACTTCAACACGTTCGTTGCCCAGCATGATCCGGCTAACAAGGGAACATATTCAGATGCGAAAATCCGATTTTGATGAAACTTGGGAGCTTATAGCTTTATTGTTTAAACAGAAAACTTTTGTTAAAATTTTCTTGCGCGACTACATTTCCTATTGAAAAACACACAATTAAAAAGAAAATTCTAATTTTTTCGACCTCTGGTTTCCGAGATATCTAAAAAAATATGGTTTTGACCCCCAACTTTGAAGGCTGTTTTCACCCCTTCACCCAAAGAACTATAAGCTCCCATAAGTTTCATCAAAATCGGATTTTTGCATGTGAATATGTTCTCGTATAAGTTTCCCGCGGGACCCAAATCCGACCGTCGGAGCGGCAAAACGTACACTCCGGGACATTAAGATAGCACATCTTATATTTTCCCATATTTTGTGTTAAAAGCTGATTAAGATACATACAGTGGGCGACAAAAGTATTCGTACACTCTTCAAATCTAAATTACTTTTTTAAGAGTCTTGACTTTTCTTGAGCAATTAGTTGCATTGATTTATTAAATGATATACAAAATAAATTTTGTAAATATTGGAATTGATGTGAATTACATGACGAATAAAAAAGGAACTTTTTAAATATTTTTTATTTGAGCCACGCACAAAAAATTTTAAAGACGCATCTGGTAGAGCTATGATAGTTATACGCATGCAGAAAAATTCATAAAAATCGATCGACGTACACACGAGCTACGTGCCATTGAAAATGGTGAAAATCGCAATTTTTCACGAGTCTTGATCAGTTTCTGCTTAAACTCCACAAATTCTTACATCTTTCTACGCGTGCCATTTTTTCCCGCGTCAATCGATTTCGGTGAGATTTTCAGCATGTGTATAACTAACACAGTTCTGAAAAAACGCATATTTTAAATTTTCATTACGAGTTGAAATAAAAATGTTTTAAAAAATGTCTTTTCTACTTTCCCACGTAATTTCTACCAGTTAGAATTATTTCAAAATTATTTTTGCATATCATTTAGTAAATCAATGCTGCTAGTTGTTCAAAAAAAGTCAAGACGTTTGGTCCGATCTTAAAAAAGTTATTTAGGTTTGAAGAGTGTACGAATACTTTTGTCCCCCACTGTATTTTCTTTTACCGATAACTCAGAGCATGTCTGTGTATACAATTTACAAAATATACTTCGACAGGATTTTAACACAAAAAATGTAAATATTATTGTCCGCAAGCGGAACAAGATGATAGCACATGTGGTAAATTTACGATTTCCAGTTACACGGAAGCTCGCGAATTGCAAACATCAACCTCGGAACATAGTTAATAAAGTCCGTGATATTATTTCGTGTTGTATATTTGTTCAAAAAAGATGAAATATTATGGGTTGTGGAAAGAGATTGACCGCGTGTGACATTGGCACTATAATAAAATTGAAAAAAGAACCATTTTCAGTGACAAAAATAGCAAAAATTATTAATAGAAGTTGAAAAGTAATAACGAATTTTTTTTTTAATTCGGAAAACTATGATAAAAAGACGAGTTCTGGATGTCCGCAAAGTCTAAATGCTCGGGAACGACGTGCAATACTAAGAGCAACATCAAATTCTAAGATGACTGCAAGGCAGATTGCTCAAAGCGTTCGTGTATACACTGGTGTAAAGTGTGTGAGACGTGTTTTACAAAAATGCAAATACACAACACGAAGAAAATCGAAGAAAAACCCTTGGTTAACTGTGCAACATAAGATGTTATTAAAGAAAATTGTTAGTTCTTGTATAATAAAGCTCTCACCTTATACTAGAATCTGGTCAACTTCCACGATAATAAATCGATGTTCAATACCATTAATTTAATGGTAATCATTCTTAAACGACGCAATGGCTCTGCTCGAACAAGTAGAGCGTCACCCATATTTGGGTGACGGGGACCCCACGGAAGCATACCTGTCACCTAGATATGGATGACGTGACGACGAACGTGTTAACAGTTAAGGAAAATATGTTGCAGCGTCAAATTGGTTATTAACCCGTTGCTATATTATGCCGAGTCAGACTCACGTTGAAGATTTGAAATAAAGTTCTAAACTTTCTTTTTCGACGAAACCAAATGTTGTTAATTTGTAATCAATATTTAACACTAGAACTAGCGAGTAATAAATCCGACCGATGTATATTGCTTCGTAATAATGACAAAATTGCATCCAATCAGATCTCGTACAATTTTTATCGTAATGTCTGCTTCAACGAAGAAATTCATTTAAAACTTCGCGGTGAAAATGTTTTTATAACTTCAATAATTATAAACAAAAAAATCAGTCATTTTGACTAGTTCGGTAGTTCTAGTGTTAAGCATCCAAGTATAAAAGATATAAATTGTTTTTTCTTTTCTGTCACATTTTTAGCGATGAAAATGTTCCAATCACTTAACACATTGAGCACCGGCCCCGCGATAATGCGGATTTTGTAAGTCTGTCACTTGAATTGAATCCAAAAGCTTGAGCGATTTCGTTTCTATTAAATTGTACATGACGAATATTCAATCGAAATATACTATGTAATGTCTGCTTCGATGAAGAAATTCATTCGAAACTTTTTGGTGAAAATGTTTTTATAACTTCAATAATTATAAACGAAAAGATTAGGAACCAGTCACTTTGACTGGTTCGGTAGTTCTAGTATTAAAGCCGGGAACGCCATGGTTTCATCCATTCGAACAGTTATCAACGCCGCAATTACCAACGGCTGTGTATCGCGTTTCAATAATGGCACGAACAAATTGGTTCGAATTACACGTGATTTTTATTCAATCACGTGTTTCATTTCAAACTCGATACATAATGAGTTAATCCAACCTTGGCTGCAAAAGAACGAGACATTATAAGAAATGTAGTATAGAACGAAGCAAATAAGTTTCTAATAAAATATAATTCTTTAGAGATACGTTCGATGTTCCGAATGAAAAGTTGAGCAAAAATAGCTTGGCATGGAACGTGTTAATAATACAAAAACTGTTTTGTACAATGGTTTCGCGTCTGTCAACGACCTCGTTATTCGAGCGCAAAGAGCGTACAGCGGTGGCCAACCGATAACCGACGTTTCCGTTAATTTTCGTTTCGCCGAATTTTTTTGGCTAGAAGAGCCTCCGTCCGTAACGAGTGTGAATAATTAAAAAACGAAGTATTCACCGGATACGGGTCCGAACGGACCCCAGCTGCCGATCCCTCGTCTCATCGAGGGTTAAACCCCAAATCCGCGTGGCCCGGGGGTAGGTGGTGTTCGCCGAGCGATTTCATCAGTGGAAATTATCAATTCTGTTTTCGTTCCTATGAAAATCAATCAGCGTTCCCAGGGACCTCCCATTGGTTGTGGTCCCGTCACCGTTCATCCGAAACGGCCACGTGACCGTTCGGCACAAAGGGTGCCGCCACAGGAGACCGTTATTATTCGAACGAATTATAACGTTACAGGTTTGCCGGCCCATAGATAACGGCGAAATAATAATAACCCGCTTTGTCGATCTCTCGCATGCGTTAGATTTTCGGTTGCCGGTTAAACGTTCGATAGTTGAGGGGGAGGGGGTGCGAATTCGGTGGTTCCAGTGACGTGTTGCGCGACTGTAATTTGACGCCGTTATCCCTCCCCTCCAACCCCTCCGTTTTTGGCCTCCCCGCCCCGTGTCCGTTGGCAGGACCCCTATGAAACGCGGGAATTTTCAAAGTTTAATCGAAACCCGTCGCGCTTTCGTCCTCCCTTGATTAAACATTTTCCGACGGGTTCTCTCGCGTCTCCGGCTCGTAAATATTTTATTCAGCCCGGTCGGTTTGCGGGGGACAGCGTGCAAGCACGCGCGCGCGCGAGAAAACGAATTATTCCAGCGTTGCAGGGCAAATCACGCGCGATACATTAATTATAAAATGTTTCGGCTACGGAGCGAACCAGGAGCGGAACGCGGGGCGGCGACGCGTCGGATAAATAAAGTCGGTAAATCTGTCAATTGTAATGCCGAATGATTTCGCGCTTTAATTAATGGCTCGAATGACTTCTACCTTTTTCTCTTCTCTTGCGTATTCTCTTTCTCTTTCGAGCAACTCCATCGGCGAATTGCGAAGCTCTCCAGCTGACCGGTCAGGTTCACGCTTCCAGTCGTTACAAGCGTTAACGGATTCGGTTACGACGCCGCGGCGTGAATGCGACCGACCTATGGTGGTTTTCGCGAATCCGAGCACACGGGCCTTTCGCGGGATCGAATCGCACAAAGCCTCGCACGCATAAAGACCACGAACATCGATTGTTCAGACGTACAATAAACAATTGCAGCGACGCAGGTTTCTCGAACACAGAAACCAAACACAACTTTTTCCATCAATATTGATCGGAGCAAACCGATTCGACAAGCATTCTAGAATAAACATCGACCACGAAAAATATACCGAAAAAAGGGGAAATAATATTTGATCGGAAATTGAATATTTTTAAGGTCGTTATCGTAGTAAGATAAATAAACGAGGATCGACGGCAAGCGCCGTACGGTTCGAATTTCCCTCCCGTACCTCCGGGTCCGAGTGGACCCAGAGTAAGGGTGAATTTCGACGAAACGAGGGAAACGAAAACGAATACGTGCGGGCAGAACGAACCAGGGGCGAGCAGAAGCTAGCAGGCAGCTGCATTGTATAGATTTCTCCATTATTCGTTGATCGATCTAACTCGATGGCTCTCGCCGTTCGTTAGCCGACGCAGGATTCCGCGATTAATTCCAATATTTCACTTGGTATATCCTGGCCTCAATTAAAAGATGTCGTCGGTGTTTTAACTGCGCCGCACGCTCCATTGGAAATCCGTTTCAAGTGTTCCCATTACAGACTCGCGATGCTCTTCGCGTGTAGGCGTGTGCACGCGCTTTTAAGATCGCCTGCGAATGTGCTGGGGCAAACAAGAATGGGAAAAAAAGAAACGTACGTGCTCGCATCGGTAGCGAGGATGCCCTCTTAACCCTCTGCCAGTGCGAATTTTTTAATGAGCACTCCAAACTGTGCGTAACTTCGAGTCAACTGATAAAAATCAACGACCAGCTTGAAATTCTTTTAAAAATTTAACCATCTCTGATCCGCTATTCGTAACAACGATGTGTAGTCTCCTCGAAGGTTTACTTTGCCAATACTTTCGCAATAAATGCCCTATTTAACGTTTTAACTGTCCAACTAACAAGCTCAAAAATTTCACAAAATCAAAGTAATTTATTTAATGAAGCAACACTTGAAAATTTTGAAACTTATGACGTATAGTTGTCCTTCAACCTTCTTGTATTCTCCAGATATCAACTAAACTGAGTGCAACGAATATATTAATGTACAAAGTTATTTTTAAACATGGACAAACAATTCTGTCATCCATATATGGGTGACATGGCAGTCAAAGTGTTAAACTGAAAAACGACAGAGACGTATTTGAATCGATGGGACACGCGCTTGCTGAGCAGCGCTTTGCATCTTATGAAAATGTACGAAAACTGCTCGATGACTGGTTTGCCTCAAAAGGGGAACAGTTTCTTTTCGCGTAGCATCCACTTATTGTCAGCGTGGTGGGAAAAATGTATAGCTACCGATGGGCAATACTTCGAATCAAATATTGTGTATCATTTTCATATAATAAACGTGTATTTTCTATAAAAAAATTTCGGTTTCATACTTACATTAACACGTTAAGTTCCCAGCCCGACTTGCTTGCCGTCCCGTTCAGGCCCAAACGCGGCCGTCACCGCTGGCCTTTCCCAATTGCAATAAACTCTTCTTTGTATTCACTGAACAAAAACCGATGTCGCCTAAGTAAAATATTTAGTCTCACCTCAGTGCGTAAGGACCGGCACGCGCGGTTGTGTAATATGAACCTAAAATTCGCGGCCTGTTTCTGCGGAGCGGCCGAGTAGGAACGAAAAGTCTAACGCCGGATCCTAGGGACCGGCGTGGCGTTTAACATGTTAAATCTGAGTGAAATCTTATAATATTTGTTGTTCGGGGATTGAACGCGAGATGCTTTCGCTAAATATACACAGTATCTATTATTGGCATATTTCTTGTACACGAGGTTCTTGGGATTTCTCTCTTTCTTTTCCGGAAGTGTCGCACGCAGCTTCGTTCTCGAGTGATTAACCAAAAGCGCGGAGAAATATGGCGACTGGTCTAATAGGACGCAGCATTAGCGCGACGGCGTGTTTGCTATGGCTACCCTTGCCGCACTCTGATTGGTCCGCGTTTTTCGTTAGCAACTCCAGAGAAATTGTTAAAATACCAATTGGCAAAGGAATACGGTGATTAGGAGTCACTCCTTTTAAGGAACTCAAACGTTTCTGGAACAACCTGTATAAATGTAAGGAATAAACTGATAAAGTTAAATATATTGATGGGCAGTTGAATTCTATGAAAAGTGCTTTAAAAAGTTTGCTGATCAAATGCCAAATATTATAAAATGGTTAAACGATTAACACTAGATTGCCCATGAAAGTCATTTCGACTGCTTTTTAATTTCAATTAGAAAAAAAATTATGTATATAATGATACAATTTCTTAGAATTTTGTGACTTTTTGTACAACATATAAATGCGTTTATTAATAATTGTAGTTACCCCTCCCCCCTCCTTCATTTTCCTCCTTCATTTATACATGTATATGTGTTATACCTATATTGCCCAAAAGCAGCCGTTTTTGACTGTTTGGGAAATTTAAAATAATCAAATGACTCTTAGTATTGAATTGAGTAAATTTCTTATATTTATTATATAATTCTTATATAAAATTGAGTTATTTATGGTCAGCAAAGTGGGGTCCCGAATTTTTTAGAAAAACTATGGCCAGAGAAAAATTCAAGCAAATCCTACGATTTATTCGTTTTGACAAAAGAACCGAAAGAAGTAGGCGCCTACAAACAAATAAACTTGCCTTGGTTTCGGAAATATGGGATAAGTTCATTGAAAACAGTCAAGCTTGCTATCAACCAGGGCAAAATATAACAGTTGACGAGCAATTATTTCCTTAAAAATCAGGTGCATGTTTACACAGTATATGCCTAATAAACCCAACAAATTTGGCATCAAATTGATAAAAGTAATAAAAAAATGTTACCGGAATCCATTCAATTTTATAACAGCTATAAATGCTTGAATCCTTTACAAAGAAACAATAGGAATAAAAATACAACGCAAAGAGTTCTCGTTTTAATTAGCAGAACAGCTTTCCACCGAATACAGAGCTGCAAGACAGAAAAATTCACCAGAACATGAAGACCCACAAAGATCAGCTGCAACATCATCGAATGCAACCCATTCTAACAAATGCAAAATTTGTCAAGTACGACTTTGTCACAACAACAAAACAAATAATATATGTGAAAAATGTCAAAAGTATGTTTGCGGAATATGTACACATAAAAATATTTCTACTTTTATTTGCATAAAATGGGCAAATAATAATGCATACATTATTTTTTTTTCCAAGTGAAGTAAATTTTCTTTATTGTTAATATTTACTAATAACCTGTTATGTAACTGTAAATAATATAAAAAAATATTAAAAATTAATTTTAAATAAATTTCTTTACACATTAGTTATTCTTTCATAATGCAGTCATTTTGACTGCTTTTGGGCAATATAGGTATATACTAAGTTTCAGTCTTTCTAGTGTTAAATAATACCGTTGTATTAATTTTAACGGAGTAAGATTGTTAAGACAAGAAATAAAAATTTACGTACTTCTTGGAGGCAGTTTTTAATTTATATAAAAATCCGCGGTCAATTTAGGACCTTACTGGGAGCTGGGGAGGGGATGGTAAAAAAGTGACAATCGATTTCATGCGATTGCCTGCAATCAGTGTGGAATTCAAGATCACTGTTTCGTTCTATACCGTTCGCATGCTTCACAGTGATGAACTCAAGAAAAAATGCAACTGGATCGCGAAAATGCGTGAACCGCGAACACACGTCGTTATGATCGATACTCGAAAATTATCGAGCACTATCACAGCGACTTTTACAATGGGTCGGAATTGTTGGAATTGCCCGAATGTTTGGAGCTGTTAGAGCTTTTGGAATAGCCGGGATTGTTGAAAGTTTTGGTGCTATTCGTACCGTACGAGTCGCCGGATTTGTCGGAACTCTTTGAAATCGGTGGAATTTTTTAAATTTTCACTACCGCCTAAGCTGCACGGTTGATCGGAATCGTTGGAATTGTTGTTCTCGAAGTGTCTCGACTATAAATGTCATCGTTTCTTCTTGCTGACGTTTCTGACGTGAGCACGGCTCGCCATTATCCTCGAAACAAACATAAACCAAAAAAGAGATCTCGAGTCACCAATATAAAATTCTGTCAGGCTATCTAGGATATCTTTCATCTACTCAAACTACGCAAGAAGATTTATCGCTCACCTTGTAGTTTATCCGCTTGTTTATAAAAATCGTTACACACGCTACGGAAGAACATCCGGCGAGATATCTCAATAGATTACAATATCTGTCCATCTTTGCGTCAATAATACTCAATCATATTTGTCGATTAGTTTTCAATAGCATTCAATCATATTTTAGAAATACAAAATACGCGTTATCGTGGTCTCATGTACTGCGACTAGACTGCAGATCTTTGCGCAGAATAAAAATATTTCTGCCGCAGAAAATAAATGCGAAATGAAAACGTGTTAACGATAGAACCACCGAATAACAAATCCAACGATATACATTGCTTTGTGATAGTAACAAGATTGCGTCTATTCAAACTTCGTTCAATTTTTATTGTAACATGGAGTTCATTAACACATTAACTGCCGAACTGACGACCTCAAAAATTCCATAAAATCAAAGTAATTTATTTAATGAAGCAACGATTAAAAACTTTAAATGTATGGCATATAGTTATCTATCAATCTTCTTATATTCTTCAGATATCAACTAAATTGAATGCAATGAATATATTAACATGCAAATTTATTTTTAAACATGGATTAATAATTCTGTCACCCAAATATGGGTGACATGGCAGTCAAAGTGTTAAACAAGTACATCGTAAAATTACTAATGGAAACATTTTTATAACTTCAGTAATAGCGAAAGAAATAAAGTATTAGGTTGGCAATTAAGTGATTGCGGATTTTAACACTTTATCGACCGACGATTATTTCAGAATTTTTGTAAGGCCTATGATCCATGACTGAAAACTTTTTAATGGGTCCTTCAAGGCTGACAGCAATTTTTATTGCGGATCAGTAATGCATCCCCAATAATATTGTCTAACAATGTTGTTACAAATTGGAATGTAAAAATAGAATTTTAAGCTTCATTTTGATACAGCGCGAATATTGAAAAGCCTATTAATAGGATTCCGGTCGATAAAGTGTTAAGTAAGAATGAAAATTCAAAATTTTCGCTTAAAAATATAACTGTATTCAATTAGGTACTGTCCGTTTTTGTCGATGACCCTTTGCCAAAAAAATATAGGTTAGGTACGTTGAACACGTTAACGAAACAAAAGAAAGTGTAAAATCCATCTGTCGACAAAATCCGCAATCACTTAGTTGCCAACCCAATAGGTGCCAGTAATTTTGTTTGGTTTGGTAGTTCTTGTGTTAAAATGTCAGGAATGTAAGAAGATTCATGAATTTGTCTAATCTTAACACAGTTCTGTGTTTCGTGTAATAATAGTTCCCAGAAATGCACACAATTCACAATCGGGCAACGACTGTTATCGCATAAAACAAACCATAACTAAAATTCTTGTAACGCCAGCTCGTCGAGACGCGTCCCAGAAATAGAACGAAAGGCATGAATGAAAGCGAAAATAGAAGCGAAGGGAAAAGAAAGATCTTGGAACTTGAAAGGGTGGTTGAAGTCTCGATAACAGGGTGTGTGTATGTGTGTGTGTATGAAAGAGACAGAGAGAATGACAGAACGAGAGGATGAGAGAGGGAGAGAGAGGGAGGGAGAAAAGGCAGCTCCTCGGTTGGCGCATCATCGAAACTTTTGTCTACGAGGCTTTCGGAAGGAGGCGGGGCTCATTTCGCAACGAGACCCGCTTAATGAGCAAAGCGAATAAAGATAGCGGCACGGAACGGCGAGGACCGTTCGTTGAAAGTGGTGACGACTCGGTTTTAACAATCGGTAAACACGATCGGGTCAAGTGTGTACGGGCTGCCGCGAACTTTCCTCGAGCGGGTCGCGTTCAGGCTCTCGTTCAAAACCGAATGTTAGTTTCCCCGTTTTATTCTTCCTCCGTCCGCTTCTGTTTCTTTTCGCTTCGTTCGTCACCTTTTCAACGCTCGCCAGGAGAGCTTATTCCGCGCGCAGTTAAGCGGAGAACGCCAACTAGTTAGAAGTGTAAACCACCGTGGCGTAATAACAACTTCAGATTTTACGCTTCTGCTGGCCCACGTTGTTATTCCACGTGTCGCGTGTACACGCTCGACAAGGATCACCGTATTATCGCAGTCGTTTCTCTTTCTCTCTTTCTCCTCCCCCCCCCCCCCCCCCTCTCTCTCCCCATTTAATGTTCGCATTTAAAGCCCCGCGTCGCGGCTACAAACAATCGAATTCTACCTGCGCGGTTTTCCACCCAAGGTTTTATTCCTCGAAAATATAGCCTCAAGTCGCAACACGCTTTTGTCACGAACGCGCTTGATCGTTGGTAGCAATAGCAATTGTTTTGTTTGTTTACAAATTCCTGGATGGTTGGCAAACCGTAGTGTACTCGAAAGTTCGATGTTAAATGGTTTCGCAATTTCGCGGGGCAAAAAATTTCAAAGTTGGTCTGAAATTTCGCGCTCTCGACTAACACCGTTCTCCCTCCCTCGGACAGGTTTCTTGAAGTTGTTGCCATGATATCTCGACAGCCGAGCATCCGATGTACTTGAAACTTGGCAGACATCTTAAGTAGGTGTCTCATTCTCGTCGGAGATAGAAATAAGCCGGGGTTTTTCGAAAGTCGAGTCTTGCTTGTTGAAAAACCAGGAACTGTAGCCGCCACGCGTACGAATTAAAAGTTTGTTTTTTCAGGTTTCCACGGTTCAGACAACAGTAACAGCTGAGTTTCGCGCTAAACGTGGTCGCACAGCTTTGGTATAGTGTTAATTTTCTTGGGAACCATTCAAACTTCTTTGTGAGAGAAATACACTTTGTTATGCAAAAAGAGTTGCCATTTACTATTAACCCGTTGGCATACAATGACGTCTATTAGACGTTCCTTCTTCTTTGTTTATCGTCTGAATTTTAGATCGGCTGCAAATAAAGATCTAGTGTTAATATTCCTGAATTTCAACAGTTTAACTTAATTATAATCAGCAGACAAGACTTAATTTCACATTGAATTACTTAAGAACACGCGGGACATAATCCTGTTAGTTAGTTGACAAACATCTACAGTTACACTATATTTAAAATCTTCAATACGAGTCTAACTCGTCATAATATGGCAAGGGGTTAAGGATGGCCAAAAATTCCTCCAGTTCCAAAGAAACTAACACTAGAATTACCAAACCAGTCATTTTGACTGGTTTTTTCTTTCGCAATTATTGAAGTTATAAAAATGTTTTCATCAGAAATTTACGAATGTACTTCTTTAACCCTTTGGCATACAATGACGTCCGTTAGACGTCATCCATTTAATGTGCCATTGTAAACTTTGTCGTCTCCAAGGCGTCAAGAGCTGTCTCTGGCGGATAACGAAAATCGTGCATCGATTACAATTTGATTCGAGTACCAAGGGGTATAAAAAAATGTTCTCTCATGTGCTTGACGTAGCTGTTTATAATGCTTGTATTCTGTATTCTAAGTTGCCTAATTCAACAAACCAATCTATTGTAGATTTTCGATCGAATATCGTAGACGATATGCTATGCAATTTGTCACTTCCTAATTACTCGACATGCGGCAGACTGTCGCAAAGTGAGTACCCAACTTGATTACAGACAAACCATTAGGCACATTTTCCAGAACATATACAGTGGCTCACGAAAGTATTCAGACACTCTTCAAACCTAAATAACTTTTTCAAAATGGAACCAAACGACTTGACTTTTCTGGAGCAACTAGAAGCATCGATTTACTAAATGATATGCAAAAATAATTTTGAAATAATTCGAATTGGTAGAAATTACGTGGGAAAGTAGAAAAGACATTTTTTAAAACATTTTTATTTCAACTCGGAATGAAAATTTAAAATAAGCGTTTTTTAGAACTGTGTTAGTTATATACATGCTGAAAGTTTCACCGAAATCGATTGACACGGGAAAAAATGACACGCGTAGAAAGATGTAAGAATTTGTGGAGTTTAAGCAGGAACTGATCAAGACTCGTGAAAAATTGCGATTTTCACCATTTTCAATGGCACGTAGCTCGTGTGTACGTCGATCGATTTCAATGAATTTTTCTGCATGTATATAACTATCATAGATCTACCAGATGCGTCTTTACAATTTTTTGTACGTGGCTCAAATAAAAAATATTTAAAAAGTTCCGTTTTTATTGATCACGTAATTCACACCAATTCCAATATTTACAAAATTCATTTTGTATATCATTTATTAAATCAATGCAATTAATTGCTCAAAAAAAGTCAAGACGTTTGGTTCAATCTTAAAAAAGTTATTTAGATTTGAAGAGTCGCCGAATACTATTGTGAGCCACTGTAGCTTCCACTAACAAAAAGAAACATCCTGCAAAGCGATGTCACATGTGTGTAAAAATGTAAGAAGCGAAACAACTTGGCAGTGTAAAAAATATCTAGTTTCTTTACATATTTCAAAATACTTTCAAATGTATCATACTTTACAAAATTATTAATTTATTATTTTAGAACGTTACTTAATTACTGTCTATTAACATTATACAGGGTGCGGCACCTAAAATAGGTCACCTGAATAACTCGCTTGCTTTTGAAGATAGAAAAAAAAGGATCAGACCAAACTTACTTGATATCGAGGGGCTCGTAATCTAATGTCATTAATTTTTTTATAGGTGGAGACGTCAAGGAGATATGAAGGTCAACTCTGTTTTTTTAAATGGAATGGTATGGTTTTTTATTTACATTCTGATAGTGTATTTAAAGACGAATACAATGACCTATTATGAAGGTCATTCAAGGTCACGCAAGGTCAACTGCTATAGAAAATAAAATGTCTGAAAGCACTCTTCAAATACTTTTGTGTCTTCTCTGGTTGTTGGCATACTGCTCTTCGAAGTATTGGTAAGGGTCGCAGAACATGAATAAACATACCATTACATTGTATGCTTACCTGTATCCAGAAATGTTATTAGTAGTTTGACTACCGACTAGAGTACGACTTCGAAATATTCAATCTGAGTGTTCACTTTTCAAGAATGCGTTACACAATAGCAGAGAAAGTGGAAATGGTTATCATTTATGGTGAATGTCATAGAATTATGAGGGAAGCGGTACGTGTGTATGGTGAAAGATTTCCCGATCGTAATAATAGACCTTCACTTTCTGTCTTTACGAACATTATAAAAAACTTTCGAGAAACTGGAAATTTGTCAGGCAGTATCATCAGTATTGCAACGTTTTAGATTATGTCTCAGTGTTCAAGGTCGACATTTTGACCACTTGAAGTAGCAGTGAATATGTACATAACATGTTACATGTAAATCGTCGTAGTGTTCGAAGAGTGCTTTCAGACATTTTATTTTCTATTGCAGTTGACCTTGTGTGACCTTGAATGACCTTCATAATAGGTCATTGTATTCGTCTTGAAATACACTATCAGAATGTAAATAAAAAACCATACCGTTCCATTTAAAAAAACAGAGTTGACCTTCATATCTCCTTGATATCTCCACCTATAAAAAAATTAATGACATCAGATTACGAGCCCCTCGATATCAAGTAAATTTGGTCTGATCCTTTTTTTCCTATCTTCAAAAGCAAGCGAGTTATTCAGGTGACCTGTTTTAGGTGCCGCATCCTGTATATCAACCTGATTAAATATTATATATTTAGTAATATATAACTGTTCAGTTGAACTAGTTAAATAGTATACTTCGGACGCGTCAAGTTCCATTTTATTTGTACGACAAGGGGTTAACCCCCTTAGCGGCCGAGAGCTCTTTTTGTAATACGGTAATACGTAAGTGCCTATGTGCCCGTAGCGGGGCCCTTCGGCCGTTGAGGGTTCATTTTTTAGTTGAAAGTGAAATCAGGGTCATAACAGAATAGTTGAATTTCCCTCGAAGTCGCCCACTTGACTTTTCATCGAAGTGAAATTGTTATGTATGAAATTCCTGAGAATGCAGTTTACAGACCATTCAAAATTGACTCTCTTTTGTACCAGAATTCGTTGCGGGCCCCGTCAGCAGGTGAGGTATAGTAACCCGTACTTTCACTGTAGCGTTGCGTCTTGCGACATGGCGCGTGTGCAAACGTTAAGCGGAACAGTACTGCATATAAGGGACGACCGAAGGGAAATGTACGGGGTCGTGGCAGTCTCTCTGGAAACTAAACAAATCTGTCGTACTGGTTTAGCAAATCGGACTTAACCCAATTCCACCCACTTCCCCTCCCCCACCAGCCGTTCCCGTAGCACCCCTTCCTTCCGGAAATTGCGTCCAGAGTTGCGTGTTATTACTATGCGAGCGGAGTTTTATAGAAATTGAAAAATTGAATTTCCGTTGGCGGGAAAGCGGATTTCTTCCCCGTCGTTCGCCAACGGACAAATTAAGGTCAACGCCGGGCGAGGATATTTCCAGTGAAATATTCTGTCAGCGCTTATCGCGAATCGACGATAATATCGTTGAAATTTAAACATTAAAAGTTAAACGGAATATCGACACATTTCCTGTCCCTTGTTGAAACGAACATGCACTTTCGAATCCGAGCGTTAAACGCTGTTTAATATTCGAATGGCATACCAAGACATTATTGATCGCGTTTATTATCACGAGACCGTGAAGTTTAAATTGTTCGATTGATGAAGTCGACCGTACGAAGCGAATAATTACATGATAATGCGTTTACTTCTTCGATCATTTAAATAAGTCGGACATGGTTTAACACGTTGACTGCCATGTCACCCGTATATGGGTGACATAATTATTTGTCCATGTTTAATAACAAATTTGTACGTTGATATACTCGTTGTATTCAATTTAGTTGATATCTGAAGAATACAAGAAGGTTGATAGACGACCATATGCCATACATTTAAAGTTTTCAATCGCTGCTTCGTTCAATAAATTAATTTGATTTTATGGAATTTTGGAGGTCGTCAGTTGGGCAGTTAATGTGTTAACGTCGTTCGGTTTTTCTTATATTTTTGTTGTTTTGTATTTGTTCGAAATTGTCTTTCTATTGTATACAATAGTATACAATTTTCCAAATGATAACACTTTATATCCTGGATATACTTTAACACTAGGAACTACCGAGTAATAACCGGACTAATGTATATTATCTGGTAATAATGATAAGACTGTATCTATTCATACGTTGTCCCATTTTTATTACAATGTCTGCTTCAATGAAGAAATTCATTCGAAGCTTTCCAATGAAGATACTTTTATAATTTCTCAAATTGTGAAAGAAAAATTACATATCAGTCATTTTGACTGGTCCAGTAGTTCTAGTGTTAATTATATTACAAAGTGTTGTTTAGAAATAGTGATACAATGGATTCTGCTTGAGCCCTGTTCAATGAATATGAATGTAAAAAGAAATATGTGACTGTGCGCTCTGGCTATTTACTGTATGTTGACAACAATTTTTACTTCTGGAAAAACTGCCCCTTAAACCTAAGTATTTAAGACCAGAGACGCTATGGTTTCGTTACATTTCAACAAAAATCAGTGAACTACTAGAGTGGACCGATCACTTTTTCTAGTGTTTACAAGTACAATCGAGGACGATGTTGTTCGACACTGAAAGGGTTAGGTCTGAGTTAGCTTCAAATAAATTATATCTTGTCATTTTCACGAGAGAATTTGTACTAACTAATTTTAATGCTAGATACATTTAGCGTAGAAATATACAGAACGATCGCAACGGTACAGAGTTTTGATTTTTGCTGACTGACTGTTAGACAACGATCTGGACTTTATGCCCCCGCTTGGGTCCTTCTGACCTTGAAAAAACCAGCCCCTTAAGGGAGGAAATCCAATTTCTGGGATAGCCAGAAATTTGCAAGATTTTGCGGAATTTTTTTCGACAGAAAGAAATAATGGTACATTTTTGAAACTCTGGAATCTATTAATATCTATATTAAAGTATAAAAATATATTTTTTTTAATCTATAAATTTTCAAAATGGACGTCTTATTGCTAACATATTCCAACAGGTCCGAGCAGGAGATGGAAATCGGCGTGACATGTAGCGCTTGTTCTATCCTTCCGAGTCACTAAAAACAGAAATAACATATTATTCAAATCAACAGTTTCTAATTGTACCTAAATCCAAATTAAAAAATTGAAAATTGAAAGATTTATATGCGTTTGAAAAAAATATTCATTTTTTAGAGATTTCTTGTGTACTTTTTTTACATTTTTTGCAATAAAAAAGTACTTTTTACAAAAACAATTACGTTTAACGATAAGGTAGTAGTGTTGTGAAGTTGTGATAAAAATTTCAGAAAGATTGGTTTAATAGTTTTTGAGTTACATTTCCCGCCAATTTGAAAAATCATGTTTCGAGAAAAACGCGTTTAAAGTTTTGATGCGTGAAAACTGTATAATATTTACAACTTACCGGTTAATCGGCAATTCCAGGACCATATAATAGCCCTTCAGCTTCCTCGAAAATCTCGTTCTGCTGAATTTGTTATTCTCTTTGCCTTTTTCGGGTCTCCTTAGACATTGAAAGGCTACGCTGTCCTTGACTAACCAGCCGGTGCTCGTTCATTTTAGCACCGTACTCCTTACACTGTCTTCCTATTATTACTTGCAGCTCTGCCATAAGTTGCAACATTGTAGCGTGATCCTCATTAAAAATTATAGCCGCAATTAAAGCGGCTATTTCTACAATTTTTGATCCTGAATTTAGGTGTTTAGGCGCGAATCGCCAGATTGTTGCATTAAAACTTTCGTTCGCATTCTGGGTATGGCCGCCTAAACACCTTTTCAATATGTTTCGCACTCGAAGCCGAAGATGCCATGGTTTCCTAGATATTCCAACAGAATTTAATACTAGAACTACCAAACCAGTCAAAGTGAGTGGTCCCTACTTATTTCTTTCGCAATTACTGAAGTTACAAAAATGTTTTCATTAGTAATTTTCCGATGTATT
Source organism: Agapostemon virescens (assembly GCA_028453745.1). Taxonomy (NCBI): domain Eukaryota; kingdom Metazoa; phylum Arthropoda; class Insecta; order Hymenoptera; family Halictidae; genus Agapostemon; species Agapostemon virescens. The sequence continues at coordinate 21,411,826 of CM052094.1, forward strand.
TCTTTAATGAACCACATGTTACAATAAAAATTGAATGATGTTTGCATAGATGCAGTTTTGTTATTATCACAAAACAATGTATATCGTTGGATTTATTGTTCGGTGGTTCTAGTGTTAACAAATCTACTCCTGCCATAAATGCGTGAAAACTAATAAACATCGAAGTGTAATCGATCGTCGTTAAAATTTCAAGCCGAAAGCAAAATCACCATGAAAAAAGAATAATGCATCGTTTTTGAGGCGTAATAGAAAATTTCATTCCTTATTTTTGTAAAAGACAAATTTTTACCGTTTCCTTATGTTTGGTACGAACAGAAAGAAGTATTGATCTTCCCGATATAGATTTCATTTTTGCCGCGATATCAAATTGGGACTTGTGCTCTTTGCGAATCGGAAGATAAAAATTGCTGATGCCTTGACATTTGAATTTTTCGCCGAGGTTTCTAATTTTTAATCCGAAAGTTCATGTTCTACGTAAGCAACGCGAAACGATCGCAATTGAACGAATAATAGCACGGACTGCCGTCAACAGTATACTTTTATAATATCGTGAAAAATTTCAATGAATTTCGATTTCATTGGAAACGCGATTAAAGACTGAAACAAAACGGTCGACGATCGAGGCTGCCATCGGAAAAAAAATTCGTGTTCCCCTTATTTTAACACATCGACTGCCGTGTCACCCATACACGGGGTGGCTCAATTATTCGGTCAGGTTTGGCGATTAATTTATGCGTTGCTACATCGAGTGCGCAAAATTTGTCTGACGTTGAAATCTTGTTAACACAAAAATTGTACAAATTTGTGTCGGTGAAATTCGGTGAATTAAAGCGCTGTTAAAATCGACATACTTCGCGGGCTCATCTTCCGACAAGTAAACACTGGACGAAATCGATTGCTGTTCCCACGTCATTGGAATTCGATTCCGCGGTAGTTTCCCTTCGACTTTCGATCGAGGGGAGACTTGACTCGAGACGATCGGCTATATGTTTCAAGAAAAATTACGTCGAACCTGTCGATACGTTTCTACGGTTTAAACAAACGAAAATAAAAAGGGGGAAAACAAGAAACGGGGAAAATGTGTCAAACACAAGCACGGCTGTCGTGTCGCTGCATTCGTAACGCTATTGAACGAAGGATTACAATGGCGAACAGGCGAGTGGCTAATAACCGCGGCACAAGCGGCACTGCGTCGTGAAAACTCAGCGTTTCCTTTTTGCGCCCTCTGCACCCCGCCCCTAGCGCCGGCACTGCCGATATGACACAATAACGCGGACAGTTAAATCGTCGAATGTATCCTCCGTGAAATAGATCGAGACGTCCCTCAATTCGTGTCGCTACGTCCGACAAGCAAATTTGTTCTACATCCATAAAGCAGATAGAAAATCCCGGCCATAGGTCAGCCTCGATTAAACCACCCCCGCGTCACCGTCCCCCCGTCTCACTCCTCTGCCCCCCAACCGCCCTCTTCCTCGACCCCGGTATGGATTTATAGATTTCATTAAAACGATTGTAGTAGCAGTTCCATTTGAAATTTTCATTAGCGCCCGAGGAAAATGGCGCGGAACTCGGGAACCGGAGCCATTTAGTCGAGTCTCATTTTTATCGGATTCGTGGCCGGGGGTGGGACCGGCTCAAAAGTATTCGATGGCGCTAGTGACATTTCAAATGATTCAAAATTTATTATTATCGCTATCACAAATTTGGATTTTTCGATGCAAAAGTACAGTCGAAGTGCGCAAATATACAGGCGGCGTTACGCAAGAATTTTATTTCTACGACGTTTTCAGTATTTCCTAAAAAAAGAAATAATTGATTTGAGAGTAAATCTTTTTCAAATACTGCGCTACAAATTTTAGGTGAAACTCTTCTTCACAATCTGTTTTCATACTTCTAAAAAATCAAAATCTATTGTTAATGTTATTAGAAATTTGACAACAAGATGCGAAATTAATGATTCCATTAATCTTACAGGAAACGTTTGCAACTAAACTGAAATAGCATAAATTCGACAACAAATTGTATCGAAGAAGTGTTCAAAGAATTTATAATTTCAATAAATCATTAAGGAAACCAAGTTTTCTCCTCGTAGTACGATATATTTTCGGATGTGAACACAAATTCTATGATATCCTGTACAATGACCTTCGCATGACCTTCAATTCAGAAATGTTATGTCGATGATTAGATAATATGAAAATTGACCTCTTGTATTAAAAACGAAACCACGTTTCTCACCAAGTGTGAAGGCTAAGGGATACGTTGAACGCAGAGACAGTATTTGTTTTTAAAATTCAAATATGAACATTAGGGGTAAAATACTTTCGGAGAAAAGTGGGATGCAACGGTGCAGCACTGCATCATGGTCTGTTCCCACCCCCGTTGACCGGTAATATCGTGGTCTCTGTTCCGCATCGACCGGTATCCACTCCTTTAATCCTCTGCGAACCTTATCTCGTTGACGAGATATCTGCTATAGCCAGGGCCGAGGATCGCGCCGAATCCTCTCCGGCCGGCCCAGCAAAACCGTTTTAATCGGAGCCGTCGATCGATGTGGATAGACGCGCGGATCGAACCCTCGTTCTCTCGCTCTCTCGCTCTCTCGCTCTCTCTCTCTCTCTCTCTGTCTCGTGCTGTTGTTCTCTTGTTCTCTGTCTCTCTTGTAGTCTTGTACTCCCGTTCCCTGCCTCGTTCTTGCTCTCTCTCTCTCTCTCTGGTTCTCTATCAGGTTCTCTCGACATCTCTCCTGTACTCTTGTTCTTTCCTGCTTTCTCTCGCTCTGATTCTCTCTCACTTTCTCTTGGCATTTCTCCTGTACTCTCGTTCTCTCGTGCTTTCTCTCTCACTGGTTCTCTGTTTGTTTCTTTCTGCATCTCTCTCATGCTCTTATTCTCTCTCTCTCTCTCTCTCTCTCTCTCTCGGTTTTGTTTTCTCTTAGATTCTCTCGGCATATTTCTTGCACTCTTGTTCTCTCGTGCTTTCTCTCATTCTGGTTCTCTGTTTGGTTCTTTCGGCATCTCTCTGTCTCTCTCTCTCTATCTTTCTTTTCTCTCTCTCTCTCTCTCCCTCTCTCTCTCTCTCTCTCTCTCTTCCTCGCTTTCTATGGTTCTGTCTCTGGTGCCTTCGGCCTCCCTCTCGTTCTCTCATCCTCTCTCCTCCAGGTAGTGCGGTTTTGTAGACGAGGATTTAATCGAGGGGTTCTGTGGTACGGGGTTTCGTAGATGGGGAGCCCGGCCCTGTCGGCGTCTCTAGTAAGTGGATAGTTTATGGAGGTCTGCGGTTGCCTCGACGGACGGGAATATCAATTTCGGCGACGATTAAAATTCGATGGCGTTAACGGATACCATTATCGAGACTCTTTCATCCCTATTTTTCTTTTCCCTAATCGATGCATCATCCCGTTATCCTGCCTCCCTATTTCCTATGTAGGTATTAAGCCTTTGCCTGCGACTCATATGGCAATCCTCGTGGATGATGATGATGATTCACGGTCAGATTATGGCTTCTGCGAAAGTTCGACTGACAGTGGTTGTCACCGATGCGATATGAATCCGCTTTCAGTGGAGCTCCGTGGGACGTTCGTATAAAAGCGTAATTATTAATTTAATATAATTAAATATTAAAATATAAAGTATTTATTTATTTATTTATTTGTTGCTTTAAACCAAGTGGTTTATATAGCAAGTACAGTATTATTACATTTGGCTTACACTAAATAGGTTTACATTGTTTCTAAATTCTAACGGAACATTGTTTAAGGAAATTATAAATTATTTTCAGTCCTTTTATATCAGGTTTACATAGGAAGGAACTAATACAAAGAGGGAAACAGTACTTGCTTTTGAGGAGCTTTGTTTCCAATGTGTTACGTTCATTTTCATAGTCTGGGCATTGCCATATAACATGATTTAGGTCTTGGAGTTCTGCTCCGCATTGGCAAGCACTGTTAGTTATAAAGTTAACCCTTGCCAATGAACCGTTTAAATTATAGTGATTGACTCGACATCTATTTACAAAAACTAGAAAATCTCTGGAGAGCACAAGACCAGTGTACCATGGTTTGCCTTTGTCCTTGTGATAAAATCTAACGTAGTTCGCACCTTTGACTAGACCTTCCTTTTTTATTAGGGTGTTAGTGGACAGTCTTGCTTGAATTTTGAGGTCTCTGGTTAGATCAGCGATTGAAGCCTTGATATCTGGCGAAGGACTTTCTTTGGTCGCTTCTTTCGCAAGTGAGTCTACTTCTTCGTTACCGATAATTCCTATATGTGCTGGTATCCAGATAAACTTAATGAAATTCTGGCCTTTGTTGTTTAATATAAACGTAGAGTACTTAGTTTTGATTTCAATGATATGGTTATTGATACTATATTTGAAGGTTGGCTTCTGTAGTGATTTGATTGCACTTTGCGAGTCGGTGAAGATGAGAAAATTTGTAGCATTACTATATACATTGGCAATGTCCAGTGCTCGGCTAATGGCGTAGCACTCTACTGTGAAAATTGATGCATGTTTGTTTAAGCTAAATTTTTGGGAGATATTTAATTGTGGGCAGTATAATATAAAGTATTATTAGTTAGAATGTTTGCTCTGTTTTTATACGGAGTTTGTATAACACTCTGTACTATAGGACTCTAAATAATAGTAATCGCGTTAGTAGATTATCCCAAAAGTTTGTTACGTTCTCGATAGATGCAATACCAATTCACTCTAATTAAGAGCAAAAGAAAAATTATGGCGTGGCGAAGTAACAGGAAGCTTCAGAAGTAACAAAACTAAAAAATAACTTAAAAAGTCCCGAGAGAAACTTTGAGGTCATCCTAATGATTCAATTTGTGCATCGTCGATTAGCTCATACTGCGTCGTACAACATAAAGGAAAACTCGTAAAGATTCTTTTTAATACTTTCCAATTCAATACAGAACGAACTCTCCGCCTGACCTAATAATTATGGTTTTAACCCTTTGCGGTTTGTGCAGTCACAATGACGTCATTTTCAAATTGTCATAAAAGTCGGCGTCGCCAACCTGGTTCTATGATCTTATTCGTAATCGCCTGACACGTTGTTTTGCAAAGTCCTTTGTAAACTTATAAAAATTTCTGCTTTTCGTGTATTATGAATACCATTAACCCCTTGACATACCAATAAAATGGAATTTGACGCGTCCGAAGAATATTATTTAACTGGCTCAACTGAACAGTTGTGTGCACGCTCGGAAACGGAACATTTCAATCCGAAATTTACATTGTTATATAATATTTAATCAGGTTGATATATTATGTTAATGGACAGTAATTAAGTAACATTATAAGATAATAAATTAATAATTTTATAAAGTATGATATGTTTCAAAGCATTTTGGAATATCTAAAGGAACTAGACATTTAGACCGCCAAGTTGTTTCGCTTCTTACATTATTTTTTACAAACACACATGACATCTCTTTGCAAGATGTTCCTTTTTGTTAGTGGGATAATACATCATTATATTATTATTATCATGTAATACATTTAACTCAGACTTGTAGTAAGAATTCAAATCCAAATATATGGACCGTTTATTTTGAAAGTGGAGCAAGTCCATTTTCTTCTGTTTCGAGAAAATTAAATGTTAGCAGATCTGACAATTAAAAAATATAGGTTAATTATATGAAGTCTGGGAATGTTTGTACCAATTTATCAATATGTAATTTGATTATATAAATTTCTTTTAGGCGAATTTAACTAAAATAATATATATTTCCAGGCTGCAAATGGACTTGCACCACTTTCATAATTAGTCAATTGTAAATATAATTTAATTTCAATTTTGAAATAACAAATATCACTTAAAATATATTTCATATTAATCCAATTTTGTTTATAAATAATAACAAGAAATAAAATAGAATTAGTACTTTTTATTTTGAACGTTAATTATATTTATATATTGTTAAACTTAACACAAGATATTGGTATTATTAATTATTTATGCTCTACATGTGGCAGTGTTTTGAAATATTCATGATGCACAGGAGGTATATAAGGTAATAGCTGCTGCATATTCTTATATTTTTCGTATGTAATAGGCCTGGCATCGTGATACAAAGGCGCCAGTGCGATTTTTTTCAAATTTTGGCGGTCTTCCCCGACATGTAGGTGATAAATTTAGTCTTAAATTCTGTGTCCTCCATTGATGTTTTATATAAAATAGTATACGATGCACTTTTGCAAAATCTCATCCAACATATTTGCAATTAATTTACTTTTTCTCCATTAGTGTTTCTTCTTATCTGTTTTTTAATTGCATTTTGTAGATTTTTTGTTGAAACGAAATTCTCTCGTTTCATTTCGTGTAAAATAAATTTATTACGTTGTCTACATTCGTTTATAACGTCATAATAATTCTCTGGTGTGTACAGGAAATTCTTTTTTCGTAATGCCATTTTTTCTGTCTATGGAAATTGGACTTACACCACTTTCATAATCAATGGTTACGCAATTTCTTTTACTGGCCAATTTTAAATTGAACAAAGCGTAGGCATTTTTTAAGATATTAAATACTAACTAGTTATAAACAAAAAATTTACACTAAATTAAGCATAAATTACGTCATATTTCATTTTTTTTAAAAAAGGACTTACACCACTTTCAAAATAAACGGTCCATTTTTTACATACACACATGACATTTCTTTGCAAGATGTTCCTTTTTGTTAGTGGGATAATACATTATATTAATGTTATCATATAATACATTTAACTCAGACTTGTAGTAAGAATTCAAATCCAAATATATAATATAACATTCGTCTTGCAGAATCGCTATTATACCGACAATGAATACTGCTTTCAATGTATTTCTTTTTGGTTTACTGGCTTGCCGATGCGATTTTGTTATTAGTACTGTTGCGGAGGAAGGAGGGGAGAACAACTTGAACATTTTAAATGAAACAGAATCGATGCACGATTTCACTTAGGGAAAAGTAACTGCGAAAGCTAAATCTGCTCCGACCAGCCGGTACCCTCAACAGAGAAATCTGTCGATCACAAAGGGTTAAAACCATAATTATTAGGTCAGGCGGAGAGTTCGTTCTGTATCGAATTGGAAAGTATGAAGAAGATAAAAGAAGAATCTTTACGAGTTTCCCTTTGTGCTGTACGATGCAGTAGGAGTTACTCAACGATGCACAAATTGAATCATTAGGATGACCTCAAAGTTTCTTTCGGAATTTATTATAATTTATTTTCAACACCATCAACGTTGAAGCAGCATATATCCCTCAGGAGCATATTTTATTAATCGAAACAGGTATCTCAACGACGCGCAAACACACACGTCGCTCCTGATAGAAATCTGGTTTTCTGGAGCGAATAGATCTTCCAAAGCAATTTTCGGTTGGTTATCGAAAATCTAGTCCTGTTTCCTTGCTTTTCACGGATCTTCGGAGTTGTCAAGACGCTTGAAACGGTTGTAGTCGGTTAGAAAGAGATCCTGGGAATAAGTCGAGCGAGGCAAAGTCTCGTAACCCAGTTCATTCAATTTCTGCAGAGTCATTTGCGAGACACGCGGTAGGACGATGTCACGAAGGAGTAGGTACAGACGCTTTTGGATTGACATTTTCTTTCAGAAGTTTCGTAGCGACGTCGAGCTGAACACGCATTCCCTGCATTGATCGAATGATTGGCTAATGCTGCAAGCTAGTTTCGGTTGATTTTTTGACTAAAATGTCACGAACTTGCTTCGTTCCGTTATTTTATTTTAGCACCGTGTCAAACGAACACGAAGCAACGGAAATACGGTCGTTTGTACAGATCAAGAGACAGTTTTAATGATTTCCTGTTAACCATCGTTGGACCGATTCAAATCATTGCGTGTTGATTATTTTACGCGACTTCGGTAATCTTTAATTAATTGGATCCTTTAATTCCTTTGACTGTTTGACAGGTGATATTTAACCGATTATAGAAGGTTGAAATTTAAATTAAACGAAATGGATTCAAATTCTATCATCCGAGGATTACCTCGCTCTTGCACTGCTGTGTAAATGTATAAACAATCTTACAGCACTGGTATTCCAGATTTGTTCGTATAAATTATTATTTTTGAATAGTTTCCAGTGTGCAAAGCTGTTAACGTTGTTAAAAGTCTTACAGTACATTGGACACTCAAAATTTAAGTGATCTAGTCTGCAGATTTTCATGTATAATGAACATTTTCGAACTAATTTCAAGAAACAGGAATCAAGTAACCAATTTTCTTCTTTTATGTAAATCCGTAGAATTAAATGTAATAAATCGACAGTCTTCGATTCTCTAATTGGATTGCTTAAGTTACTCATAAAGATAGTAAATCGACAGTCTTCGATTCTGTCGCTAGATGCTGGATTACTTAAGTTGCTCATAAACCTAGTAAGTCCACAGTCTTCGATTCTGTAGCTAGATGTTGGATTGCTTAATTTGCCCAGAAACCTAGTTGCAAATAAAAACGATTCAAGTCAATGTTGTGAACAATTTGAGGGCCACACTGTGTCCTAACAGTAATTCCAAAAATTTGAGTATATACTAAAGTATCAGCTTCCTGAAAACATTTAATAAACAAACCTAAGTCGATATCTTCGTTAGACTCTAAGACAAGAGATTGTAACACTTCAATGGCTAAACCCTGTATACCAGGTTTGTAAATATGAAACCGAAATTTACATAGCGCTTGCTGTCAATGTAGTTACCGTCAAATCGTGTCGTTGACGCCACTTTCTTGTTTTGTCATCCGACAAAGACTTTCAGCCATACAAGTTTCGTTCAACAGCATAGTTTTTAATAGTGCTGAACATGTCAAATTTTGTATCTTGTAACTACAATTCGCGGACAGCATTGATTTTCTGTTACCGTTTAAAGAAAACTGCTGCAGAATCGCATCCAATGTTCGTCGAAGCTTACGGTGAGCATGTTCTTGGTAAATCACAGTGCTTCGAGTAGGATTTAAAAAATTCAGAAGTGGTGATTTTGCCGTGAAAAACGAAGAACGTGGAAGACACCGAAAAACTTTAAAGACAGCGAATTGCAAGCATCGTTGGGTGAGGATGACGCTCAGACGGAGCCATTTGAGAACGCTTCCTTGCTTCTAACCCGTTGCATTCGTAGCAATTTTAATTCCAAAATCAACTTATTCCTTGATCTATAAGACATTGTATATGTTTTACTTCTCGCAGTTAAAACACTCACATTTTTATCGATTTCTGAAATGCAAACATAGTGTTTCAAAGGTTATTTTGGATACTAGTGGGACAGTTTCAAAAGAGGAACAGTTTCATTGGTGTGGCATCCACAAATTGTCAGAGGGATGAGAAAAATGCATAGCTACCGATGGGCAATTCTTCAATTAAAATATTTTATATCATTTTGATATAAACATATCATATGTACATACCTAGAACAAAGACACGCATATCTCATGATGAAAAAGATGAAAAAGAATTTGAAAAACAATCGTTCGATGGACGGCGATAGGTTTGCTTTAAAATATGAAAATTAGAAAATCGGATATTGGCAACGAAAAGCAGCTTTCCGGTGCAGCGTGCGTGGGCATGCCATCGGTATACGGTTTATCGCGATCCATCGAGGTCCGTGTCAGATACTCGTCGCCAGCGGAACGTTTCATCAACGTCCTTTCTCCTCGCTGTTCTCCTCACCGTCGAAAGATCCTGCTGTTCTATCTTCTTTTTCTCGGTCCCTAGACTCTCGCACTCTTGCGTACGGAACCTGAGGATCGGTGACTGGTCAAGGTTATTTTCCCCATCAGATATCGTGACTGTCAGAAAAACCGACCGTGGTGGATCGTTTCTAGGTTTTCTATGGGGAATTCCAGAAAATAGACTGCGTGGTGTGCGTTCGAGCCGATGATTGACGAGGTACCTGGCTAGCTGGTTAATGATTCCCCTACCTTGTCCGTTGGTACACTGTATCGGTAGCTATACTCTTCTCCAAACGCTAAACTGTCGGTGAGATGCATTTTTGATGCATAATACACGGTGTTCCAAAAATATTGAAACTCCTTGAGTGGGAGATTCCCTAGGCAATTTTAAACAACACTTTCCTTTGCCAATTCGCGATTCGACACTTCGTTTTCGAGTTCCAAAATTATTGGAGCCTATGATTGATGAGGTACCTGGTTAGCTGGTTAATGATTCCCCTACCTTGTCCGTTGGTACACTGTATCGGTAGCTATATTCTTCTCCAAACGCTAAACTGTCGGTGAGATGCATTTTTGATGCATAGTACACAGGGATCCAAAAATATTCAAACTCCTTGAGTGGGAGATTCTCTAGCAATTTTAAACAACATTTTCCTTTGCTAATTCGCGATTCGACACTTCGTTTTCGAGTTCCAAAATTGTTCCAGCTGATAACTGACGAGGTACCTGGTTGGCTGCTTAATGATTTCCCTACCTTGCTCGTTGGCACACTGTATCGGTAGCTATACTCTTCTCCAAACGCTAAACTGTCGGTGACATGCATTTTCGATGCATAGTACACGGGGTTCCAAAAATATTCGAATTCCTTGAGATGGGAGATTCCCGAGGTGATTCTAAATAACATTTTCCTTTTCCAATTCGCGATCAAGAATATTTCCATGAAAACTTTCTATGTGAAATTTTTTTTTCTAAAGTTGTACAATATTTGAATAAATGTAACATTGTCGTTATTGTAAAGCTGTAACATTAGTGTATTTCACTGTTTGGTAGTTCTACTGTTAAACAAAACAACTTTAAATATTAAACATCACGAAAACAAAAAGTTGTAATAAAAAATTTCCACATTAACTAGCGAATTTTCTAATACCGTGGATATAAGAAACAACCATTAATCAGTGGATTAAGAAGTCAAAACCTCGTTTATTTATAATGTTTACTGGAATGAACTGGTTGGAGTTGGCACACTAGAAAAAGACATTCGCTTTAAACCTTTCTGCAAAGATGTGTATCAGTTAAAGGATTAGTATCCATCCAGGCTATCTCGAGGCCGGCCATTCTTCAGGATTTCGAGGGACGAGGGGAAGATCGAGGCGAACGAAAAAGAGAATCATGAACATAATTTCCAGCGGTTGGAAAGACGTTAGCGGCCGTAGATGAGATTTTATCTATCGTTTCCCGGTGAATATATAATGCGGATGTTGCGTGTTCGGTCCGGTGGTTGTTCGCGATCCGTTTTCGAGGGTTCTACCACGTCTCGAGGATCCACCTTCCACGAATTCCGGATAAAAGTTTAATAGAGGGAATAATTATCTGAATTCCTGGAGGTGGACGCCGCTTCCGTTCTCCGGGGACTTGTTGCGGCAATAATGGCCCCCGATGTAATGTAATTGGATACTGTACGCGCCGGATATAATTCATTCCTGTAGCTACGCCCGCGCTGTTTACGACTAATTTCATTAATCGTTACATGCCCCGGCTAATGCCATGCACGAAACTTTCAATTTTACCCTGCCCCTCCCCGACAAAGGTCACGGATTCACGGGTCGCCGTGTTTCTGTTCTCGGGTTACGATCGATTCGACGATTGTCTCCGCCCGGGGCCATTCATAAACGTCACACGAAAATTCGCTGGGACCGACCCTCCGAATAGTTAAGGAAATGGAAATAGTTGGGAATCACGGATTCATCGCTTTTCGATTCCTTTCCCCCGGCTGTTACTCCAGGAATTTATCTGTATTCTTAATTGCTTACTCGACTGTTTGCGTGGCCGCGTACAAATCCTCCTGCGATGTTTCAAAATCTGCTCGACCAATTGGCTTGCAACTTTTTTTTTCAGAATATTTCTAGATTTAGATTCAGCGAAAACGCGAGTTTCGATGAAACGAGAGCAGAATGAAAATGAGCATACATTTCGCATCCGAAAACTGCAGAATTGACAGACAGTGGCGCACGACAGTATTCGGACACTTTTTAAATCTAAATAACTTTTTCAAAATTGAGCCAAACGACTTGACTTTTCTGGAGCAACTAGAAGCATTGATTTACTAAATGATATGCAAAAA